>JAVIAB010000051.1:106052780-106220280 GCA_032433765.1 Megaustenia siamemsis
TTAGCACTCGGAAAAATTAACAGACAAACAACAATAGAAAAAAAAACGAAGAACAATATATCTCTAAGTATAAGTACTTCTACAGCAAAATAAATAACAGGAGAAATATTGTTTATCACAGAGTCACATTTACAGATTCAGGATGTGCCACGTAGAACAAGAAGCGATGTGTCAATTCTTGAAGTGACTTCAGTGTTGCACAAGAAGAAATACAACATTCATTCATCTGTAGACAAATTTCTGTCTGAGATCTTTTAGATCAGTGGTTCTTGATGCGTGTTTACTTGATGCTCTGCCAATTCCAGCATCATTCCAGCGAGTGACGTCAGTTGATGTCCGGCATTCAGTTGAACAAAATATTGAGAGAAAAAAAAAAGAAAGGATGAATTAAACACTGCCTTTTTTCCCTTCCAATGAACAGAAGCGGTAAAAGCCAGCATCAAATACAACAAACATATGGATACCTTAATGTGTTTCTGTGCTGGACATGGTTCATTTCTTGGTGTGTTTCTGTGCTTGCCGTGGCTCATATCTTGATGTGTTTCTGTGCTAGCCATGGCTCATATCTTGATGTTTTTCTGTGCTTGCCATGGCTCATATCTTATTTTGTGTGTGTGTGTGTGTGTGTGTGTGTGTTGGCCATCGCTCATATCTTGGTGTGTGTGTGTCATGTTAGTCATATCTCATATCTTGGTGTGTCCTTGTTAATCATGTCTCATATCTTTATGTGTGTATGTGTTTAGTCATATCTCATATCTTAGTGTGTATCTGTGTTAGTCATGTGTCATATCTTTGTGTGTGCATGTTTGGGTTAGATATCTCATATCTTTGTGTGCATGTTTATGTTAGTCATGTCTCATGTCTTTGTGTGTGCATATCTGTGTATGTCTTATCTCATATCCTTGCGTGTGCATGTCTATGTTGATCATATCTCATATCTTTGAGTGCATGTCTATGTTAGGCACGTGTCATATCTTTGTGTGTGCATGTCTATGTCAGTCATATCTCATATCTTTATGTGCATGTTTATGTTAGTCATGTGTCATATATCTTTATATGTGTCAGTGTTAGTCATGCCTCGTATCGCTGTGTGCAAGTCTGTGTTGGTCACATCTCCTATCTTTGTGTGTGCATGTCTGTGTTAGTCACCTCTGGTGACTCGGGCAGATGGTGCTCGTAAACCTGGGAGGGCCGACCATCTAAGGGCAGAATCTCCCTACAGAAAAGATCATCTGCTGCCTTGCAGGAAGATTGGGGACAATCAAAGGCTAAGGAATGTAAACCTGAATAAAATGCTGGCTGAAATCGGATGCACTGGGCCACTGGCGCAGAACACAGTGCAACGTTTTAACGGGTGTTCAATCAGAGTGGATCTGGCAGACTCTAATTGTGATGTTCTGCCTGTGGGGGCGATCAACACACTTAACCTGACAACTGACTTCATGTGAGAGTCTGGAATCCCACTTTGATTGAGTCCTGATCGCACAGAGAGAGAGAGAGAGAGAGAGAGAGAGAGGAGAGAGAGAGAGAGAAATGGTGAGATCAAGCAGATTTAGCGGTTGGAATGAATGCAGTGTCTTGAAAGGCTTGAGTAGATGTGAAATTGAATTGGCATAAATCATACTCTCCAAATTTGAAAATCTAGCACATACAAAAATGCAATGCCAAAAATCACGTTAGTTCAGCGCAGTATAACGCTTTATTTTTTTGTATGCTCATTTTGCTGTTTATCTTCAGAAGGTATGTAATATGTTGTTGGTAAGATTCAGTGTTTTATATTTATTTTTCTTTGAAAATGGACACATAACAACCGTGCGACGAGCAAAAACCTGTGACCTTGATATAAGTAGCCGTTACTAACAATACATTTGGATAGTGACGTTCGCTGTTCTTTAGAAAATGTCCAGTGAGCTCGAGTGCACAAACTGGTTGAGAACCCGTGTTCTAGATTCTAGGAATCTCACGTTGTTGTTTGTGTGGATTCCATGGAAAGTGACGCAACAAAAGACTCGGCCAGATACACTGACCCACTTAGAGTATTGAGAACCAAGTTACATTGGAAACTGCTATATTTGCAAGATGTCAATTTTCAACCTGATGGTGTTATACAAAACACAAACAAATCTAAAACGAAGACATCTATTGCAGAATTTGTGTGAAAATATCTTTCTTCGTCCATCGTATAGCCCAGACCTCGCTTCTCAGATTTTCATCTTGTCTTATCTCTTGATCACGTGTTTGAGGGTCAACGCTTTCATAAATGACCCTGATGTGACGTGGTGGTTGTATCCCGAGATCTTCCAACTCAACTGAAAATGGTTCATAGTTGAGGCACTTCTATTATAATCATTATTGTCGATTATTTTGAAATATTTCCTGAATGGCGGATTTACTTGTTTCTCTTTCTCAGACTTGTCCATGTTTGTGAAGTTGTTGCGGCTTATTTTTTACAGTACAGGATAGCCAATCTCATGTCCAACCCTCTTTAGTCGCTTCTTACGAACATGCCTGGTAGGAAATAGCGGGCGATTGTTTACTCCCATTGTAGGTCTCTTCATCGCACGCGGAAGGAGAAAAAAAAAACCAAAATGAACTGGGAGAAGACAGGCTGAAGCAGAGATGAAGAGGATGGGGAAGCCACAGAACGATCTTAAGGGAATAGCAAGAAACAGTAGGGCTTAAAAGTGTTCGTTGAAGACCTATGCTCCACAGAGATCTGAAAGGAAGAAGAAGAAGAATATTGAAATCTAAATGCACAAAAATATTATCAAAATTAATATATGTATACTGTACACTTTTATATTACTTTTATCAAATAAATAGTCTATTTGGTTTTTTTTTAAAGAAATAATCGGAGTCGACAATATTTGCGGTGACCAGTAATTGGTTCGATGAATACTCTACCATGTCGTCCGATCAAGCCAAAAAATGTGTTTAGGAAATAATAATTAGAAGGGTTGTAAGATCGTCCTTTCTGTGTGTTTCTGCTAAGTACTGACTTTTAAAGAAAATTACGTAATCGATAACAGTTACAGAGATCAATAGACCATGTTGCGGTTAAAGCAAAATACAAAACATGTTATGGCATTATATGCTTTGGGGTTGTCTTTACTTTTAACAAAATAATATACCTAAGTTTGTTATTGCCGCTCGTGCTATTACCGCTTCTCTTACTCGTCCGTCCTTAAATATGTGTTATGTCGGCGTTGTGCTTTAGTTAATAACCAACTGCAAAACCTACGCCTTTCAGCCCAACAAATCTGGTTTCAGCATATCAATTATGATTTAGTGCTGCAATGTTTTCTTGCTTCCATTTTGCTCGCTCGATCGACCAAGTCGATCTAGTTTCATTTGTTTCTAAAGACCTTCAATAGTGAATGAATTTAGGAAGTTATTCAGTTGTAAGCCACCTCATTACGATACCTTGAGTTAGTTATTAGTTTCTGACCGCTTTCATTTTCTTCACTTTTCGGTATCTTCTCTTTAATTTTGTTTTCTACAATCTTAAAATTATTAAGGTTTGCATTATGTTATTGTTATTTATTTATGACAGGGATGCATCCTATCACCAAGCTTGTTCAGTCTATTCTTCTTGTTCTACCTTTTTAGCTCCCAGTGGAGCATAGGTCTTCAACAAACACTTTCCAAGTCGTTCTGTTTTTTTTTTTTTTGCCATTCTTTTAAGATCATTGCATGTCTTCCCCATCATCTTCATCTATGCTTCTATCTGTCTTCTCCAAGAATCCCTTGGTCTTCCCCTTTGTCTTTTCCCCTGGGGATTCCAAAAAAGGGCTTGTTGTGTAATACTCTCAGTTGTCTTCCGCAGTGTGTGTCCTATCCAGCGCCATCGTCTTCGCTGTATCTCTTTATCCACTGGTGTTTGACTGGTACATTTCCATAATTCTATGTTAGTGATTTTGTCCTGTCATTTCCATCCTTTTATTCTGCGTAACCATCCATTAATGAAAGTCTGTATCTTCGTGATTGTCAATTTGTTGTTCTCCATGTTTCACAGCCATATAATAGAACCGACTTAATATTTGAGTTGAAAATTTTTATTTTTGTATTTAACCTAATTTCTTTGGATTTACATATGTTTCCCAGTGCATTGAAAGCCCCTCTTGCATTTGATATTCTTATTTTGGTATCGCTTGTCTGTTCCTCCCTCTTTATCTATATTACTGCCCAGATATATGTAAGATTGTATGTCCAGTAGAGGTATTTCTTCTAGTTTTATTTTATTATTTTGTTCAATCTATACACTGAGCAAATCTTTAAAAACATCATAGAGATGCCAGGCTTACAAATTAATGGAAAGATAATCAGTAACCTAAGATATGCTGACGGTACTGTAGTATAAAAAAAAAACTGTCACGTCACGTAGTACCACTGCTGGTGTATGACGAGGGGGAGAGGGGGGGGGGGGCAACGATAGAACCAGAGGGATAAAGGCCGCTAGGTCAAGCAGTCGCCACGACGTGTGAGACTCAGGATTTTTATTTCACCCCCGATAGAAAAAAATCCTTTCTGTCTACCGCGGGCTTCGAACACCGAAGGTCGGCTTTTCAGCCAGCGGAGCAGTGGTTCTAGCCGCACGGCCACGCGCACCTCTGTACTGTACTACTAGCAGAAAAATCCTAAAGATCTACAACAATTACTTAAGGAAATAAACATGACAAGCAAAAAATATGGACTAGATATGAATATCAAAAAGACTAAAACTATGATCATAAACAAAGAAAATACTTAAAACCCACAAGTGGATATCAACATTGAAGGAATAGACCTGGAGACAGTTCAGAACAACAACTACCTTGGACATACTATAACCAGTGATGGAAAATGTAAAGAAAAATAGTAAAGAGCCCCCGTTACGCCAAGTGGCTTATAGGGAATATGGTGTTAGTGACCATACATTTTACAGACCTTTGGCACATGATATTCGGGGTAATGTGATGGAAAATGTACAACTGAAATAAGCAAAAGAATAGAAATAGCAAAAAGGAATTTTAATGTCATGAAGGACATACTAACATCAAAACAAATAACATCAGGGCTAAAACTAAGAATAGCAAAATGTTACATCTTCTCAATATTCCTATATGGTGCAGAAACATGGACATTAGGCAAGAAAGCAGAACAGAGAATTGAAGCCTTTGAAATGTGGATATATAGAAGAATAGGTAGAATTGGATGGAAGCAAAATAAAACAAACGATGAAGTCCTAAAATAACTAAAAATGAAAAGAGAACTACTAAACACAATTCAAACAAGACAAATGCGATTTTTGGGCCATGTTAAAAGACACAACAGCCTACTAAAAGTAATCCTCGAGGGGAAAATAATATGCAAAAAAGGCAGAGCAAGACCAAGACTAACATGTACGAGTAACATCAAAAGATGGACAAATCAGCCTATGACAACCTGTGCCATCAAAGCAAGAGACAGAACAGAATGTTCCTGTTAAAGTAATTTAGAGATGCCGTGTTGTTCAGTATATTTAGAGATACCGTCGTTTCTCGTGTTCCTGTGTAAAGTGTGTTCAGTATTTAGAGATGCCGTCGTTTCTCGTGTTCCTGTGTAAAGTGTGTTCAGTATTTAGAGATACCGTCGTTTCCTGTGTAAAGTGTGTTCAGTATTTAGAGATGCCGTCTCGTGTTCTGTGTAAAGTGTGTTCAGTATTTAGAGATACCGTCGTTTCTCGTGTTCCTGTGTAAGTGTGTTCGGTATTTAGAGATGCTGGAGTTTCTCGTATATATGTGTAAAGTGTGTTCAGTATTTAGAGATGCCGGAGTTTCTCGTATTTCTGTGTAATAGAGACTTAAAATATTTGGAAATGAAGGAAGATTTCTTTGCCTCAACTCAGCAATTCAAGGGCATTCCAAGTGATGAGACTATTTCCCTTAGGCAGTTATACACCTGAACGTTGAGATGAGGTTAAGTTACATACGATATAGCTCACAGCTTAGGGTGACATGCCATGTACGAGATGTAAAGATCTGCTCCTGTCTCACCCAAGAATGTATCACATCTTCTTCTGGGTTTGTGACGAATGTCGGTGAAGAACTGATTCTGTCTTACCCCATTTATTCAGTCCGTTCCCCCTATTTACTACTTGTCATTTGTATTTGTTTTGAAGTTTGTAAATTTGCTTGCCTGTTGAGGCGTGTTTGCCTGTTGTATTGTTGAGCTGAGGTTACTATTTTTGTTTGTGTTCCTGTTTCTAATTTTGCTTGCCTGTTGAGGCGTGTTTGCCTATTGTATTGTTGAGCCGAGGTTTCTATTTTTGTTTGTTTTCCTGTTTCTAGTCGTGTTTGCCGGTTGTGTTGTTGAGCCGAGATTCCTAATTTTGTTTGTGTTCCTGTATCTAGTCCTGTTTGCCTGTTGTATTGTTGAGCTGAGGTTCCTATTTTTGTTTGTGTTCCTGTTTCTAGTCGTGTTTGCCTGTTGTGTTGTTGAGCCGAGATTCCTATTTTTGTTTGTGTTCCTGTATCTAGTCGTGTTTGCCTGTTGTTTTGTTGAGCCGAGGTTCCTATTTTTGTTTGTGTTCCTGTATCTAGTCGTGTTTGCCTGTTGTATTGTTGAGCGGAGGTTTCTATTTTTGTTTGTGTTCCTGTATCTAGTCGTGTTTGCCTGTTGTATTGTTGAGCTGAGGTTCCTATTTTTGTTTGTGTTCCTGTATCTAGTCGTGTTTGCCTGTTGTATTGTTGAGCGGAGGTTTCTATTTTTGTTTGTGTTCCTGTTTCTAGTCGTGTTTGTTTTTGTATTGTTGAGCCGAGGTTCCTATTTATGCAACTGAGTCAACTCTTTTGTTTCCTTTGAAGTCTGTAGGTTCATATATTCGCTGTAGTGTTTACCTGAACAACAAAAGTATGGATGAAAGATTCACAATTCATCTTACTAATGTTAACGTCTACATCTATTTAACTTGCTCTCTATCTTACAAATATCAACATATTACGAATCATAGCGTCTACAATTTAAGATAATGTATTTCTCACAGCTAATAACCTTCTTCAGATAGCGTATAATCAAGACAATATTCTATTTTGCTGTAATTACTCTTCTCAAGTTTCCTGAATGATAAATTATCTGCCACTGATGTCCTATTTTCCTTCCATCTTTCATGAGCGGTAGATTAAAGATGTAATACAAATTCACATCATAGTCTCGAAATATATCAGATGCAGATGTAAAAAAAACTGTGGTTTTTTTCAATTGAAAGGGAAAGCAAGTTTGTAGATTTTTAAAAATTATAAATGAAGGTGAGATCTGAAATTAAAACTACATGGGAATAATGTGCATTGTTATAACTAAAGATTTATATAATTTAGAGCACTTTTAGATGTAATTGTGGTTTTCTGGACTCGAAGTCATTAGTAGAAAATGGAGTATCTTGGTTGCGAGATTTCACCCGGAAGTAATTTTGAACACTGTCAAGGTCGTACAGGTGAGATAAATGAGGTGATGTCGAATTATTATATCTCAAACTCCACAATTCTTGTTCTGGCAAAATAGTTTTGTTTTGATGAAAACCAGAGTCGTGAGGCAATTACCCGTGGGGAGGGAGAAAAGTATTAGGTTTGTAAACGATGTGCCAGACAGGAATATATTATTGTGACAAAATGTCTATTATATTATTTTGCTGAATAAAGCAAAAGTAAATAACTTCATGTAATGTAATACTCATAATTATGCTCAAGGAATGCGATAAGATGTAGTGTTTGCTAGATAGCCTGTACGTCGTGAAGTCTCATTTTTACCAAAAAAATCGTCGTGGCAGTGTAGCGAGTTCGTACAACATAAATACTTTGTGCTGTTGGGGACAGTTTATTTGTTTTTAATAAGAGAAACGTCAAAATCAAAACTGCTAAAAATGTGTTCCAACATTTAAAAGTGATAGCGTATATTCTGTACAATGGAAAAGAAGACACAAACTAGAACATACAAATGTTAACTCATTTTTACAAGTTAAATAACGAACTAAAATCTAAAAAGAAGCTTTACAAACAAAAGGCAACAATTAGCAAACATATATACAAATAATTAAATAAATTATCAAATGAGAAATATTAAATCTTTAAATTCCTTCATTTAACATATTAGGAACGAACATAGGATTGACAAGGGCAAAGAAAGATAGTAAAGATCAAACCGACATTCTCACCAGTCATATTTTTTGGCAAGAAAAAAACTAAAAGTAGTTTGGAAATAAATCATGAAATAAAGAAACGCAAGCTTAACAGATATTTTATCTGTCCTTTTCCTAAATCACTTATTACACAATGACATATATTTCTCATTTTAAGCTAAAGCAGGTCAATCATAGAAAATGGTGTTCGTTGTTTGAATGGTATTTTGAAGTCAAATATATTATTATAGAAGCCATTTATTGTTTTATAGTCAAACTCAAAACCTGATATCGTTATTGAACTCAAAACGTGGTGAAATGTTGACATCTCATGAATAATGGTTATGGTTATAGATAGTCGAAAGCCCTAGTATTAAAGCAAACGAATTCAAATCCATAATTGCTAAACCGCCCGTGCCAGTGGAATCATCCAAATTAAAACTCATCTCATTCAAGGATCCAAATAAAAAAAAGGCAGCTGCAGTCCCCCATCATAGCAGCCACAGCACACGCTAAAGACAAAAGGTCATTCAGCACTGAAAGTGAACGCAGCTGAACTGTCCTTCGTCATACGATATCATCATTCATCTTAAGCAATCGGAATATCGAAACACAATCCGCATGAAAAACACCGCTCACGGCGTGCAGAGAGCAATAAACTCAGTAGCTCCTGCGACAGAATATGATGAATAATATTCAAGTATAAAAATTAGGACGCAATTATACACAAATTAACATTTTCAAATATGATCCACAAAATATAGTGTATATCGTCATTTACTAGCCATATGAAATAAAATTATGCAAATAAATAAAGCAAAGAAAATGCAACAATCATAACTTAAGAAACTGCAAATTAAATCTTGTAGTCGGTGGCTCATCAAAAACCAAAAAGTGCTGCCGCAGTTATCAACAAACGCTACATCAGGTGAAGTGAGCGTACCTGTCAAGAATGGACGCCTCGTGGTACAAGAAACATTCGGAAAAATGAAAACAGAAAAGCTAGGTCCAAGAGAAAAAGACTACAAAATATCTTTTCCCTCGATACAGAGAGGCAAATGATAAAGGAAAGAAGACAAAATTAGGCTTTTATGTTATTGAATATCTTTTTTTTTACAATAGGACAACAGACCAGAAAATCATTGGAGGCTGTAGAATTGTGGTTTTACAGAAGAATATTGAGAATACCATGGACAGCTGAGAAGAGTAATGAAAACGTTCTGAAAGAGGCCAGAGCAAAAAGAGAGCTAATTTCCAATATTAGGAAGAAACTATCATAATTTTTTGTCCACATAATGAGAAGGGAACAGCTGGAATATATTGTAACAACTGGACAAATCGAGGGACGAAGAGATAGAGGGAAACAAAGGGAGACGATACCAGACAGCTTAAGAGAATGGCTTGGCAGAAGGTCAACAACAGAAATAATAAATAACTGTCGAGATCAAAAGTTGTGGAGAGACATGATCACCTACGCCAGCAGGCATGGTACTTTGTGATGTTGATATTTGTTTATATATAATTGTCTAGCTTTCTATACAACACGATTTGACTACAAGTCAGCAATTGTCTTGCTAATATAATCTTATAATCCTTCGAATAATTAGCCAAATGAACCCTCTGTGGTGAAATATAGCATAGATATCAATGTACAAAAAGGGAACAAAAAGTAACGTCTAACAGCAACAATGCCATCATATAGAACTCGTTCTACAAGAAAAACCATTATAAACAATGCAACAATTCAAATATATATGACCTTTTAACATTATATGTGGCTCTAAATTGGAAAACAATACCAGAGTAGTACAGGAAATGATTGTTTTCGAAGACTAAAATGATATTGGCAAGATAAACCTAAAATATAGGATTAGACTATTTGGTAATATCATATATATAGTCTTATATGATGCGAGACATGGGCCCTAAATGTTGAATTTCAATGGGAAAAAATGAGCAATATACATGAGTTATTACTGTCTAGACATTTCATACAGAGAACACATCACAAACGGGAATGTTTGTTCAATCAACACCACAAACACAAATCAACAGGAAGAGCTTTCTACACCGTAAGGGACAAGACAAACGACAGGGGATTCTACAAAACGGTGCTCAGAGTTACTCAATGGAGATATGAAACACCATTAGCACGAGCGTTAAACATTACACACATCGATAATACAAAATAGTGCACACAACATAGCCACTATTAACATATATGGGATTAAAGATAAAAGAAGAATAACTAATTCCGGATGTGATAAAATGAAATGTTAAAATCCTTGGCGTGACAGATACCAGAATATAAGGAATCCAGATAAAGCAAGCTCATATGAACTACACATCAATATATTTGAAATTTAACGATACTAAAATTGCAACACATGGGGTGGGCTTCTTGTGCAGCCAGAACTAGCAAATCACATCCTGGAGGTACAATATTTTTCCTGAAAGAATCATCGCTGCGAGATTATTAGAATCGGACGTAACAACAGCAGACATTCAATTATACGCATTGTGCAACGGTAACGAAAGTGAAAGTGACAATTTCTACGAAATTCTAAATGGCATTATAAAACAAGTTGATAAATATCACCATCTCTTAGGAAGAGTCAGACCAGTTCTAGAGTATGGAGTCACAGCCTGGGCTATGGTTTCCTAATCACACCTTAGCAAAATTAACAGAACACAGAACCAAGCTGCCCGTATCATCACTGGTACTATGAAATCTACACATATCAAGACTGTAGAAACAGTAACAGGTTTACAACTCTTAGATGACAGACGGGTCACTAAAGTATTGCAACAAGCGGAGAAATATAGAAGGTTCCTTAGCCACCCCATGCACCAAAGAATAACTGGTTCCGGAATTGTACGACTAAAGAGGAGCAACTTCGCTGCAATTGCAAATGAACTAACTACTGGAGACCCAGTACTTTCCCAAACAATATCGAAACCCTTGGGCCCATCTGATATGTCTCCTCATAGAAAGCATAAAATACTAGAACTTAAAGAAAATATAACAGGAATCATGAAAAAAGGCACCCAATCAGACACAGAAAGAAAACACGTAGAAGAAAAACACATACACGATACCTACCCACAGGACTCTTGGTCCCACATATACACAGATGACTCTGCTAAAAATGCCACCAGAAATGGAGGGGGAGGTGTGTTCTTGACGCTGAATAACCAGGACGAGATCATCGAGTCAATAGCTACTGGAACATTCTCAAACAACTTTAAAGCAGAAACTGAGGCCATCAGAGATGCTGCAACACTGGCTACTCAACACAAAAATAACATACACAATAAATTGGTGATTCTGACTGATGCACTGTCAGTATTATCAGCTCTAAAAAGCCCCAAGAACAATGAACTAGATGACTTGAGAACAACCCTGGACCAACTATGCAAGAACTTACAGAGAGTAGTCATTCAGTGGATACCATTACACTGTAATATACACGGGAACGAAAGCGCAGACAAATTAGCTACAGAGGGAGGGGATTACAGCAAGAGAACCATCCGCACAGTTATGATGAAGCCAAATCCATTCTCATGGGCCAGTTCCATGAAAAATGGAAACGAGAACACCAAAGCATAATGAGAGTGACGGATACCACCAACTATCAAGGAAGGATCAAGTCATCATACTTCGCCTACGCACTGGCCACAATAGAATGAGAAATCACATGTTCACCAAATTCAAAATAGGTACAACTAGCCTATGCCACTGTACACTGGACAATATGACTACAAAACATGTTCTACAGGATTGCCCCCAGTACACAGACCTGAGAAGAGCAATGTGGTCCATGCCCACCTCCCTGGAAGAAAAATTATATGGGGCGATCGATTCGCTTAAACAGACAGCTGACTTCATGAGTCTGGAATCCTACTCTGATTTAGTCTTGATCGCAGAGAGAGAGAGAGAGAGAGAGAGAGAGAGAGAGAGAGAGAGAGCAGATTAGGTTTACGAGTCATCGAAAGCAGAGAGCATGGACCATTTGGCGACCCAACAGCAACAAGAAGAAACGAAAATTGAAAAGATACTTTTAGAACTATATAACCAAAATGACATATATGTATGTATGTATATATATATATATATATATATATATATATATATATATATATCATCATCATCATCATCATATACCGGGCCTGCTGGCGTAGGTGATCATGTCTCTCGTCTCTCCACAACTTTCGATCACGGCAGCTATTTATCATTTCTTTTGTTGACCTTCTGCCAAGCCATTCCTTAAGCTGTCTGTTATTTTTTTATCTTTGCTTCCCTCTATCTCTTCGTCCCTCAAATTTTCGAGTTGTTACAATATATTCCAGTTGTTCTCTTCTCATTACATGGCCAAAAAATGATGATTGTTTCTTTGCTCTCTTTTTGCTTTGACCTCTCTCAGAACATCTTCATTACTCTTCTTAGCTGTCCATGGTACTCTCAACATTCTTCTGTAAAACCACATTTCTGCAGACTCCAGTGATTTTCTAGTCTGTTGTCCTATTGTCCATGATTCGCATCCATATGTTAAGACTGGCTCTACGTAACATTTAAAAACTCTTTTTCTTGTTTCTATTGTCAAAAATGGATTGCATAGTATCTTCCTCATTTTATGGAAAGCTGCTTTTGCCTGAGCCATTGTGCCTCTCACCTCAACTCTTTTGTACATGTTCCGTCTGAGGTTAACAAAGTTGCCAAATATTTAAATTCATTTACCTGTTTTAATATTGTTCCACTTGTGTTTATTTTGCACTGAGGTGATGTCTTTTTCTTTGTTGTTACCATTACCTCTGTCTTTTGCTATTAAGGCTGAGTACTTTATTTTTGCTTTCTTTCACTATAATGTCCAACATTTCTTGTAACTCATTTTCACTCTTAGCGATTAAAACTGTATCATCAGCATACTTTAGATTAAATATATTATGACCTGCAATTGTTATTCCAGGTATGCCTCTTATGGATCTTAAAATAATCTCACCATAAATATTAAACAAAGCTGGTGACAGCTATATATGTATATATATATGTTCGTGTGTATTTTACCGACACCTTTTTTAAATACAGAGAAACAAACATGTACACTATGTGCAAATGGAAAGATAAAAAAAAACTTGCAGGAGCTATGTAGACTTTATAATAACAAGAACACAGACCAAGAAGAACATCAATGCCAGAAAATCCGTACACAATGTCACTGACGATACAGACTACACAATGGTGATGACGACCATCGGAAAGACCTTACGAAACAGAACAACCTTACATCCAAGAATGATACGACCAAATCATAAAATTAATAAAAACTTAAAGATAAACAGCCGAAAGAGGAAATTGAGAACAGACTACGAGAACATTTTACAAAATTAGCTAAGAAAGAAACGGAACTGAAGAAAAGTGGAGGCTATTTAAAAACACAGCAATCAACATCGCAAAAATAGTCTGCGGGACAAAGCAAAGAAAAAGAGAAAGGAAGAAATGTACACCAGGGTGGAACGAAAACGTTAAAACAGCAAGCACAAAAAAGAAGAAACTATACAATGAGTGGAACGAGGCTCCCAGACAGCAACTGAGAATTCCTACAAAACGTTTAACGCAATGAGAACAAGGAATGAAAATTACGACCCCACGGAACATATAAAAGACAAAGATGGCCACCAAATACATCACAAACAAAGATCACTACAGAGGTGGAAATAATATTTTAAGACTCTCCTAAACACGACAACCACATCCACCAACACCAAGAAAAGTAAATTCCAAGATCTAGAACAAAGCATCCTCAGAGATGAAATCGCAGAATCCATAAGACAAGCGCTAAGAAACAAAGCCCCAGGAATTGACAACCTACCACCAGAGATAAAGATAGCCGCAGGAACAACAAGAGTAGATTGGTTAACGAGAATATTCAATACATCTTGGCAACAAGCCATCATAAAATCAATATGGTGAAGGAAAAGCAGTAAGAGAGATTGCAATCAGTACAGAGGTACAGCCCTACTAAGCCACACAGCAAATTGTATGCCAAAATAATAGAGAAGAGGTTAAGACTAATTTGAGAACCTCAAATGGCTCCGCTACAAATGCCACCAGAAATGGAGGAGGAGGTATGTTCCTGAGGCTGAAAAACCAGAATGAGATCACCAAGTCAATAGCTACTGGGAAATTCTCTTACAACTATAAAGCAGAAACTGAAGCCCTCAAAGATGCTGCACAACTGGCTATCCAACACAAAAATAACATGCACAAGAATTTGGTGGTACTGACTGATGCACTGTCAGTCCTAACAGCTCTTAAAAAACCTCAGGAACAGTGAGCTAGATGACTTGAGAACAACCCTAGACCAACTGTGCAATAACTTCCAGTGGACACCATCACAATGTAATATACACGGAAACGAACGCGCAGACAAATTAGCTAAAGAGGGAGGGAGATTACCACAAGAGAACCATCTAGTCAGTTATGATGCAGCCAAATCCATCATCAAAGGCCAGTTCCATGAAAAATGGAAACGAGAACGCCCAAAGTATAACGAGAGGGACGGATACATCCAACTATCAAGGAGGGATCAAGTCATCTTACTTCGCCTACGCACTGGCCACAATAGAATGAGAAACCACATGTTCAACAAACTCAAAATAGGTACTACCATCCAATGCTACTTTACACTGGATAATATGACTACAAAACATATTCTACAAGATTGCCCCCGGTACACAGACCTAAGAAGGACAATGTGGTACACACCACCTCCCTGGAAGAGAAACTATACGGGGCAACCAAATCCCTTAAACAGACAGTTACCTTCATAAGAAAGCCCGGAATCCTACTCTGAATGAGCCATGATCGCAGAAAAAGAAGAACCTCAAATAAGCGACGCACAAATAGGTTTCAGAAGGAACAGAGGGTGTACTGGTGTGCTGTTTTCTTCGAAGCAACTAACAGAAAAAGCAGTCGAATACAATCAAAAACTATACATGACATTCATAGACCAAGAGAAAGCTTTCGAACACGTACAAAGAGAATAAATGTGGGCCATACAACTTACTGTATTTACCAACATTTGATCAACTTGTGCAGAAGCCTATACGACAACAACACAAACAAAGTAAGAATAGCAGCGGGCTATAGAGACCCCTTCAAAATCAAAACAGGAGTAAAATAAGGATGCGCAATATTCCCCCTGCTATTCATCACATACATGGACTACATCTGCAAACTGATAAATCAATCCGAAAGGGACGCAATCAACGAGCTCCTTTTTTGCAGACGACCAAGCATTGATATACATGAAAATAGAAGACATTTAAGAACATCTAGAGTGATCTAACAGAGTCGCGAAACAACATAATATGTTAATCAACATAAACAAGACAGAAGTAACGACGATAAAAAAAAACAAAAGACACCAACAGAACGAATGATGGTAATATCCTAAAGCAGGTGAAGGAATTCAAATGTTTAGCCAGCATCCTGGCATATAACAATATAAGAGAAGAGGCCAATAGAAGAGGAAGAAACCACGTACCATATCTTCCATCGACGCTTAAAGGCAAATGAGTGGAAAAAGAATGAAAGAAAGAAAGAAAGAAAGAAAGAAAGAAAGAAAGAAAGAAAGAAAGAAAGAAAGAAAGAAAGAAAGAAAGAAAGAAAGAAAGAAAGAAAGAAAGAAAGAAAGAAAGAAAGAAAGAAAGGGACAAGATGTTATGATGACATGAGCATGTCACAAAATCTAACGGCAAACCAGAACCGTATTACTGACAACAGTGGAAAATAAAAGACCCAAAGAAATAAAAAAAACGATAGACTAGATTGATGAGATAAGAAAAAAAAAACTTGGAGGGAAAAATACGTCAACAAAATTAAAAAACTGGAACAGAAAAGGAAAAATGAAGAACGGTTGTGAACAAAACATCATGTTGACGCCCAAAGAGAACTTAGGGAGATAGCTGGCAGAAAGACATCGTTCTTCATCCCTTTGTCTCCTTGCCTGCTTGCCAGTGCTTGAATCCCTCGAAATTGGATTTCTCTCTCTCTCTCTCTCTCTCTCTCTCTCTCTCTTCTCTCATGAACTCTGTATCTTTCCCACTTCACGTGCGTTATGTTTCACTCTGCGGACAGACTCAGAATCTATTCATTAATAGGATGCGCTCCCAGTCTATCACGTGATGTTGATTATCCCTGCAATTGAGAACGTGACATTTAAGTATGTGACTGAAAGGACCCAAACAAGCACTCGAGAATTAACTATTTGCATTCCTAAAAGGAAGCGTGTGAACACTGCTTCAAATATCATTTTTTTTTTTACAAACACTCGCAATATAGTTAACACATGACATCATGTCTAATTAATTAATCTTAGTGAAGGTAAATAAAACATCATATTTCAGGTAATTTTGTACATTATGTAAATTCTAATAACAGCAAGAACAAATATATATATAATTATTACATTCAATGTTTATTTATTGATAGACTTATATAATACCTCTCTTATGTCGTGTCTGCAAATAATTATAATTTTGACATATCTCAGTTGTCCTCCTTGTCTTTTAACTTGTATTTTGACACAGATCGCCATAGCAAGCATTTGTTGGCAGGCCTTCATGCAAGTGTCTTGTGGATCAAGACTAAAATCTCAACACTAATTTACTGTCTGGGCCATCTTTCACAAGGTTCTCTAACACTGAAACTCGTAGTATATCTCTACTGCTACATTTTCCAGCTCAAGAGGTCCTTGATAGGCGAGTATTTAACCTCGTAAGCGACTCTAATGCTTTCTGGGTCACTTCTGACAACTTGCTATATCCCTGTCCAGTTGTAACCCCTTATCACTGTGTGCATTTCGTCTTGGTTGTGTCTCTGGGTATATAAACATAGTATCTTACAAGATTCTGAGAGATATTTAGTTGCATTCAGTGGGCAAATTATCTTCATTGTACAACGGATAGTGCCAAGATCCCTGTTGAGTATGTTCCAAACAGGAGGCACACCCGCCATTCACTAATGAGAGCGTCAAGATGGCTTCAACTATACAGCACTGACTCCTTTGCACCGGAGGACACCTGGACCCCAGCAACGTTATTTACCTCTAACAATAAAGGTAAAGGTAAAGTGCGAGACTTGAACCAGCGTCTTAGCACGCGAGTTTCCACCCATTTGTGTTCGGCCGCCTATCCAGAAATGTTCAGAGATCTCTGGATAGTGTCCCTTCAAGCATCGAAACTCACGATGCGAGGCGACATTCCTCACCTTCTCAAGGTAATACCCCGGTACCCTCTAACAATATTGCAAGTTAGAGTTGATCTATTCTGTCTGAGAAATGTTCCTCCGAGATGTTGTTTGAAGTAATGACAGTTAAGATGGTTTATTTTCTTCTCCTCTATTGCATTCAGATTCATAAATCAGTGGGTCTCATCGCCGGTTTGGTTTTTGTGTTGTTCATAGAGCATCTCCAACCGTTATTTAGCTTGGACAACCGGCGTTCTAACCTTATTAACTTATATATATATATATATATATATATATATATGGTAGCCGCGATAGCTCAGTGGTTAGTGAACTGGACTACAAAGGACAAGGGGTAGGGTTCGATCCCAACCGACGGCTTCCGGGTTCACCCAGCCTTAAATGGGTACCGGATTTTTTTCTGGGAAAGTGAAGCGGCACGGGCGTAATACCGACCACATTACCCCAAAAATCATGTGCTGAAGGTCTGTAAAATTTATGGTCATTAACACCATATTCCCTATACGCCACTTGGCGTGACGGGCGTACTTTACTTTTACTATATATATATATATATATATCATTAAGTACCATGCCTGCTACTGTATGCAGTAAACAGTTCAACCTACGCTAAGGGACGTTATCCTGAAGTAAAACAACTCCAATGCCTTGTGGGTGAGACTTTTTAGTCAAAGGCTAGCGGAACCAACCGTAAACAAACCGACGGAAGGCAACAGAAAACCACCGTCGTAATTTTTTTGTACAATCATGGATCGCCAAATATTATGAAGAAACAATCATCACTTTTGGACATGCAATGAGCAGAGAACAGCTGGAATATATTGCAACAACTGGGAAAATTAATGGACGAAGAGATAGAAGGAAGCAAAGAGAAAAGATACCAGACAGCTTAAGAGAATGGCTTGGCAGAAGGTCAACAACAGGAATGATAAATAAATGTCAAGATCGAAAGTTGTAGAGAGATATGATCACCTGCGCCAGCAGGCCCGGTACTTGACGATAATGATAAGGACCATTCCTGATGGCGTAGATGATCATGTCTCTCTCTTTCTCTCTTAGATTCCGTACAAGCCACAAGAGATTAAGATTGTACCACCTTTCATCACATTGTAACACCCTACAATTAGAAACCTCTGATGAATGTGACAGTCGCCACAGATAAAATGACAGCATCTGCTACAATCATGCCCAACATATCATGGCCAGAGAAGGCTCTTGTGGCATTACCGCTGCCATAGCGGAAGAAGCTGTGTGGTGATGTCACCAGCCTTGAACTAGCGAATGCTTTTATCGAACTTATTAATATTGACGTCTACATGTGAACGCAGAAGAAGATGTATGTATCCCAATGACCCTTTGCTTCGCTTCAGTCCGAACATGTCCTAATGAACCTAATTTGGGAAGACTAAACTACAGAATAACAATAATTTCATGAAAAGCTCCATTTGCTGTGGCTTAGTTCTATACTGTTCACGTGCGCCAAGGCGCGTCCTGTGAGCTATGGTTTGCTATCCTTGTTGAGGTGAATCACAATCAACATTATTAGCATGTCTTACTGCATGTTGTTTATTTTGTGTATTATTGTCTCTTTATCTAACTCATTTGCAGTAGACGCTGGGAAGAGAGAACTTTAGAGCGGCTGTCACAGGAGCCAAGGTTCAACAATAAAAATCATAAAGGGATGGAGCCATGGCTCAACAAGAAGAAATCATAAAGTGATGGAGCCAAGGTACAACAAGAAGAAATCATAAAGTGATGGAGCCAAGGCTCAACAAGAAGAAATCATAAAGTGATGGAGCCAAGGCTTAACTAGAAGAAATCATAAAGTGATGGAGCAAGGTACAACAAGAATAAATCATAAAGTGATGGAGCCAAGGCTCAACAAGAAGAAATCATAAAGTGATGGAGCCAAGACTCCACAAGAAGAAATCATATAATGACGGAGCCAAGATTCAACAAGAAGAAACCATAATGTAATGGAACCAAGGCCTACAAGAAGAAATCGTATGATGGAGCTAAGGCTTCATAAGAAAAAAATCATATAATGATGGAACCAAGGCTTCATAAAAAGAAATCATGTAGCGATTTTATCTTTTCTTCATTATTCGTGACGTTCTCCTGACGGCTAATAAAGGAGTGAGTAGTCATTTACATCATCCATTCCTAAAGGACGTTAAGAGGGCGTAGATCTTCGTGGTGTGGTTTACAGCTAGACTGTGATATTTGCGTTTGTTCGGTCCGTTACATCTGATATCGTAATGAAATTTATATGTACCTGGCTGCTTTCCCTCTTCAAGCACTACTTGCCTAGCTAGATTTGTTAGTCTGGAGCACCGCTTGGAGGTAGAGTAAAGTCTGAGGTGTAATATGGATGAGCTCTGTTTTTTATCGATCCTGACGGGGCATCCAGCTGTACTTCGCTTACCGCTCTCGGGTTAATTGCTGGACGAGAGTCTCGGTTCCAAAGACGAGATTTAACTCTTGCACTACTTCATTGCCCGAAGCTTCTAGACTGTTTACTGCTGCAGGCGCATAGTGATACGTCGATATGCTCATTCTCATGGAATGCCAAACGTATTTTATATTCAGTGTTTACTATGCAAATCGATGCAATGCTGGAGAACGAGACAAGAGACAGTGAGAGTTATTGAGTCATCATCAATGTACTACGAACATGTCCATGGGTGCTCTGATCCCCTCCTCAGCAAGTCCCGCGACTGACGACTCCAGTTCTGTGTTGATTGATAAGTCTTCGTACACGCCCACGAAGTTTCTCGTTTCTGGCTGTGCCCATCTGAACTCCCCTCTCTTTCATCCAGACAGTGCGAATCCTTGACAACCGGACAAGAGACAGTTAGAATCCTGATCGTTTAGACAAGAGTCAGTTAACATACTCGGTATTCGTACAAGAAGAGTCAGTCCTGAACAATCAGACTATAGACTAGAACATGCTATCACTTGTAAATTAATTTTTTTTTAAATATATAGTTTGTTTCATTTCTTTTTACAATTAGCTTTACTGCAGCTTCTCATTTTTATGCATTTCTATGCTTTAACCCAGACTAGAACATGCCTGGAGGATATTAAAAAAATGTGGTTTTACGCGTGGAAGGCTAGAAAGGAGTAATGAAGATATTCTAAGTATGGCCAAAGCTAAAAGAGAGCTTATTTCTATCATCAGAAGGAAGCATTAATTATATCTAGCCATATTATGAGAAGGGGACAGTTGGAATATATCATGTCTACTGTGAAAGTCGAGGAAAGAAGAGTTAGAGATCAAAGATACAAGTTAGTTTAAGAGAATAGTTTGCGGGGAAGTAAAAAACATAAATGATTAAATATTGTGGAGATACAAAGTTGATAAGTGACATGATCTCCTGCTCCAGCAGGCACGATGATTGATCAGGATGATTGCAATAAGGATGATAAGATACGCCTTATACTAGCAAATGTGTCCTAACGCCTTCGTTTCTAGTTTTGTCTCTTATGATGTCATTAATTATTTTTCTCAAACATCTAATCTCGATGTCAAGATTTTCCACTTTTGCTTCGCAGAAATGGGCACCACTAAACACTTGTTTATTGGTTGTCAATGGCAACAGACAAATATTTTTATCAACTTGAACTAAGTGGCACACGCACACATTTTATAGCTAAAGTCCTCTTCTGGAAGGAAAGTACACAAAGCGTATCATCAGTATCTATTTCTCTGGGGTAACTTAGATATGCTGACAAGATGACTAGAATTTAAAGTCTTAAAACTGCGGGAGCAGTGCAAAATGTATGTAATTCAGTAGATTCAATCTCCAGGCAAAAAAGTTCACAAAAAAGATTGTTTCCATCCTTTGCTCATCTGTAGTTACGTTTCAGATTGTTTTTAGTATTCCGTCAATCCATCCCCTCGACGCTGAAAGGCAGATGAGGAAGGAAAGAAGAAGAAGAAGTCAATCCATCATTTTGGAGGAAACCCTCTCGGTATTTTTTTCCCCCCAGCGATCGGTGATAGCTGTGTAGAATCCTCTTCTGCCTGTTCATGTAACCTGGTTATCAAATTGGTTGTTTCTTCACATTTTCTACCAAGAATATTATCCCTTAATCCTTAGTTATCGCTTCTAATTTTTGTTTCTCATGATAGCTGCTTTCTCAAGTCTATCACATTTAATTTCGGTAGTATTTATTTTAGTGGTGGTATTTATCTTTTTTGCTGATATTTATATTATTGGCGATATTTATCGTTTTGATGGTATTTATCTTATTATATTCTATTTGTAGTCTTATATTATTGGTGATACGCATCTTAAAGTGTCATTTATCTTATTTGTGGTGTTTAACGTATTGTTGGTATTTATCTTATTGACCATTGTAGCATTTAGCTTCCACGTTCAACAATAACATTAAGACGAATATTGTGTTGAAGAGTGCTCTTTTACCTCTATTGTGTTTGTGTGTGTTTTTTTTTTTTTAATGGGAATAAACAAGTCTAACTTTTTAGCCAAAGAAAGAAAAAAAATAATCTCCACCAGATACATGCAGAGGCCATGAAAAAAGTCTGGTTTTACATTAGATGTGATAAAGAGTGAATTACAGAACACAATGGTTTTAAGAAAACGCATTAATGATAAGAGAATCTTAAGAGATAAAAGTAGGCGCTGGTATAATGGTTGCTAAAATTCTGCTACAGAGGAGCCCAGCTTGTTTTATTAAAGTAGACTTGTCTCACCAGTATCATCACGTGACAAACTATAAATGTGGTATATAAAGAAAAGTAAAGATCCCCGTCACGCCAAGTGGCGTATAGGGAATATGGTGTTAGTGACTATAATTTTTACAAACTTTCGGCACATAATTTTTGGTGTATGTGGTCGGTATTACGCCCATGACGCTTTCATCCTCATCAGGTACCGGGCCTACTGGCGTAGGTGATCATGTCTCTCCACAGCCTTCGATCTCGGCAGCCATTTATCATTTCTTTTGTTGACCTTCTGCCAAGCCATTCTCTTGAGCTCTCTGTTATTTTTTCTCTTTGCTTCCCTCTATCTCTTCGTCCCTCAATTTTCCCAGTTGTTACAATATATTTCAGTTGTTCTCTGCTCATTACATGGCCAAAAAATGATTATTGTTTCTTTATAATATTGGAAATTAGCTCTCTTTTTGCTTTGACCTCTCTCAGAACATCTTCATTATTCTTCTTAGCTGTCCATGGTATTCTCAACATTCTTCTGTAAAACCACATTTCTACAGACTTCAGTGATTTTCTTGTCTGTTGTCCTATTGTCCATGATTCGCATCCATATGTTAAGACTGGCTCTACGTACAATTTAAGAAATCTTTTTCTTGTTTCTATTGTCAAAAATGGATTGCATAGTATCTTCCTCATTTTTTTGGAAAGCTGCATTTGCCTGAGCCATTCTGCACCTCACCTCTTTTGTACATCTTCCGTCTGAGGTTTAAAAAAGTTCCCAAATATTTAAATTCATTTACCTGTTTTAATATTGTTCCACTTGTCTTTATTTGCACTGAGGTGATGTCTTTTTCTTTGTTGTTACCATTATCTCTGTCTTTTTGCTATTAAGGCTGAGTCCTTTATTTTTGCTTTCTTTCACTATAATGTCCAACATTTCTTGTAACTCATTTTCACTCTTAGCGATTAAGACTGTATCCTCATCATACCTTAGATTATTTATATTATGACCTCCAATTGTTATTCCAGGCATTTCCCTTATGGATCTTAAAATAATCTCACTATAAATATTAAACAAATCTGGTGACAGCACACAACCTTGTCTAGCACCCCGTTTTATTTGTTGAAACATTTCCAATTGGTTTCCAGTTCTTATGACCGCTGTTTGTTGCCAGTACATGTTCTTTATTATTCTTAGATCTTTGCTGTCTACGTTCATGCTTTCTAAAATTTGATTATTTCTTACTTTACTTGTCGCTTTACTTTCCCAGAAAAAAATCCGGTACCCATTTAAGGCTGGTGAACCCGGATCCCGTCGGTCAGGATCGAACCCGACCTCTCATCCTTTGTAGTCCAGTTCACTAACCACTGAGCTATCGCGGCTCCCCAGTTCACTAACCACTGAGCTATCGCGGCTCCCCAGTTCACTAACCACTGAGCTATCGCGGCTCCCCAGTTCACTAACCACTGAGCTATCGCGGCTCCCCAGTTCACTAACCACTGAGCTATCGCGGCTCCCCAGTTCACTAACCACTGAGCTATCGCGGCTCCCCAGTTCACTAACCACTGAGCTATCGCGGCTCCCCAGTTCACTAACCACTGAGCTATCGCGGCTCCCCAGTTCACTAACCACTGAGCTATCCCGGCTCCCCAGTTCACTAACCACTGAGCTATCGCGGCTCCCCAGTTCACTAACCACTGAGCTATCGCGGCTCCCCAGTTCACTAACCACTGAGCTATCGCGGCTCCCCAGTTCACTAACCACTGAGCTATCGCGGCTCCCCAGTTCACTAACCACTGAGCTATCGCGGCTCCCCAGTTCACTAACCACTGAGCTATCGCGGCTCCCCAGTTCACTAACCACTGAGCTATCGCGGCTCCCCAGTTCACTAACCACTGAGCTATCGCGGCTCCCCAGTTCACTAACCACTGAGCTATCGCGGCTCCCCAGTTCACTAACCACTGAGCTATCGCGGCTCCCCAGTTCACTAACCACTGAGCTATCGCGGCTCCCCAGTTCACTAACCACTGAGCTATCGCGGCTCCCCAGTTCACTAACCACTGAGCTATCCCGGCTCCCCAGTTCACTAACCACTGAGCTATCCCGGCTCCCTAATGTGCTATAACTTGTGATATATATATATAATTTTTTTAAGCACCGCCATATTTGCTGACGTAGGTGATCATGTCTCTCCCAAACTTTCGATTACGACAGTTATTTATTATTTCTGTTATTGACCTTCTGCCAAGCCATTTGTTACGCTGTCTGATATATTTTCTCTTGTCCCTTCCCTCTATCTCTTCGTTCCTGAACTTTCCAAGTTGTCACAATATATTCCAGCTGTTTCCTTATCATTACACTTGGCCAAAAAATGATGATTATTTCCTCCTAATATTGGAAATTAGCTCTATCTTTGCGTTGGCCTCTTTCAAAACGTTTTCATTACTCTTCTTAGCTGTCCATGATATTCTCAAAATTATTCTCTAAAAACACATTACTGCAGCCTTCAATGATTTTATTGTCTGTTATCCTATTGTTAACGATTCACATTTATATGTTAAGTTTGGCTCTACATAGCATTTAGATATATATATATATATATATATATATATATATATATATATATATATATATATATACGGTTTTAATTCTTTCAACATATATATATATATGGCCCTTTTCGTCTTGTCAGACGGTCTAGTGGAGGCTATTGCGTATTTTTTTGAGGTATTGTTTTTGCCGAACAGCTTCTCTCGTGGCTAATTCTACCAATGTTTGACAAACACACGCGGTCACATAATGAACAGGTCAGGCTCGCTGATCCACAGGGTTTACCATCCTTTTTCATGAGTCTCTTCTCTTCTAAGTCCTGTCTTAGCACAGTCTCAAATGTTGTTATACCGTTCCTTATACGTGCTCTCCATGATGTGCGATCACTTGCCAGATGTTGCCAGTCGTTTTCACAGATGGAGAAGTCTTTCAGAGATGATTTGCAGATATCTCTATATCGTAGTTTAGGTCTGCCGATTTGTCTTTTTCCGTGTTTTAGCTCGCCATATAGTACATGTATTTGCCTAGGAATGCGTTTTTCTTCCATCCGTTGGACATGCCCCAGCCATCTTAGCCTTCGACTTCTGAGCATCGACATGATTGTTAGGGTCTTAGCACGTTGCAGGACAGTTAAGTTGGTTATTTTGTCTTGCCATTTGATGTGCATTATTTTGCGGAGACATCGGATGTGGAAGACATTTAGTCTTTTTTCCTGGTTTGAGTATGTTGTCCAGGTTTCGGATCCATATAGTAGTGTGCTAAGCACACAAGTTTGATATATTAAGAGTTTAGTCTTTTGAGTTAGTTTCGTGTTGTTCCATGCCCTTTTTGTGAGTTTACCGAAGGTCGTAGCTGCCTTACCAATTCGACAGTTTATTTAATATGCACAACTTTCCTGCATAACGAAGCAGTGATATACCACATTCATCAATATCTTCAGTTATACGTCTTCAGTTATACGTCTTCAGTTATACGTCTTCAGTTATTTATAAACGGCTGACGTCATTATACCCAAAACCAGCCCCTACTTGCAAATCTGGAAACGTCACAATCTTTGGGTAATTCCATTCAGCCCGCGGGCTTTTTTAATACTGTAGATGTCTAAGGATATATCCCCCTTTATATCTCTAATTCTATGTTTATTTCCTTCTATTTGAAATGGCGTTGTTATGACATTTTTCTTGTATTCAAGGAATCTTCATTCTGTCAATGGAATTTGTTATATTCTACGCAGCCAGTTGATTCCTGTCTCCAAATAATTTGATTGCTCATTTGATATTCCGCTCATGCCTGGGGTTTGTAATGCGGACTGTTCTTTATAACTTACTCGACCGCTAGAATTAATGATATATCTTCCTTCCACTTGTAATAACTTTATTTATACACAAGTACATGTCAATTTTCTGTGAGCAACTTTTTGTTCAGAATACTTGACACATTTTTCTGCGTCAATTTGTCGCGTTTTGTTTGCTTCAAATGTTTATTCATTTCTACCGTTAATAATTGGGGCGGGGTTGAAGCTTCTATCTCTCTCTCTCTCTCTCTCTCTCTCTCTCTCTCTCTCTATCTCTCTCTCTCTCTCTCTCTCTCTCTCTCTTTATTTTTCTCTTTCTCTCATGCACACATAAATTTATTAACACATTAAAGCATGTTTCTTAAGCTTTCTTGGCATTTGATGGTTAGCTGTTGTTCTTCATATATTGAGAGGAGTTTTTGCTATCTGCATGATTTGCTTTATACATTATCTTATCATTCAGTATGCAGTTTTGTTATCCTATTGATTTCATCAAGGTCGTACATAATATAATCTGTGTTTGCTTAGTGTGGTTTAATTTCTTTTTCATCTTCTCCATTATATATTCATTGTCCACATCAGTGCAGCTTTACATATATTCACTTCATTATTTGCGTTGTCTATTTTAATTTGGATAAGTTTACAACAGCGTTTGTCATTTCATAAAGTAACTGTTAATTACGACTGCCTTCTAACGTTTGTGGCATGTACTCTATTGTGTTTCTAGGTTCAGCTGCTGAAGTTCGTGTTTGTGTGTGTTTGTGTGTGTGTGTGTGCATGTGTTTGTATTAGTATATATGTGTGGTGTGTATATTTATATATTGGATGGATGGGTGTGATCGTTATTTTATCTAATTATAGATGCTTTGAAACTGTGTGAGTTATATTTAGTTATCAAAAGTTTTTCTTGCGTATCAAAAATACAATGCTGATTTTTTTTTTGTATTTGTCAAAAACTCATTTATAGCAACCTTAAAGGTCAGCCTTTGAATGCAAGTGTTACAGAAGAATGAACAGAACACCATGGACAGGGAAAGTATAAACATGTCCATTTTGCAACAACATAATATTTATTGTATGGACTACCTATGCAAGACAGGAGAAAGGGTTATCCAGTTTTCATGTGTGTTGCCTTCGCAAGATAATGAACATCAAATGGCGTGAGAAAGTAACTCTAATGTTTTACAACAAGCCAATCTCCTATCTATCAAGGCAACATTTAGGAGTCGGAGAAAAAGGAGGCTGGGTCATGTAAGAAAAATGGCAAACACTCGTATTCCCAAACAGATATTGTATGTTAAACTTAGGGATGGAACGACACCAAGGGGCAGACTAGTGCTGAGATATGAGGATGTTTACTAGGGTTTTCTTAATTGAATGAATTCTCTATCAGCGAACGAAACTGTGAAAATTCTGGCATAAGATCATAGCACATGGAGATTTTTAAAAAATGAAATAAGCACAGCAACATTCAAGATAGTCTTGATATCACATCCAGATGAGAAAAGGCTCAGGAGAAGGGAGGCGAGGTCAGACACCACACATACATCTTGTTCATTCTACTGTTGGATCTGTCTTTCCAATTATTACTTTATTATATTGATTCAGCCACGAGATAAGTTGTTCACTAAAACAGCATCCAGCATAAGACAATAACATTTTATCAAACTACTGACTAATCATGATTGTTAGCTGCCAACCGTATGTCAAGATGCAAAATGATATACATATTTATATTCCATAGAGTGGGTTATTAAAAAACTAAAACAAAAAAACAAGGAAAATAAAATATTTTCGTCAAGTAGAAAGGACGTGATGACTTAGAGAAGATTGTAATTTGAGGGTATAATACCAAAGTAAATGTGACAAAGAAGAAGTGTGAGTGGAAGATATCACAGACAAACTGGGATTGACAACTGCGGATGCTGGGCTTCTCACGCAAGATAGAGAACTTTAACTAACATGGAAGCAAAGTTTCAACATGGACAAGCTATACGATGATGTTGAAAGTTGTTGTTGTTGCATTCGCCAGCTTTCAACTTTGACGAAGTCCCTAGAGACTAGGAACTGAATTTTGCGAAATACCTCTGGACAGAAAGGTACTGGTTTCGATTTCCACTACATGCAGTGACATTTTTTTTTGTTTTTAATCGAATCCGCGATTTCCTCGTGACGTCACATGCCTCTATGGTCTTTGGTTAGTGAAATCCGATATCTAGTCTTCTCGGAAAAATGAGAAGAAAAAAAACAGATGGGTTAAAGAACCTTAGCAGTTTATTTAAAGTCGTAAAGAGTAGGCCAAAATTGGCGGCTGTCGGGGCAAAAATTGTTAAAGAGATCAACACATGCCGAAGATGTGTGTGTATGTCAAGCCGAAAGACGCAGCTATTGCAGTTTTGCCATGAACTAGCGACACAACACATTCGCACCCACTTAACGGGTGAACGGTAAAAATAAGAGGAATCCCAGACACGAACACAACTTCTTAGAAGTTGGAGGCTAGAATAATTTCGCGGTATGTTCAGACCTCAAGACATTAATAGCAGGAAATATGAAGTTACAGCTCTGTTCATAAATTATCCTCTGAATCAGGTTAACTATAATGATCAAGTTATTTATTTGAAGAGTTGCCGTTTATTTAAACACAGCAGTACTGGACTGTGTAATGTTTGTTATATTCTTGTCCGTCTGGCGGCGCGGCGCTGGTAGCTTAATGGAGGCAGACTCGAATCCAAGTCTGGTTTTCTTTGTGAAATATAAAAAAAAAAAAAAAATTAATTTAGTTTATTCTTATATGAGTGTTTGCGTTCCCCAGCTTGATATCTCTAGCGGGAGACTAGTTGGTCTCGAGGCAAGAGGCCGGCCTGGAGACAGAGAGGTTGTGGGTTCAAATCCCGGCTGCACCAGTTGGGATTTTTATTTCTGATTTCTCTCTGGCAACCACCCCCGGTCTCAGCAGCGAGGCCCGGCTTGAAACGTCAATTACTCATGGACGGAAAAAAATATGAGTACCTCCGAAGACGGCAGTGGCGTATACTGGTTTTCGGGTATGGGCTACAGCTGACATAATAAATAAACACATACATTATATTCAGTAGGCTGACATGAAGTAATATTTGCTAATGACATAACTACATTTTAAATTATTTACTTTTTTATATGTAAATTCTATCCGTCTTATTTGGGACGCAAATGTCTCGATGACTTTGTCATTGAAAGTACTGTTGAGTTGATTTCTAAGTTTATCAATAGAGTTTATTGAGATCTCTGTGTTATGTGTAGATGCTTGCTCTGCCATCATATCGTCGGCAGTAATGAACAAGAAATAATACAAGTTCGTTATGAGGTTATAGATGAATAAGCTATATATATATATATATATATATATTTAAATCAACGACATTTAAAACTTAAAGTTCAACAAAATTATATATGTCCAAATGAATTTAATATAAAACTATTTTTGTATATAGTACACAACACTCGCGTACAGCAAAAAAAAAAAAAAAAAACTTCTCAGTTTTTGTTTATTAACCGATAGCTCGCAGCACTGTTGTTTCTTGCCAGTTGGGATGTCTATGTGCCTAAATTTTAAAAAAAAATGGCGCATATCATCATCATCATCGAGTGCCGTCTCCTCAACGAAGGTTGGCTACTATGGATCGCCATTCCACTCTGTTTCTTGCTTTCATGGTGCAGGTTGTCATAGATTGACTTGTCCATCTTTTGATGTTACTCGTCCATGTTAGTCTTGGTCTGCCTCTGCCTCTTTTACCTTGTATTTTCCCTTCCAATATCAGTTTTAGTAGGCTGTTGTGTTTATTAACATGCCCCAAAAATGTCATTTGTCTTGTCTTAATTGTATTTAGTAGTTCTCTTTTTATTTTTAGTTGTTTTAAAATTTCATCGTTTGTTTTCTTTTCTTTCTATCCAATTCTACCTATTCTTCAATAAATCCACATTTCAAAGGCTTCAATTTTCTGTTCTGTTTTCTTGCCTAATGTCCATGTTTCTGCACCATTTGGAATATTGAGAAGATGTAACATTTTGCTATTCTTAGTTTCAGCCCTGTTGATATTTGTCTTGTTGTTAGTATAATTTCCATGGCATTAAATTTACTTTGTGCCATACCTATTCTTTTGTTTATTTCAATGTTACATTTTCCATCATTGGTTATAGTATAACCGTATAACGTAGCATTACGCATAACGTAGTTATAAATAATTAAGGAAGTTCCTGCATTCAAAGTTTCACTTTCACTTTTTGACGCTTCTAATTGGCTAGAGCTAAAAAAAATAACCCATGAAACCGCTTTAATGTAGAGGTAGCTTAGCCTTATAAAATTCGGTGCCGGTTTTGAATGTCAAGGTCGTGAATTTCCTCGTTCCAATCCGTGAGAACTGTACCGCTAACTACTAGCGGTAGTATCAATTCTATTGTAGTGTAGTTTCGGTTTCATTCACAAACGTTAAGTGGCCATAGGAAAACCTTGCTTTAATAAATGCAAATCAAAGCAAATAAATCATATTGGCCTACGAAATGTGTAATAGAATATTCGAAAATTTGTAATATAATTATTTTAAAAATATAATAAATTATAATTTCCTTTTGTATTTCGTTAATATGTTCAGGCTACCGGCGGTAGCTGCAGTAACATAGAGAATACGCCACTGGAAGACGTATGTCTCCTGTACGGCGAGGGGACCCCTGTGCACACGGCTGCCTGGGAAAAACGGATTAACACGCAAAATTCAGTTCCTAGTCTCTAGGGACTTCGTCAGAGGTAAAAGCTGGCGAGTGGAAAAAAAATATCTCTAGCGAAGTCTCTAGAAGAGGAGCTGAATTTTTCGTGAATATCACTTTTTTAGCTATTGTTCACACTAGCAACCGTGTTGAGATGTTCCATACTGACAGATATTGCCCGACTTCAGATGCGAGTGCTGACGTCGTTCTTCTTTTCTTCGCTCATATAACCTCTACTTTGGGCTCAGTGCATCCTATTTTTCTGCATCTGGTTACCTCTCCAATCTCCACTATTTTTGTCAGGCTTTCTTCTTCTTCTTTCCTTCCTCATTTGCCTTTCAGCGTCGATGTGAGATATAATTTGTGGTCTTTTGCTCTTCTGTTCGCCTTTGCTACTGTTATGTTTCCTAGTGCTTCTAATATTCAATCAATCCATCTTTTTCGTGGTCGACCATTGGGTCTGGTATTCTCGCAATGTTTATTGAAGGCTCATTGTATTGTGTTTTAATTACTCTGCCTTATCACGTGAACAAACCATCTCATCTTTTGTCAGGCTGCTTTGTCCATTAACAGTCACCAAAGTTAGGCAGAATTAAAACTTCGTTAGTTCTAGTTCACTGATCCTAAAGTTAGCAGTCAGCTATGAGTCGATGACCTGTTTTATGTCCAAGTGTTGTTGTAGTTCAGATAATTAGAATGTGTACATTTGTGCTAATAAAAACAAGTGTATTTGTTTAATGCTTGTAATTATTGTGTCTCTTAATTATGCCAGATGGATCTGTTTATTGCTATTGAGAGTTGCATATGTTTATCTTTCATCATTATCAAGTACCATGCCTGCAGGCGTAGGTGATCATATCTCTAGACAACTTTTGAGCTCGACAGTTCTTTTTCACTTCTGTTGTTGACCTTCTGGCACGTCATTCTCTGAAACTGTCTGGTATCTTTTCTCGTTGCTTCCCTCTATCTCTTCGTCCCTCAACCATCCCAGTTGTCACAATATATTCCAGATATTCTCTTCTCATTACATGGCCAAAAAATTATGATTGTTTCTTCCTAATAATGGAAATTAGCTCTCTTTTTGCTTTGGCCTCTATCAGAACGTTTTCAATACTCTTCTGTCCATAGTATTCTCAATATTCTTCTGTAAAACCAAATTTCTACAGCCTCCAGTGATTGTCTTGTCTATTGTCCTATTGTCCATGATTCACATCCATATGTTAAAGCTGGCTCTACATAACTTTTAAGAACTGTTTTTCTTGTTTCTATTGTCAAAACTGGATTTCACAGTATCTTCTTCATTTTTTGTAAGGCTGCTTTTGCCTGAGCCATTCTACACCTTACCTCTGTTGTGCATCTATCATCTGGGGTTAACATCGTTCCCTGATATTTAAATGTATTTACCTGTTTTAATTTTGCTCCACTTGTCTTTATTGTGTGTGCATTGTGGTGATGTCTTTTTCTTTGTTGCTACCATAACTTCTGTCTTTTTGCTATTGAGGTTGAGTCCTTTATTATGTTTATCATTACACTTACTTTTTTTTGTTTGTTAACCATTACTCTATACTTATCGTGTCAGTTTATTATCTATACTTGCTATGTCTGTTTATTAATTATACTTTCTGTGACTGTTTATTAATTATACTTTCTGTGACTGTTTATTACTTATACTTGCTGTGTCTGTTTATTAATTATACTTTCTATGACTGTTTATTACTTATACTTGCTGTGTATGTTTATTACTTATACTTTCTGTGACTGTTTATTAATTATACTTTATGTAACTGTTTATTACTTATACTTGCTAGGACTGTTTATTACTTATACTTTCTGTGACTGTTTATTAATTATACTTTATGTAAATGTTTATTTGTTATACTTGCTAGGACTGTTTATTACTTATACATGCTAAGACTGTTTATTACTTATACTTGCTAGGACTGTTGATTACTTATACTTGCTAGGACTGTTTATTACTTATACATGCTAAGACTGTTTATTACTTATACTTGCTAGGACTGTTGATTACTTATACTTGCTAGGACTGTTTATTACTTATACGTGCTAAGGCTGTTTATTACTTATACTTGCTAGGACTGTTTATCTCATAAACTTATTTACTGCGTTCGTGTATTCACCTACATAAATTTACATATTCTTTTTTTATTTTTCTAGTTTCTTTATGTTATAATTGCCTCTACATCTAATTTGTTATTTACACATGTATATAGTCTTTGTTTTATTATTTGTACATTGAGTTATTGAGTTATTTGCGGGTCATCATCATTGCACTCCGAACATGTCCATAGTTGCTCAGATCCCCTCCTCAGCAATTCCCGCAGTGTCCAGCGACTGACAACTCCAGTTCTATGTTGGTTGATAAGTCTTCTTGCACGGCCACTAAGTGTCTCATTTCTGGCTGTGCCCATCTTAACTCCCATTTCCATCATCCGAAGAAGAGACGTGGTTCTGTGTTTGTCGAAGTCCTGTGCTCTTCCCACACCTCGGAGGGCATTGATGATGTCCGCCCGATCCATTGGTTGCCCGTCCTCAACGACAGCGCAGCTAGCCAACCTGTCCGCTCTTTCATTTCCCCTTACTCCCGCATGTCCAGGGACATAGACAAAGGTGACCTTATGTATTTTGGATTTCTGCAACGACTCTACCCATTGCATGCGTACAGAGCCCGCCTCCACTTTTTTTTATCATGCTCATCGAATCACTCAGTATACATGCGTGGGTGTAGTCTTGTGACTCTAACCATTTGAATGCCTTGGTCACTGCCATCGCCACCATTGTCATGCTACTCGTAGTCATGACGTATGCACCACTGTCTTCTTTGACTATTCTGCCTGCCGAGCTTGCTGTAAATGCCCATGCTGTCTTTGGTGTCGTCTTACAGACCCGTCTCTATAGATGACTGCATCTTTCTCATCGGTGTTGTCGCAGATGAGACCGTTGACCTCAGCATTAACCACGACCGGGTTCTGTTCCCTACTTCTACTGTCGAGTGTGACACGAGAAAGTCCCCTTGAATGACGTAGGCACCGGTATCCACTCCTCACCAACGCTGATATTGGTAAGCCCACAGACCTGTTTGGTAACATCTTCTGCTCGGCCCACCCATGATTTGCCTCTTTTTATTCAGCGACAAAATCATCTATTTGTACGTACAGTTAATGTAAATTAACTATAGTCTCTGTCTGTATATTGTTTATATTTATTGTCTTTTTATTACGTACACTTTCTTTTGGTAAGTATTACTTATATTTGCTGTGTCTATTTATTATTTATTCTTGGTTACTGTGGGAGCCGTGATAGCTCAGTGGTTAGTGAACTGGACTACAAAGGACAAGGGGTAGGGTTCGATCCCAACCGACGGCTTTCGGGTTTACCCAGCCTTAAAATGGGTACCGGATTTTTTTCCTGGGAAAGTAAATCAGCACGGGCGTAATACCGACCACATTACCCCAAAAATCATGTGCTGAAGGTCTGTAAAATATAGGGTCACTAACAGCATATTTCCCTATACGCCACTTGGCGTGTGGGGGTACTTTACTTTTTTTTTTTTTGACTTGGTTACTGTCTCTTTCCTCTACTATCTACATGTGTAAAGGTTTACAAGGGAGTGAGTAAACGAGAGACAGACATACAGAGAGAGAGAAAGGAAGATTCAGAGACAAAGAGAGAAATATTCCGAGAGAGAGAGAGAGAGTGTGTGGGAGTTTTTCAGACAACACAACGATCAGTCTTCAAGCTGCATTGATCGCGTTCCTGTCTTCATTCTTGAAGACACTGCCGTCCCGTTTGATTTTGGGATTTTGAGCTTAAAATGACACCGCACTAAAAGAACTGAGATTGGGGTACATTTGCAGACTCGTGTGAATGGAAAGGACATGTCTATGGCAAATTAAACAGAAGAAACAGCGCCCTTTCCAGTGATTTTGTCAGATCACTAGAGAGTAGTACACGAGACAAAGAGATATAATGTCCTGCAAGACAATGGTATTAACTAGCATTAACTTAGAAGTTCGCAAACTTTTTCAGGTTTAATTTATCTTAAAGTCGTAGACTTTCACCTTCTCATCATCTTGTATTTAAGTAATCATCAACTCCTTTATTGCAGAGTGTAAGAGAGAGAGAGAGAGAGAGAGAGAGAGAGAGAGAGAGAGAGAGAGAGAGAAGAGAGAGAAAGAGAGAGATGATGGATAGATGGATTAATGGATGGACGGACGGACGGACGGACGGACGGACGGACGGACGGACGGACGGACGGACGGACGGATGGATGGCTCATTTATGCTTGAAATCTTGAGGAATGATATACAAGATTTAACTCTAATAATAAAAAAAAGCCATAGATGACAGATAAGAAAGTAAACTAATTAAGAACTGTAACAGAGTCTGCTAGACTAAAACCGTAATATGAGAACAGTTGTAACCAAATTAATCATCATCATCATCATCATCATCATCATCATCATCATCATCATCATTGAGTGCCGTCTTCTCGTCGAAGGTTGGTTACCGTGAAGCGCCATTCCACTCTGTCTCTTGCTTTGATGGTGCAGATTGTCATAGGTTGACTTGTCCATCTTTTGATGTTACTCGTCCATGTTAGTATTGAGCTGCCTCGTTTACCTTGTATTTTCCCTTCTAATATTACTTTTATTAAGCTGTGTGTCTTTTAACATTCCCCAAAAATTTCATTTGTCTTGTTTTAATTGTGTTTTGTAGTTCTCTTTTCATTTTTAGTTGTTTTAAAACTTCATCGTTTGTTTTCTTTTCTTTCCATCCAATTCTACCTATTCTATAAATCCACATTTCAAAGGTTTCAATTTTCTGTTCTGTTTTCTTGTCTAATGTCCATGTTTCTGCACCATACAGGAATGTTGAGAAGATGTAACATTTTGCTATTCTTAGTTTTAGTCCTGGTGTTATTTGTTTTGATGTTAGTATATTTTTCATGGCATTAAAATTACTTTTTGCCATTCCTATTCTTTTGTTTATTTTATTAATAAATTAATAACAATCATAATTAGGTAGAAGGAACTACTACTACTACAAGACGTGTCGGCCTCTTCCTGCTTTGATGGGACTCGATAATAAGAAAAATTCAATGTATCCTTCATTGACATGAACAACAAATGTATTTATTTCTTGTCTTTTGTTGAATTTCATTATTGATTTCTCAATTGTTTATTGTTGGAGAAATGTGACCATCTAGAGGAAAAAAGAACTAGAAAAGAGACAAAGAAGCGGATGAAGATAAGAAGTAATTTATTCCGTGGGCTTCGTCTCCTCATCCACAGACAAGGCACACATTTATAAATATACAAATTAAAGCATGAACCTACGTAACGAATAGATTATAGAATATATGAACAACAAAAAATGTCTGCCAAGATAGGATGCAGCAAAACAGTGAAGAATTAAACATCACTTTAGTAGGTTACAGGCATGTGGAGGCTAGAGATTCAGTCCTCTCGGGTGTTATTATTATCACCAACTCTGTAAGTAGGTTCCGAAATCCCTTTGCAGCTATGTTGTCTGAAGAATCGTCGGACCTGGATTTAATCCATATTTAAAATACTCAAGCCACTCGCTCACTAATTGCTGCTACTCTAATTGTGTGTGTATATAAGACATCACCGCAATGAACAATAAAGACAAGTAGAAAAATATGAAAACAGGTAAATGAATTTTTATATCTGGGAACAATGTTAACCTCATACAGGAGATGTCCAACAGAGGGTAGATACAGGATGGCTCGGGCAAAAGCAGCTTTCCAATAAATGAGGAAGATACTGTGCGATCCATTTTTGACAATAGAAACAAAAAAAAAGAGTTTTTAAATGTTATGTAGAGCCAGTCTTTTCATATGGGTGTGAATCATGGACAATAGGACAACAGACAAGAAAATCACTGGAGTCTGTAGAAATGTGGTTTTACTGAAGAATGTTGAGAATACCATGGAATGAAGAAGAGTAATAAAAAACGGCATGCAATAGTCCTAAGCAAAAAGATAGATAATATCCAATATTAGACAGAAACAATCATCATTTTTGGCCATGTAATGAGAAGGGAACAGCTGGAATATATTGTAACAACTGGAAAAAGTGAGGGACGAAGAGACAGAGGAAAGCAAAAAGAAAAGAAACCAGACAGCTTAAGAGAATGGCTTGACAGAAGGTCAACTACAGAAATGATAAATAACTGTCGAGATCGAAAGATGTGGAGAGATATGATCACCTACGCCAGCAGGCCCGGTACTTGATGATGATGATGATGATGATGACGATGATGATGATGATGACTCAATAATCTCATTTTACGGAGTAGGGGAGGAGCTAGTGTATGATCTGTCAGCAAAAATTACAGTATTGGGGTCATGACTATCAGCTCTAGTAATACAGTTATCTCTCGTGGCAAAGCGCTGTGTTTAAGAGCACGAGTTTGAATTCTAGTCCTGGATATCTATCTCTAATTCCTGCTGTTTGTTTGTGCATTTTTACAAAAGCTGTAACCAAAAAAAACTTTTTTAATTGCCTAATTTATATTTATATCTTGCCTCGGAGTTTGCACAATAATAAATGTTTATTTATTGTGTTTTATATGTTTATTTATACCGTTTTTGAAATGTTTGCCATAGTTTGAAATACCACTACAAGAGCGCAGGGCACAATATAAAACTAAGGCGGCTAAGTAATACTTTAACATTCTAAGACTTTTATTACATACATTTAATGAGACTTTGGAACAGTAAAACTAGACCATTAATGGCCTCTGATTTACTAGAGAAATACATTATTTCTGTCATCATTACCCTAACGACCATTATTAAGAAAATAATTGACTAAACTTCTATAGGTGCTTCTACTGGAGTAGTTAGTTTATTTTGCTTTTTTTTCTTTCAATCCGTTTAAGAGAATCTAAAACGATGTACAACCAGGCATACTGTCAGATGGATTATAAATTAAAACAACCTTGGGAAAAATGTAGTTACTATACAACATCTTATTGCTGCGGGGGTCTTTTCTTCCTCTCTCTCTCTCTCTCTCTCTCTCTCTCTCTCTGTGTGGGTGTGTGTGTGCGTGCGTGCGTGCGTGCGTACGTGTGTGTGTGTGTGTGTGTGTGTGAGAGAGAGAGAGAGAGAGAGAGAGAGAGAGAGAGAGTTTTACTTACAGTTCATCACCTAAAATTGGGAAATCTAAAAATGCTGACGTTTTGGAGTGGGAAAAAAACGGAACAACTTTTGCTAATGGAAACGGTCGACAGACAGTAATTTCGTAGAAATTAAATGTGGTTCTTTTTTTCTCATGTGTTTAAGAGAAACTTTAATCGCTGAAGTAGTTTTAGTACCTGCCTTGTCGTGCTAAGTATTCTACGATTGACTTTCACAAGTTGCTCTCACGTTTATTCTGCAGAGTTAATTATGACATTTAATTTAGTGACATTGTTTATGAAACAAAACAGGCCTATTAAAAGTACTTTGGACAACCTGATTTATGAATTACGTGACATATATACCTATAAAGTACTGATAATGAATTACAAGACATATACACTTTGAACGTATTGTTTTATGAATTACATGACATATATGCTTTGAACGTACTGTTTTATGAATTACATGACATATATACATAGAAAGTACTGATTATGAATTACATGACATATATACATAGAAAGTACTGATTATGAATTATATGACATATATACATAGAAAGTACTGATTATGAATTACATGACATATATACATAGAAAGTACTGATCATTATTAATTACATGACAAATATGCTTTGAACATACTGATTTATGAATTACATGACGTATATGCTTTGAACATACTGATTTATTTACATGACATATACTTTGAACATACTGATTTATTTACATGACATAGATACTTTGAACATACTGATTTATTTACATGACATGTATACTTTGAACATACTGATTTATTTACATGACATATACTTTGAACATATTGATTTATTTACATGACATATACTTTTAACATACTGATTTATTTACATGACATATATACTTTGAACATACTGATTTATTGACATGACATATATACTTTGAACATACTGATTTATTTACATGACATATATACTTTGAACGTACTGATTTGTTTGCATGACATAAGTAGTAAGGAAGGGGGTTTAGTGCAATGATTTGTACCGTGCAGTGGTATCGTGCAGGTATCGTGCAGCATTGGCATGTATCGTGCAATCTCAGGTGACCTCGTTTATCGCGGGTGGTCGGTGGTCTTATCTCAAGTGGTCAAGTGGTCGGCCTCGTCTTATCTCAAGTGTGTGGGGACCAGTGGTTCTAAAACTTGTAGGTGTGTTTGGAGACCAGTGGTTCTAAAACTTGTAGGTGTGTTTGGAGCTAAAACTTGTATGTCAGTCTAAAACTTGCGGGGGGGTCATCAATGTGTGATGGCAACAGGAAATATGGAGACCATAAAACTTGTATGTCAGTCTAAAACTTGCGGGGGGTCGTGTTATCATGTGATGGCAACAGGAGACAAAGGGGTGTTAGTGCCACGTCGAGCATCATCGGGCCACCTCGGTCATCATCATCGGCGCTGGTCGTCGGCGGTCGCTGGTCGTCGGCGGTCGCTGGTCGTCGCTGGTCGGCTCGGGCTACATCATCATATGTAGTGATTAATGGTCGTCGCTGGTCGTCGTCGTCGCGGGTCGGCTCGGGCAACATCATCAGGATTAAATAGTGACGCTCTCTCTCTCTCTTATCATCATCATCATCATCAAGCCACACCCTCAACAACATCATCACCAAGCTACACAAATTGACACATCATCATCATCATCATCATCATCAAGCCACACCCTCAACAACACCATCATCATCATCACCAAGCCACACAAATTGACACATCATCAGCATGTGCCACCCTCAACAGCATCATCATGTACCACCCTCAACAACATCATCATCATGTGCCACCCTCAATAACATCATCACCAAGCCACACAAATTGACACATCATCATCAAGCCACACCTCATCTCTCTCCCTCTCTCTCTCTCTCTCTCTCTCTCTCTCTCTCATCATGTGCCACCCTCAACAACATCATCACCAAGCCACACAAATTGACACATCATCATCAAGCCACACCCTCAACTCTCTCTCTCTCTCTCTCTCTCTCTCATCATGTGCCACCCTCAACAACATCATCACCAAGCCACACAAATTCTCTCTCTCTTTTTCACATTCACGATAAAGCAAAACAAAAAAGTCGCTCGATATTTCACACATATTTATTAATACAACAAATATACAACACATATGCGAAAATATATATTACTGTCCGATTGTTGATAATTTTAAGCGTCCGTGGGCCCCTCGAAGCCGAATTATCCACGGGGCGAGCAAACGATAAATAATACGATCGTTTATGTTCTGTCTCGCTGAAAAAGGCATGAGAATTCTGTTAAGTTTCGCGCCTCGACACTTAAGAAGTATATAATAAGCACAATATAGACCGCACGTGTTGGTAAACAAATCTTGCAACACCCGCGGGTTGTAGACGAATGGAGCGTGTGAGTTTTGCTCTATAAAGTTTAAAATATCCACATGTCTGGGAGGCAAACCGTAGGAAATGAAATACTCACATTCGCCGAGCCCGTTGTGACACATCATCATCATGTGCCACCCTCAACATCAACCCTTAATATCCGATCATCATCATCATCAAGTGCCACCCTCAACATCAACCCTTCATGTCCTATCATCATCATCAAGAGCCACCCTCAACATCAACCCTTCATGTCCTATCATCATCATCAAGTGCCACCCTCAACATCAACCCTTTATGTCCTATCATCATCATCAAGAGCCACCCTCAACATCAACCCTTCATGTCCTATCATCAGCATCATACCATCAAAGTATCAAACCGCGAAATTCTCTCTCTTTCTCTCTCTCTCTCTCTCTCTCTCTCTCTTTCTCTCTCTCTCTCTCTCTCGCTCTCTCTCTCTCTCACATTCATGGTAAAGCAAACAAAATATAGTACAGGGATAACCTTTATTTATAGGTATGTAGTTGGGTGTCTGCTTAGTTCTATGTCATAAATGAATCATAAGGGGTGAAACTGTTAGAGATTGCTGGGTAGTCTAAACTGGTAGTGTAAAGAGTTAAATATCTAAAGGCGTAGTCGAGACGTTATCATCAGCTACCTTTATTTTTATATAGAAATAGGAAAGAGCATTTCTTGTTTGACTGTCGGAAAATATGGAATTATTTAAGACTTTGAAACCTACATTTTTCCCTCCCTTAGCCTTTTGCGTAGCGAGAACCTCTAAAAACATATATTTAGCTAATTTGCTGTGTTGCTTACTTAACCCTTTACAACTGATTTTATCGTAATCCCCACTACAATGGTACGTCTTACTACATAAACTAACAAGAGCCGTCCCTTCGGACTCTAGTTTAAAAAGCCCGGGCGTTCGTTTGGTGTATGCTTTAACACCCTTACAGTTTACACAGTCTGGCTAATATGGTCATCGCAAAACTCGACAGGAAACCAGTCTTTATATACGCTATTAAACTCATTCCGCAGCCCTTACTTAACTATAGCCTCCAACTTAGGGGCACTTAAAGCTAAATATAAACTATCAGTATCTGTTTCACATAACTGAAAGTTGGACCTATCTACAAACTTATCTAAGAACTCGAAATAAAAAATCTAACATACGAAGTTTTGCATATCGATACACGAAGAAACCGATTTGTAGGGGTAAGTCCCATCCTACCGGGTGTGGGAAAACGGTATTTGTACAAAAGTTTATACAGAACCTTCTAAGAGGCGAAGGCAGAAACCTACGAGTCAAGGGCAGAAACCAAGGAGGGAAGGTCAGAAACCAAAGAGGCAAGGGCAGAAACCTAGGAGGCAAGGGCAGAAACCTAGGAGGCAAGGGCAGAAACCTAGGAGGCAAGGGCAGAAACCTAGGAGGCAAGGGCAGAAACCAAGGAGGGAAGGTCAGAAACCAAGGAGGCAAGGGCAGAAACCAAAGAGGCAAGGGCAGAAACCTAGGAGGCAAGGGCAGAAACCTAGGAGGCAAGGGCAGAAACCTAGGAGGCAAGGGCAGAAACCTAGGAGGCAAGGTCAGAAACCTAGGAGGCAAGGTCAGAAACCTAGGAGGCAAGGTCAGAACCTTCTAGGAGGCAAGGTCAGAAACCTAGGAGGCACCTCGATGGACAGCTAGACAACCGAAGAAGCGTTTTACAATCTCAATATGACTAACCCCCTTGTGGGTATGCCTTTTCTAATACGGTTATCATTCTGTCGGCATATTATCGTTTGTTTTTAATTATAATCTTAGTAGCATGTTGACAGTGCCACTATTGCGTGCTTTTGGTTAATTTGACGGAACCAGTTGTTATAATGCTTACATTTCAGTATTCGATTTTCAATTTCTCCCACTTATCGTTAATTTTCGCGTTTTCCCCCTCTCTTTCTCTATAAATATATGTGTAAATAAAAAAGACATTATTTGTTTGACTAAAACCATGGTTTTTATATTTTGCTATATTTTTGTACATATGTTATCATCATCTACTAAACGTTTTAAACAGTATAAAAAAAGGTGACAAATTATAATCACCGTCTTCTCATATAGAAAACTATTACTAACGAAGAACATATCTTTAATAAGACATCACCAATGATGACTCACCGCAACAACAACAAAAACTACGAGAACTGACAAAAATGAATATAACTTTAAATTGTAAAACAGCAACTCAATAATGTTGGAAAAAGTTGGAGGTTCGGATGCTAAAGAATTTAGTGAACGTTAAAAACTTGGGCACCGTTAGTATATTTACGTTAATGTTGAAACTTGATCAAATTATCATGTCTTATCAGACGGGTCATTGTTAAGTGACATATCTATTCGACATCTACTGTGTCCACTTGTCTTATCCGTGGTCGCTAGTCGCTAGTCGCTATATCTCCTGAGAATGATAATTACCCCTCACCTAGGATCACTATAATGTCTTTAACAAAAGTGTTAACTTCAAGTTATTAGAAGGTAAGAGTGCCCGGTGTTTCTTGTTAAGGCGTTTGTTATTAATAATGTATAAATTGACAGGCTGGAGAAAATACAGAATAAAGAGATGCGCATTAACTTGGGGTGTACGAGGGTAATGGTTCGTTAAGTCCGTGGTTCGTGGGGTTGTTGTTCGTGGTTCGTTAAGTCCGTGGTTCGTGGGGTTGTGGTTCGTGGTTCGTTAGTTGATGGTCCGTGGTTCGTGGTTCGTTAAGTCCGTGGTTCGTGGGGTTGTTGTTCGTGGTTCGTGAGTTGATGGTTCGTTAAGTCCGTGGTTCGTGGGGTTGTGGTTCGTGGTTCGTTAGTTGATGGTTCGTTAAGTCCGTGGTTCGTGGTTCGTTAGTTGATGGTTCGTGGTTCGTTAGTTGATGGTTCGTTAAGTCCGTGGTTCGTGGTTCGTTAGTTGATGGTTCGTGGTTCGTTAAGTCCGTGGTTCGTGGGGTTGTGGTTCGTGGTTCGTTAGTTGATGGTTCGTTAAGTCCGTGGTTCGTGGTTCGTTAGTTGATGGTTCGTGGTTCGTGGTTCGTTAAGTCCGTGGTTCGTGGGGTTGTTGTTCGTGGTTCGTGAGTTGATGGTTCGTTAAGTCCGTGGTTCGTGGGGTTGTGGTTCGTGGTTCGTTAGTTGATGGTTCGTTAAGTCCGTGGTTCGTGGGGTTGTGGTTCGTGGTTCGTCAGTTGATGGTTCGTTAAGTCCGTGGTTCGTTAGTTGATGGTTCGTGGTTCGTGGTTCGTTAAGTCCATGGTTCGTGGGGTTGTGGTTCGTGGGGTTGTGGTTTATTAAGTTTGTAGTTTGTTAAGAGCGTGGCTCGAGAACACATATGTATACTGTTTAAAACGTTTAGTAGATGATGATAACATATGTACAAACATATAGCAAAATATAAAAACCATGGTTTTAGTCAAACAAATAATGTCTTTTTTATTTACACATATATTTATAGAGAAAGAGAGGGGGAAAACGCGAAAATTAACGATAAGTGGGAGAAATTGAAAATCGAATACTGAAATGTAAGCATTATAACAACTGGTTCCGTCAAATTAACCAAAAGCACGCAATAGTGGCACTGTCAACATGCTACTAAGATTATAATTAAAAACAAACGATAATATGCCGACAGAATGATAACCGTATTAGAAAAGGCATACCCACAAGGGGGTTAGTCATATTGAGATTGTAAAACGCTTCTTCGGTTGTCTAGCTGTCCATCGAGGTGCCTCCTAGGTTTCTGACCTTGCCTCCTAGAAGGTTCTGACCTTGCCTCCTAGGTTTCTGACCTTGCCTCCTAGGTTTCTGACCTTGCCTCCTAGGTTTCTGCCCTTGCCTCCTAGGTTTCTGCCCTTGCCTCCTAGGTTTCTGCCCTTGCCTCCTAGGTTTCTGCCCTTGCCTCTTTGGTTTCTGCCCTTGCCTCCTTGGTTTCTGACCTTCCCTCCTTGGTTTCTGCCCTTGCCTCCTAGGTTTCTGCCCTTGCCTCCTAGGTTTCTGCCCTTGCCTCCTAGGTTTCTGCCCTTGCCTCCTAGGTTTCTGCCCTTGCCTCCTAGGTTTCTGCCCTTGCCTCTTTGGTTTCTGACCTTCCCTCCTTGGTTTCTGCCCTTGACTCGTAGGTTTCTGCCTTCGCCTCTTAGAAGGTTCTGTATAAACTTTTGTACAAATACCGTTTTCCCACACCCGGTAGGATGGGACTTACCCCTACAAATCGGTTTCTTCGTGTATCGATATGCAAAACTTCGTATGTTAGATTTTTTATTTCGAGTTCTTAGATAAGTTTGTAGATAGGTCCAACTTTCAGTTATGTGAAACAGATACTGATAGTTTATATTTAGCTTTAAGTGCCCCTAAGTTGGAGGCTATAGTTAAGTAAGGGCTGCGGAATGAGTTTAATAGCGTATATAAAGACTGGTTTCCTGTCGAGTTTTGCGATGACCATATTAGCCAGACTGTGTAAACTGTAAGGGTGTTAAAGCATACACCAAACGAACGCCCGGGCTTTTTAAACTAGAGTCCGAAGGGACGGCTCTTGTTAGTTTATGTAGTAAGACGTACCATTGTAGTGGGGATTACGATAAAATCAGTTGTAAAGGGTTAAGTAAGCAACACAGCAAATTAGCTAAAGATATGTTTTTAGAGGTTCTCGCTACGCAAAAGGCTAAGGGTGGGAAAAATGTAGGTTTCAAAGTCTTAAATAATTCCATATTTTCCGACAGTCAAACAAGAAATGCTCTTTCCTATTTCTATATAAAAATAAAGGTAGCTGATGATAACGTCTCGACTACGCCTTTAGATATTTAACTCTTTACACTACCAGTTTAGACTACCCAGCAATCTCTAACAGTTTCACCCCTTATGATTCATTTATGACATAGAACTAAGCAGACACCCAACTACATACCTATAAATAAAGGTTATCCCTGTACTATATTTTGTTTGCTTTACCATGAATGTGAGAGAGAGAGAGAGCGAGAGAGCGAGAGAGAGAGAGAGAGAGAGAAAGAGAGAGAGAGAGAGAGAGAAAGAGAGAGAATTTCGCGGTTTGATACTTTGATGGTATGATGCTGATGATAGGACATGAAGGGTTGATGTTGAGGGTGGCACTTGATGATGATGATAGGACATGAAGGGTTGATGTTGAGGGTGGCACTTGATGATGATGATAGGACATGAAGGGTTGATGTTGAGGGTGGCTCTTGATGATGATGATAGGACATGAAGGGTTGATGTTGAGGGTGGCACTTGATGATGATGATGATAGGATATTAAGGGTTGATGTTGAGGGTGGCACATGATGGGTGATGATGATGGTGTTGTTGAGGGTGTGGCTTGATGATGATGTTGTTGAGGGTGGCACATGATGATGATGTTGTTGAGGGTGGTACATGATGATGCTGTTGAGGGTGGCACATGCTGATGATGAGTCAATTTGTGTAGCTTGGTGATGATGATGGTGTTGTTGAGGGTGTGGCTTGATGATGATGATGATGATGATGATGATGATGATGTGTCAATTTGTGTAGCTTGGTGATGATGATGGTGTTGTTGAGGGTGTGGCTTGATGATGATGATGATGATGATGATGATGTGTCAATTTGTGTAGCTTGGTGATGATGGTGGTGTTGTTGAGGGTGTGGCTTGATGATGATGATGATAAGAGAGAGAGAGAGAGAGAGAGAGAGCGTCACTATTTAATCACTACACATGATGACGTTGTCCGAGCCGACCAGCGACGACGACGACCAGCGACGACCATTAATCACTACACATGATGATGTTGCCCGAGCCGACCAGCGACGACGACGACCAGCGACGACCAGCGACCGCCGACCAGCGCCGATGATGATGACCGAGGTGGCCCGATGATGCTCGACGTGGCACTAACACCCCTTTGCCTTTTTTTTTTTTTTGCCATCACATGATAACACGACCCCCCGCAAGTTTTAGACTGACATACAAGTTTTATGGTCTCCATATTTCCTGTTGCCATCACACATTGATGACCCCCCCCCCCCCCCCGCAAGTTTTAGACTGACATACAAGTTTTAGCTCCAAACACACCTACAAGTTTTAGAACCACTGGTCTCCAAACACACCTACAAGTTTTAGAACCACTGGTCTCCACACACTTGAGATAAGACGAGGCCGACCAATTGACCACTTGAGATAAGACCACCCGCGATAAACGAGGTCACCTGAGATTGCACGATACAGGTCACCTGAGATTGCACGATACATGCTGCACGACGAGATTGTGCTGCACGATACATGCCAATGCTGCACGATACCTGCACGATACCACTGCACGGTACAAATCATTGCACTAAACCCCCTTCCTTACTACTGACATATATACTTTGAATGTACTGATTTATTTACATGACATATATACTTTGAACGTACTGATTTATTTACATGACATATATACTTTGAACATACTGATTTGTTTGCATGACATATATACTTTGAGCGACTGATTTATTTACGTGACATATATACTTTGAACGTACTGATTTATTTACATGACATATATATTTTGAACGTACTGATTTATTTACATGACATATTTACTTTGACAAATAACAAATGACGAAGTAAGAAAAAAGCAATGACATTTGTTAACAGCGAGTCACTGAAACCACCGTTAGGCAGACATTTTGTCATATTCAAGGCTATCTGACTCAGTCGTGTTGTATTGATGGCGCGTTTGAAAAATAATCAATTAAATCAATAATTGCTGTTTGAATGGCTACATCAAATTAGGCAACTACTTCTGCTAGAGCTGAGCGTAATGCTTAGTGACTTTATTTCTATTCTAAAGAATCGATTTCCCTGTACACAGAGTAGCCTCATTGGTGTTCAGTATCACACAAACGATAATGCAGATTTTACACGCTGAAGATTAATCCGTGAAGTAACTTATTTGTGTACTTATTTGTAAACTTATTCGTATACTTATTTGTGTACTTATTTGTAAACTTATTCGTATACTTATTTGTGTACTTATTCGTATACTTATTCGTATACTTATTTGTAAACTTATGTGTGTACTTATTCGTATACTTATTTGTAAACTTATTTGCATACTTATTCGTATACTTATTTGTGTACTTATTTATAGACTTATTTGTATACTTATGTGTTATACTTTTTTGTAAACTTATTTGTATATTTATTTTTAAATATCTGGGAACAATGTTAACCTCAGATGGTAGATGTATAACAGAGGTGAGATGTAGAATGGCTCGGGCAAAAGTATCTTTCCAAAAAATGATGAAGATACTGTGCAATCCATTTTTGACAATAGAAACAAGAAAAAGAGTTCTGAAATATTATGTAGAGCCAGTCTTAACAAATGGATGTGAATCATAGACAATAGGGTAACACCCAGCCGACTTGGCCTACGCTCGATTTCGATCTTGCTAACAACGGCAGCTAACCGACGATGCAGAATAAAAATGGTTGTATGTTGCCCTTTTTTTGCAGAGACTTACGCGGTCGTTTAAATCGTTTCAGTTGCTCTATTTGTTTTAAATGTGTGTTTTCGAGGAAACTGGAATAAGGAAATGACCTTGCACTTTCTATTCGTGGAAATCGTTTGGAATCTTCGCCTATGTGAAGAGATCAGGGCTGCAGGTAGTCGACCATGTCAACAGAATCTGCCACCGCGCTTGGCGGGAGCTTTAACACGAGTGGAGCGGATATGGGAATAGCTCGACTGCAGTGATACTGATTCCAAGAACAGAATAGAATTGCTGATTTATCTTTAAATGTTAACTTTAAGATGGTTAATTTTTAACAGTATTTCTTTCACATTGTATAGCTGTGGTTCATGGGGTGAGTAATATCAAATCATGGAATTCCAGGATTAATTCCAGGAGTGTGGGGAAAGAAGGACAAATTTACTAAATTTGTGAAGGATAATGCCAATGGGTATTACTTGCAGACGCTGAAACGTAAACACGATTAGCTCTGTTCGTGGTTCACACAACAATATCATTAACGTAATGAAAAGTTAATAGCACTTATTGAAGTAGTCTTCTAAGTGACCCATTGCTGATCTTCTAGACCAGAAGAGCCTCTGTTGTCAGCTTTAATCTCTTGTAATCATATTAATCAGGAATTATGTTCTCTTTTCTCATAAACCTCGGTCAAATCACTTCACAGAGAAAACACACACACTTTAATTTTCTAAAATCCTTTCTGTTCTCTGTCCTCGCGAGTCTCCCCTCATCGAAATTGGAAGGAAAACGAGCTGCTTTTTGCTGAGTCCTGATGTTTGCTTTGAACATAGCGATTTGTATTGTGTTTGATATTTCTCTATCTAATCCTTCTTTTTTTGTGAAGTTTCTCTCTCTCTCTCTCTCTCTCTCTCTCTCTCTCTCTCTCTCTCTCTCTCTCTCTCTGCTAAATCGAGTTGTTAATGCTTTGAGCAGGATGCTGTTTGCTGAAAGTTGTGTAAAATTATTTTAATTATTGTGGATATAACTCCAAGTAATGTTCACTAACTTATTTGGGTATCTTCATTCTTGATTGGATTTCTCTTGGCTACAATTCTCCTGGTTTTATATTCTTAATTATCTCTTGCCTTTTTTTTCAGGTATTGTGCTCTATTAAACTGTCTTAGTAAGGCCATTATATCTTTAGCAGGTCCGTATCATTTTAATTTTTTTTATTATTTTACCGTAGACACTACGTCTTGAACTGGTCCTATGGATCGTTGCATTTTGTTACGCACTTTATCATTAGTGACATGGTCTATATAAAATATACACAAGATCTGTCGGTACCAGCTTTTATTTCTAGGGCCGCTATTCTTCTTTCGAGATCAGCAGTGAGTTATCATATCTCACAAACGTATAAAAATGCAGATGTTTGCAATGATGTGATCTTTGTTCTTGTGGTGATAGTTTTGATTTGTCCATAATCTTCTTTAGTCTTGTCAGGGCTACCAGTGTCTATGCAATTCTAGCGAATGTTTTTGATTGTGAGCCTCCCTTCATTAAGACAGCAAAAACGCTTATTAAAAGAAGATCTAATCAAATTGTTCGCCCACTATCAAATACGCAAAGAACATATGTGGATCTGAATGATGATCAAGAATTGACACGCCTTGGATGAACTGAGGACAGACAATTCAAACTATCACTTGCAGAAGTAAGGGCATTTGTATTAACTAATTCACTACGTATGAATGATAGGAAACTCTTGTATCACAACCAGAAGCAATATGGTCATCAAAAATATTCCTTTTTCGAGCAAGTGTTTTAGATCTGTAGGTCATTGACAGCTGGTTATGACTCAAGATGTCTGTCTCCTGCAGCACATGAACCTGAAAGCTCAATAAACACCCTGGATAAATATATTACTATCCAACTACGCACTTCTTCTTCCTCATACCATAACTTCGGTGGTCAGTGGGGCAGATGCTACTCTATTTATCTCTATCATCAGTCATTCTTTGGGGATCTGTGAAGTCAAGGACTATCCATTTTGTATGTTATTTTTACATTTCTTTCTCTGTCTACCTCTCCTTCTCCCTACTTTCAGCTTCTTGCAGAATGGTCTTTGTCAAGCCAGATAATCGACAATATTACTAATAAAAAGTTGTAACTGTAGAATGCACGATCTTCCTCAATTTCAAAATTTACTTTCTACGTGAAGTAACTACGTGGTAATTAGGTGCAGAATTGCTCAGGCAAAACCAGCTTTCCAAAAAATGAGGCTTTCCAAATAAAACTATGCAATCCATTTTTGATAATCGAAACAAGAAAAAGATTTCTTAAACGTTATGTAGAGTCAGTCTTAACATATGGATGTGAATCATGGACAGTTTTACAACAGAGAAGAAAATCACTGGAGTCCGTAGAAATGTGGTTTTACAGAAGAATGTTGAGAATACCATGGACAGCTAAGAAGAGTAATGAAAACGTTCTGAAAGATGCCAAAGAGAAAAGAGAGCTAATTTCCAATATTATAAAGAAACAATCATCATTTTTTGGTCATGTAATGAGAAGAGAACAACTGGAATATATTGTAACAACTGGGAATATTGAGGGACGAAGAGATAGAGGAAAGCAAAGATAAAAAATACCAGACAGCTTAAAAGAATGGCTTGGCAGAAGGTCAACAACAGAAATGAAAAATCATTGTCGAGATCGAAAATTGTGGCGAGACATGATCACCTACGCCAGCAGGCCCGGTACTTCAAGATGACGTGTAGTTACAACTTTCTGCCTGACCCTATTCTAAGTAAACACAACTGTTATAGCGCTGTGATGTTAATTCTTATCTTTGTATTCTCTTTGACAGCACATCACTTTAAACTGATCACAAACGTTTAATCATGACAGGCTATTTTTCTGAATACATAAATCATAATCAAGTTTATTGATATCTCCAGGCACAAAGATTCGCACTAGTGGTTGATGCACTTTTCTTAAATTAATGTTCATTAATTTTGGACGTCTCTGAGACAAATAGTCGGTGGATATGATCAGTCCACAAGTGCATATCTTATATACAACATTATTCAACTTACGTTCATAAGGAATGTGTGTCTGTCTTCGAACAAAAAATGCATCTGTTTTTACGCGCTCATCATCTTGTCTTCTCCTCTCCTCTATTATTTTGTTCCGCTCTGGAGTCCCAAGTGATCAGAACACTACTTCCGTTTTTATTACACTATCTTATTTTAAGTCCTTTTTTTACTTACACTAACTGTAACAACTTGTCTATTCTTTTTCTTCTTTGCTTCCCTTACGGATGGTTCAACCTTCTTGCTATCCATTGAAAATTCTTCTCTATCTAAATACCACTCATCGACGTATGACGTAGTTTCACATTCACGTTCCTTCCTTGTTGTTTCAGACTTTTACCTTTTGTTTATCACCTTCCGTATCTGTCATTCTTGAAATTTTCTCTTGTAGCTCTAGTTTATCTTGCGTCACTGATTCTATCTCTGTCTTCAAATCAGCCTTCTCACATATTAGTTGTCCTATATAATTTTAAGCGTCTGCCATATCAGTTTCTATTTTCTCTGCTTCTCTCTTCAAGCTTTTGTTAGTAGTCTTTAAGCTATTAACTGTCTCTGTTAATTTTACAATCTTTTATTATTTTTCTCATTAAGTTAGTTTAATATTCTAATCTCATTATTTCTTTTTATTAATTTCTCATTCAATTCTTCTATTATTCTGTTACTTTCTTTATTCTGCTCAATAAATTTAGTCTTGTGCTCTTGCCATGTGTCACTGACACTACCTACACAGGCATCTATATAACTTTTTAAAACTGTTGCTTCTACCTCAGTCTGTGTAATTCTTGTCTCTTGTTCTGTGTCTGTCTTTCTAATATTTTCTTCTCTAATAATTTTATTTATTTTTAAACGATATAGTCTATGATCTGGTTAATGTAAGGCGTCTTGTTTACTTCGGTGTATGTCGTTGGATTTATGTATGCTGTTGTAATGGCCTTATAAACTGTTACTTTTATTCTGTTATTATTGATTGTGTGCTGACAATTTAAAATCTTATTAACAATGCTACTGTCTCTGTACAGTATGATTGCTCTATTTGTCTCGTCTTCAGGCCTATCAATTAATTTACAAAATATAACTTCTCCAAAAGAATTAAAATAATCTCTAATATTTATGTCGCTAATGTTTTTATCTAAATCTGTTATCAATATTTTACAGCTATTGGTAGTTATCTTTTGTTTACTGTCCATGTCTATTTAGTATTACTACAACAATCTGACAAAGTTTAATATAACTACTTAATGAATACTTCTATTTGTGATCCCTTAACTGTGGGAAGAACAAACAATGAAAAGTTATTATTTATTGTTATAAAATATAAACATAGCACTTTAATAACTCTGGCTTCGGTTTCTGAAACAAATGAAGTTATTATTAGTTACCTGTGGAATAACAACAATGTATTATTTTATTAATAATTATGGTCATTCATAACAACATGTTGTTCTCATTTCCCTTTAAACATAACACTATTTAAACACAACACTTTAAAAAATCCAAACAGCACATAAAAAGAAAAAGGAATCACAATAATTGCTGGTATGTCAAATTAACAATAATAATAATATTTTAAAAATAATTATTTAAACAAACTACATAACAAAATTAATTAACTAATTACTTAATTTAAATCTTGATTCTCTGATGATGATTGGTCTTGTAATGTGAATATAAATATGTCTTAATTTAAATCTAACACACGCGAATGGCCATGTTAAATACTAAAACTATGTTATTTGTTACTTGATTTTATTTCTCCAATTATATAATAATAAATTACACCACATAATTTATTAAAGCACAATTCTTTTATCAATTCAAAACAACACATGGAATATTCACTTCAATAACAACGTGTCGGAAAATTTCGTTCAGTAACCCGAACTTGGCGACTCGAAAACAACAACACTATGGTGGGTTCACACGGACTTCTCCAGACGACTCGACAACGCAGATAAATTGACAAATTTTTGCGAGTGCATGAACTTTTGCCTTTAAATACAGGTAAATCGACACTTTCCAGTTTGACTGGTCATTTGTAGGCTGACAAAGTTTCAGTGCACTTAACACAACTCACCACAACAGGTAAATGGAAGAAACTTCGCTTGAGACTCTTGGCTACAGTTACGTGTTGAACTGACCACAGCGGATTCTCATTGACGGTGTTTTGTTTCTCCGTTTACTTTTCTGTCTTTCTTAAGGTGATTTCTCCCAGATTTGATCCTACATTCGACGGAGACTTAATAACTAAATACTGTTATAGTAGGTTGATGTTATTTATTGTATTATTATCATTGTTCATGGACATCACATTACGCTGATAACAAACATTTAATCATGACAGATTCTTTTCTGAATACATAAATCATAATCAAATTTATTGATATCTCTAGGCACAAGGATTCGTACTAGTGGTTGATGCACTTTACTTAAATTAATGTTCATTAATTTTAGACGTCTCTGAGACAAATAGTCGGTGGATATGATCAGTCCACAAGTACATATATTGCATTCAATCTCTCTATAACTTACTTACGTTTATCAGAATGTGAAACACAACTTGAAAACTCTCAAACAATTCACAACTAAAGTTCATATGTTCATTGCTATACTCACTACTCTCTATCAGCTTACTTAATAACTTCTCAACTGACTTAAAACTACAACTTGAAGATTCTTAACTTCCTAACTAACTGGCTCAACTTTCTAATCTTAGCATATTAGATCTGACTTCCATCTCTACAAACTTCTAGCTCTTCCTATTTCTGACTCTTGTTCTAATTGTTCTAATAATGATTGTCTAATCTAAAAGTTCTCTCTAACTTCTATCTAACTGCCTTCGGCAGTTCGGCCGAAGCCGGACTAAGCTTACTTAGTCTACATCTTGACTTCTCTCTGTGTGTCTAATCTCTAACTGTCTTAAACCTATTGTGTTGAAGTTTAAATACTCCAACCTCACACTTTGTGTGACATATCTGCAGCCAATCAAACCGTCGCAAAGTGACAATTTGCAACCCCTCCGATAACTCGTGGAGTCATCAACTTTCTTCCTTCTGATCCAAAATTTGCCCTCTGACTCAGGATTGTCAAAACAAACTGTTTATGACCATCATCTTCATGACCTGACCTGTCCTGGTAGCTGTTTACCGGACAGTAAAGTCATGCAGTCAAATCATGCGCTTATTGTCATGCGATTATTTTATCCCCATTTCCAAAACAACCTGCTTGGTGGAAATTTCCATTAGACTATAATAATGTCCAGTATAATTCTACTTTACCTTCCTCCCCACTTTCTATGTGTCCAATACCCACTATAAACTTTTATTCCCTTAACGTGTTATTCTGGCTGGAATTTTCCATACTTTAAATTTATATCCTAACACTGATGGTCGCTACCATATGTTAATGCTATTGTCTATGAAAGAATGGGTAACGACTAAGTTACCTGCTACCATGCTTTCATTAGCTTACTCTGTTACACAACGAGCCTAACAGACTCCTATAAATCCTCTTCAACGTCTCAAAGAGTTGAACACAAACAAATGTCCATGTGGAACTGGTGTCCAGACCCAGCGCATTACCTTCTTCTCTGTCCAAATCACAATGAACCACGGTGTCAAATCCGGACAGAGGGTGTTGAATTAAGACAGAAACTATGGAGCAGCCTTCACGGCCTGGGAAGAACTGTCAATTTCATCATGAAAACGACACTGCAGATCTGACCTCACGAACCAAAGACCAGATGGAAAGCTCTCCTACCAGATCGAGCTGTTCAACTGTTTTGCATCGGGGGATGGTGCGGAGGAGGGGGGGGCGTCAGAAAAAAAAAGAAGCGATCAAGAACCGCACTCAAAGATCTATCCACGGAGAAGGACACCCGGGAAACAAACCACAGCAGTCTAGCAGTTACCATTGGGAGAAGGAAAAGTTCTGGGAAGAAGAAGATGAGGAAGATGAAGAAATGAAGCAATTGTGCGAGATAACAGAACTAAGAGAACCGTTGTTTTTCCTCTCAATACAAACAAGACATTAAAAAAATAATCAACTACCACCAAGTAAGATTTACATGATTGGACGATATTATGACAGTTAAGAAATGTATCGATGTAAACAGAAGGTGAGGACATCAATGAAAACTCTTGGACGCCATGACAAAGGTAGTTGAGACAACAACAAAAACAGTTGTACTGGTAGAATGCGCAGTAAGAATTTACACTTATTCGAAATTGATCATTAAGGATTTAATGTACGACCCATAATGACGATCTATTTCTCTTTTAGAAGGGAATAATTTATAACATTATTGTAAAAAAAAAGTAAATTAATTTGAACCAGCCAAAAGAGACTAACAATAATATAATTAAAGCAGCTGTCAAAGCCATTCCTGGTAAAAGACACCCCAAACCTCAACAGAATTAGGTGGCGTGGATTAATTGAACAAATCCAGGCTCACGGAGAGACAAGTGAGTTTCGTTTTAACCAAATTAAAGCTACAAGATTAAGAATGTCTCCCGGAATAAGATGAATAGACAGTGTAGATGTCAATTTGAAATAACTGGGAAGATAAAACTGGACACTGGGCAACAGAAAAACGAATGGAGATAAATGACGTAGTTCTTTTAAAAAAGAAGCGTCAAGAATGTTAGTAATTAAACGATTAATATGTTAAAATTATATTCTTCTACTTCTTTTACCTTTTAGCTCCTGGTGGAGCATAGGTCTTCAACAAACACTTTCCAAGTCGTTCTGTTTTTTGCCATTCTTTTAAGATCATTCCATGTCTTCCCCATCATCTTCATCTCTGCTTCTATCTGTCTTCTCCAAGAATTCCTTGGTCTTCCTCTTTGTCTTTTCCCCTGGGGATTCCAAAAAAGGGCCTGTTGTGTAATACTCTCAGTTGGCTTCCGTAGTGTGTGTCCTATCCATCGCCATCGTCTTCGCTGTATCTCTTTATCCACTGGTATTTGACCGGTACATTTCCATAATTCCACGTTAGTGACTTTGTCCTGCCATTTCCATCCCTTTATTCTGCGCAAGCATCCATTAATGAAAGTCTGTACTTTCGTGATTGTCAATTTTGTCATTCTCCATGTTTCACAGCCATATAATAGGACCGACTTAACATTTGAGTTGAAAATTTTTATTTTTGTATTTAGCCTAATTTCTTTGGATTTCCATATGTTTCCCAGTGCAATGAAAGCTCCTCTTGCTTTTGATATCCTTATTTTGGTATCATTTTCTGTTCCTCCCTCTTTATCTATATTACTGCCCAGATATATATAAGATTGTACGTCTAGTAGAGGTATTTCTCCTAGTTTTATATGGTTATTGCCAACTGCATTAATTCTCATAATATTGGTCTTATCTCTATTAATCTTTAGTCCTAGCTGTTGTGATCTCTCATCTAATATACTCATTTTATCCTGCATCTTTTGATGGCTGTGTGATAGGAGAGCTATGTCATCAGCAAAGTCTAAATCATCAAGTTGTTTGGTCAGTGACCACTGGATCCCATTTCTGTTGTTTTGAGTTATTTTCATAATCCAATCTATGGCCAGTAGAAAGAGAAATGGAGACAGGAGGCATCCTTGCCTTACTCCTGTTCTTATTTCAAATGCTTCTGTAAGCTGTCCTTCATGCACCACACTACATTTTGTTCCTTCATACATTGTTTTTATCAGGTTAATAAACTTTATGGGGATTCCGTAATGACTCAGCAACTTCCAAAGCATTCTTCTGTCTAAACTATCAAATGCCTTTTCGTAATCTATGAATCCAATATATAGTGGGGATTTTAGTTCTAAACTTTGTTCAACTATTATACGTAGGGTAGTTATTTGATCAGCACATGATCTGTTCTTCCTAAAACCTGCTTGTTCATCTCTCAAGTGTTTCTCTATAAAAAACTACCAAAGAAAGGAAGTTTACAGGAGTGCACAAATTATAGGGGAATTATGCTACTATCAGTGCCAGGAAAAATATTAGGCAGAATCATTCTGGAGAGACTAAAAGAGGCTATAGAGAGAAAATTATATTGAATCTCTTTAATTACTTCTCTCTGTCGTTTCATTGTTTGTTCCGCTATAATCGTAGTTTTCCTCTTATTTTTATTTAGATTTAAATCATTGTTTTCCTCATAGACTTCTTAATATTTGGGTTTTTTTTAAATTATTCTTCTGAATCTGCTTCCACTACTTCTTTTTCATGTGTTTTATTTGTCATCTGTAGTTTTAATTGATGTTATTATCTTTTCTTCTTGTTCTTCTTGATCTGCTTTCACTGCTTCGTGTGGGTACAAGAGGGTGAGTAGAGCCTCTGTCACCTGTGATGCACGTCCTAAGCGGCGACTAAGGAGGTTCGAGTTAAGGAATTCGTCAGTGCCACGGAGCTTGAGCATCTGAGCTGAACTTATCTTCAGTGCTTTCGCCAGTGTGTGGCAGGAGTGCTTCATACTTTGGATGGAATCTGAGGACTACGAGCTTATTGTACAACGAAGATGATCTATCAACTGAATCAAACTTCCACCACTTCTTCTTTTATCTCTTTTAACCTTCTTAGATAATTATAATCAATGTATTCACCTCTTCCTCTCCGTTTACTTCTTTTTTTTTTTTTGCTTCTCAGTCTTCCTAAATATCATCTTTGTCTTCTTCTACTTTCTTGATCGCCTTATTCTTCTCACTCTTCATCTTGTATTTTTTCTCTATTTTCTCACCTTCATTCTTGTTATTTCTATCCAATATTTTACTACATTTTTTTCCTTATTCGTATTCTCTGTCATCTGCTTTAGAATTTATCTAAATGTTCATAGTAGTCTTACAGCAAAATTCTTCCAATTAATTGAATTGATAAATCATTGCTTTGCTAACGTTGTGCGTGTCCTTGATGTTTCTATTCTCACCCACTATGTGGTCTTTTTTCTCTCTACTTTAAGACAATTTCTTTGGTAGACGTTGACCAGGCGTGCTCTAGACTGTCTATACCATCCATCTCTGCTGTAATTTGCATAGCGTGCGTGTACGCTTGTCCTGTCGAATTATTCCAGCGCATATATCCCGCACCACATCCTGCAATTTCCTCTTCAGCTGTTTTCACTGCCAATGCATATGGAAGTATTTCAGGTCCATGACGTGATGACTGCTTGTAAATTATCGTTCTACAACGTCAGATACTTTCGTATCATCTTTCTTCATGGTAAATTCTTACCGTATATCGTTACATTATTTTGTCAAAATTGTATTCCCTCTACAGCCAGCTTTATTGCTGCACAAAATATGCATGTCTGTTCCTTCTCTGGTTATTGATAGCTCAAAGTTGGCACCACGACCTTCGGCTCAGTTCGACTCAGTGCCATATTGCTACGTGATAACTGTTAAACAGGCCACTTTCAACATAACCTAATTGGGATGTGTTGTGGGAATTGTTCCATCTACGGAGAAATAAAGTGATGAAGACAAACCAATGTGTGATATGTCCTGAAACTTCGAGAACGTTGAGGAAACAAGCATTTAGTCGTTGGATTATTCTCTTTGAACTTCGAACAACTGTCCATGGGCGCTAAGACTTCCTTGCCAGCAAATCCGGCAGTATGCTGAGCCGGAAAATAAAAAAACCTCGTGGAGAAATGTCATCGCCGTTAAAATTCCTCTCTGGGAAAATTCATCACACATAAATTTGATCGCGGGAAATTTGATCGTGGGAAACTTGATCGCTGGAAATTTGATCGTGAGAAAAATCATCTCCTGAAATATTCATTGCGGAAAAATTCATCACATAATTCATAACTTACAAGTGCAGGAATTTAAGGTCCAGACTATATCCGAAAATATTTTTTTTTTCCGTTCCCCAGCTTTCACCTCTGGCGAAGTCCCTAGAGACTAAAGACTGAATTTTGCGTGTTAATCCGTTTTTCACTGGAAGCCATGTGCACAGAGGTCCCTCGCCGCACAGGCAGATAACTCCGTCTTCGGAGGTCATCAAAGTGTTTCCGTCGATGAGTAGGTGGTGAATGGTGTTGTGCGAGCAGCCGACTAGTAGTGCCGGTTATGGTCCACACTCTGTGTTGGCAGGCAGAGAATTTCTTATACAGGGATAATGGCTGCGATCTCCGACTAGTACTGTCACTGCCAGAAAGTAAAGGAATGGCAAACTACTTTCTTATATTGCCTAGAATAATTATGGCAAAACACAACTTAATATCTACGAAAATAATGGAAAGCTTGGTGTCATGGCATTGAAAACAGTCAACAACAGAACTGATATGATGCACTGTAGATAGAAGATTATGGAAGGACATGTTCGTCTACGCCAACCCGTAAGGCACAGGATGATGATGAGTAATTGACGTTTCAAGCTGGACCTCGCTTCTGAGACCAGGAGTGGTTGTTGCAGAAAGAAATCAGAAATAAAATTTCCAACCAGTGCAGCCGGGATTTTAACTCACATCTCTGTCGCGAGGCTGGCGTCTTGCCTCGAGACCAACTAGTCCCCCATATCCGAAATAAAACTGAACACAGCATACTTACGATGCAAGACACAAATGGTGAATATAAATAGTATATTCAAGATATAGATGTTGATGAAAGGAGGAGTGGTGAAGAGATTCAAACGTTTGTAGGACTTCCGCCGACATTTCAAACATTATTATTGTAAATGGCAGTTTAGCTGGGGTTTATTACTTCACTTTTCCAAGACTGATTTTAAAATGACGTCCATCAATGCGTTTCGCAAGGCATTTCCAAATAACATCCAAAAAGGCTGTTTCTTACATTGTTCACAGTCAGTCACAGTGCATTTTGAGAAGCATTTATTAAAACTGTTTACTCTGCATTAAATTAATATATTTCTCTCCATTTCTGTTGATGGTATCTATTTATTGATTGTTGGTTGTTGGTATTTATGTTTTTTATACAAATTTGTTAATTTTCCAATAAAAAAAAAAGATATGATATTGTATTTCCCGTTATATATTATCTGCATACACCATTCCACTTGCGTTAAATCTAGTATGTGCAAAATGTAAACATCTTTTTTGTTGTCTGGTTGAATCTGTTATATTGCATTGGGTGCAGTAGTCGGCACTAAAATCAGCATATATAGAAATCCGCAGCTTAACTTTCATTCTAACCATTTCTGTGTTAATAATTCTAGAACCTATTAATCTGCTTCATTAGATCAACTCTTACCTGCATGATTACTTCGTATTGTGACTTGTGATTGTGTGACTTATATTAGGGATGTTCTTCGTTCAGATGAATTCGCCGGAACAATTAAAACCCTTATCTCTTGCTACCATTGCACCATCAAATATTCTAATGTCATCATTAGCGTGTAATTATGACATTATTATTCTGTTATACACCGAATCCTGCAATGAATTTTCCAAGTGAGTAATTTCAAGGGGGTGAATTTTAATGCAATGAATATTAGTTGTGATGATATTTCCCGGCGATTATTTTTTTTTTCTGATGAATTGTTCACGATGTTTTTCCTTAGATGTTTATTCCGTGAACCCGCAGTGTGAAAAGATAAACATTCACAAATTTTCGCCCGTTCTCCTCTGAGCTCTCCTGAATTTTGGCAACATCCACAAGCATGGCACTGAACAACCGTGCAGATGAATACAATACCAACGATTTTAATGTGCATCGACAGCAAGCTACTGCAGCCACCAGCAAAGATACATTGCATCATACATTTTAAAAGACTTGATATCTCCCGACCTGCCCAGTTTACAGTTCGATCGATTCTCCTAATTACGTGTTCGGTGTGATTATTTATGCTTTTACAAAATAAACGTAAAAATTTCCTCTAAGAGATTATCCCTTCAAATGTACAAACATCTCGTTGTTTTATGATCAGTTCATCGTGTTTATTGACACCGTTGATCAGCAATTATCTTATTAATTTGAATCGTTCTTATTGTTGAATCAATTTTCCACAAACAAACACTTAAAATGAACTCTTTGCAGACGCTTGAACTAATGCAATAACGTTATAGATATTTCTGAATTTAGTTTTCTGCAAACTGGAATACTCTCTGAACTTGTTTTTATTATTTATCTTGTGACAGTCCCCTAAATTATCACCTCTCAAAGGTATACATTGTAGTGTAACATTTCCAACAACTTATTTCCAAGGAGCCAGTGGTGGGATGTCACGTACACTCCTACAAGGTAAGGTGACAGCTTTACAAAAAAGATACACAACAAAATACTGACGTTTCGGGCTACATGAGGCCTTCTTAAAAAAAAAACAAGAACATCAACAAACAATGAGATACATATAAATTATACTACATTTAGGAAGAGCAAGTAGGTGACTCGAGGAGAAAAAAAGAGATCAAACGAGAGAAAGAGATGTGCTACATATCAGAGGGTAAAAATATATAACATGTGAAAATATATGAGTTAAAATATATATAACATGTGAAAATATATGAGTTAAAATATATATAACATGTGAAAATATATGAGTTAAAATATATATAACATGTGAAAATATATGAGTTAAAATATATTTTAAATTAAAGCAAAACTTAACTTATGGCAAGTTCCAATAGCACAGCTCATAGCGAAAATGAATTTTAAATATAAGTAAAATTTGGCGGAAGGAAAAGTGGTTAATGGAAAACCAGTCACGTGATAAAACGGGAGATCAGACGAGATAACAAGATAGTGAAGTTAGGTGTGAATTAATCCAGTGTGACACAGGTAATCACTGTAGTTATATATAGAGTGTTAAAGCAAGCAAACAAACTCGACATTCCACAGACAACCTAGTGATAAATGAGATGTAATCAGGGGATAATCTGATCGTTCACATGGGTTGCCTCACCCCACGGAGGGTCAATGTATCCCTTTCCTAAATTCCCACATACAATCCCGGTCCCTTGCTTCCAAGTAAAGAGCTCGTCTAACTGTAGTATACTGTATGTCGTTCTTAAATGTGTGTATAACATGCACTTTTTTCGGAGCTGGCACATTGTTGTCTTCTTAATGAATTTGCTGCATCTTTTTAATGAGTTGTACATGTTATCTTCCAAATTTCAAATGATCATTATATATTGTTACTCTCCACAAGAATTAGTTAACATTTGCACCTTTCAAATGAATGTTTATACGTTGTTATCGTTTTAATGATTTATTAATCCATTTATAAATCTACAATATGCGTGTAAATGGTAAGTTATTATTGGTAATTGTTTTCTTCTACTGCAGTCTGTATCCGACCCTTACTCCTCTTAGTTGTTCATTCTTCAAGGGGCGTTAATTTGGTCATAAGTGCTGTGTTTATAGTTTACAGAATTCTGAGGTTTCTGCCTTTTTGGTCAAACACATCAATGTTCAGTTCAGTGTTTCTTGGGCGTTTTGGATTTGCCAAACTGCTTCAAGATCTAGTCGCTAGACCAGGTTGGTTATTCGGTTTTTCTAGCGTTCATCGCACGGAGAGGAATAAGAGTCATGGTCAGTTCTGGTTTACTAATCCTGGTGCAAACAGTCAGTTATGGTTTTTTGACAGCTTTCTTGACTAGAACGGCGTGTTAGGCCTGTTGAAATGTTTATCCTTTGTACGTTGTGCTGAACGATTTGTTGGGCATGAAACTGTCAAGGGGGCGCAATTCTGCAGAAGTTGTAAGCATTGATCTTCCGTGAATAAATGTAGCCATCATGATTGCCTGGATTGTTCATTTCCTATGTTGAGACATCCTATACGTCAGAGCCTAATAAATTGCTCAGTTGTGTGTGATACGTTTCATCATGAGGATGAGACCCGAGAAGAGCACGAGAAATTATTGAACATTTTTGCTTTCTAGATTAAATGTAGAAACATCGTTAAAGGAAAAAAAAATAGCTGGAATGATTGTTTTGTCCTGTCTAAAGAACAGAAATAAAGACCACCCCCCCCCCCCACACACACACACACAAAATTACAAGCCAAAAAATTTCGAACTAGATCTACAGAAGGATACACAATTTAATTATAAGATTATTTTAGACAATTTCTGTCTGATTAAGTAAGAGGGGAAAAATGGATAGTAAGAACCATGTCATGCTCTGTGTCGTACAAGGAACATGATATTAGTTTTTTTGTTGTTGCTATTTTTGTTTAACGGACCAGCATTTGTGTGCAATATTTGACTCGAGCAAACTCGACTTTAACCAGAGTCGTTCGTTTAGTAAGGTCTGAAATGTAATCAATTTTTTTTTTGTTTTGTTTTTGTTGTTCTACACATTATCTTAATCTGTTTAAACTTGATTTTTGTATCGTTTTCAGCTTTGTCTTTATATTCGCTCTCTTCTTCTTTGACTTTTAATTGATTTTTCCGCGTCTCCTTTATCAACGTTTCATCTTTACCTTATTAATCATCTTTCATTTTGGAAATGAGAATCTCTCTTTCAGCTTATCAGCTTTCATTAACGGTTTCTTCTTGTTCTTTTCATCTATGTGAATATACGTATGTGGGAAATTACCGAGATTATCATAAATAAAGTTAATGTTCTTCAACTGTATATATATATATATATATGTGTGTGTATTAAAAAAGTAAGTAAAGTACCCCCGTCACGTCAAGTGACGTATAAGGAATATGGTCTTAGTGACCATATATTTTACAGACCTTCGGCGCATGATTTTCGGGGTAATATGGTTGCTAATACGCCTGCGCCGCTTTACTTTCCCAGAAAAATCCGGTACCCATTTAAGGCTGGGTGAACCCGGAAGCCGTCGGTTAGGATCGAACCCTACCCCTTGTCCTTTGTATTCCAGTTCACTAACCACTGAGCTATCGCGGCTCTGTGTGTGTATTACTTCTGTAATTTCTTCTAACGCAAGATTCCTCATTTTAAACACAAAACGGTATGGTGAATAAAATAATAATTTTTTAAAGCGGCGAATTAATTCAGATTAGTCCAGGATTAGTTCTGTCAATTGTGTTAATTCAATAATGAACTTGTTTGTGAAAATGCATTTCTCAGAGACCAGCTTCAATATTGAGTGACCTGTATAGTAAATGCCATTCATCTCTTCCTTCTATGTAGTATTAACTTTATTACTCCAAAACATGTGGTAGAGTGAGTATATCCTCATTTCGTTGTCTGTTTGTCCTGTCCCTGCTTTCTGAAGAGTGCCGCATGTAGGCCGAAACGTCAGATATTGTGCATTATCCTTTTTTGTAAAGCTGCCACCATACTTTGTTTGAGTATATGTTACACCCCCACCACTTGTTCACTGCTACCAGCTTTACCGCAGCACCGCATTTATTTGCCTGCTCCCTTCCAACATCATTCAAGGCGAGACAGCTCGAATACTGTTTAAATAGAAGTATTTTATCAGTTTTGATATATGTTGATGGTGTTTGTAGCTTGTAGGCAGGGTTTTGATTTTTGATTTGGTATTAAGATGTAGCGCTACTGCAGCCAGTACATTCCCATATCCGCTCCGCCGCCCTTTAAAACAGCATTTAAAGTAAACATAAAATGGTATTAAGTAGCTAAACATGTAGAGAGAGAGAGAGAGAGAGAGAGAGAGAGAGAGAGAGAGAAGAAAAACTGCAACGTTTCGACAAGTCTTCATCATGTAAAAAACAACAAATATTAACACAAAAACAAAACACGAAAGACGAGTATGTATCTCAAAATGGCGATAAGAGACGATAAACTCTGGGGCCCGAATGACCGGAAGAGAAAGTTCTCAGGACCTATATTCTTTGTGGTCACAAGATAAGCTGTTAAGAGGACATATAGAAACTCGGGGGTCAGAAAAGAGTCCAGCAGAGTGAAAAAGGAGAAAGGGTCCCCTAAGGAAGGAGGTCCCATCGGGTAGGAGGAAAAAAGAGAAAACAGGAATGGCAAGGGTAAAGAAGAGCCGGAAATACGGGAGTAGAAGAGGAGGCCAGTGATTAAAGAAAAGGGTGAAAAGACTTTCACGCTCTCGCATGGAGAGTTTAAGACTGATACATTCTGATTATTGATTGTTCATTTCAACCCGCAGAGCAAGCTTGTTCCTCCCTCAACCAGTCTCCAAACCCGGTCCTTCAATCGCTGAATGTAGTTTTCAGTTCTTTGACTTCAGTTTAAACCTTGCTTGAAAGATATACATCTACGTCAATACATGATTCGTCCCTCCTACTGTAACAATGTACACAACGTTGTAAAACAGCAACATGATGATAATACAAATTGTATGTTGCCTTCCCTCTTTCTAAAATTGCTAGGAGAGCAATAAGAGGTTAAGTAAATAAAGGGACATAAACTAGCGTGTTTAATAGCAACGGCGAACTTGAATACGGAAAGATAGGGATTAGACATGAAACAGTGAACATTATAACAGAACTTATCTTGCATTACTGAGAGATCTACGCCATCAATAGATAATGGGAACACTACTAAATTAAAGACAGGACTAAAAAATATAACTAGAATTCAAGTGAAAAATGTAAGGTAAAGAGCCCCGTCACGCCAAGTGGCGTATAGGGAATATGGTGTTAGTGACCATATATTTTACAGACCTTAAGCACATAATGCCTATTGGCTTTCCATTCAATTTCATTAAAAGGACTCTGTCAGATATTGGGTAAAAGCCTTACACTGTTCTTGTTCTTTCTGCATCCAAGACGATACCTACTCCTCTTTGATGTTCAGTACCTCCAAAATATATTATTTTATGTTTATCAGAATACATCTCCCCTAATCCGGTGTATCTCATTTCGCAAAGTCCCAGTAATTGTAAACCCATTCTTTTCATATCTTGTATGATGTTTTCTAGTTTACCCTTCTGCATGAGTGTTCTCACATTCCAAGTACCTATCTTTAGAGTTTGTTTTATCTTTATTTTGCTTACAGTAGCTTGATGACGATCGGGTATCACCTGTAGCACATGATGGTCCCTATCGAACGAGGGTTTTCTATTGGAATCCCCCCTTAACATTGTTGTCATTATTTCTATTGTGGCGATTCATGATTGTACAAAGAAATTACGGCGGTGGTTTTCTGTTGCCTTCCGTCGGTTTGTTTACGGTTGGCTCCGCTAGCCTTTGACTAAAAAGTCTCACCCACAAGGCAGTGGGGTTGTTTTACTTCGGGGTACCCTCCCTTAGCCTTTCACTCTCCCGAGCTTACCTGCAAGGCAGCTGGACAGCCAGAGGTTGCAGGTAAAATTACCTGACCTGACATAATACAGGTAAATTCATTTAAATATTTGGGAACTTTGTTAATCTCAGACGGAAGATGTACAAAAGAAGTGAGATGCAGAATGGCTCAGGCAAAAGCAGCTTTAAAAAAATGAGGAAGATACTATGCAATCCATTTTTGACAACAGAAACAAGAAAAAGAGTTCTTAAATGTTATGTAGAGCCAGTCTTAACATATGGATGCGAATCATGGACAATAGGACAACAGACAAGAAAATCACTGGCGTCTGTAGAAATGTGGCTTTACAGAAGAATGTTGAGAGTACCATGGACAGCTAAGAAGAGTAATGAAGATGTTCTGAGAGAGGTCAAAGCAAAATGAGTGCTAATTTCCTATATTAGGAAGAAACAATCATTATTTTTGGCCATGTAATGAGAAGAGAACAACTGGAATATATAATAACAACTGGATAAAAATTGAGGGACGAAGAGATAGAGGGAAGCAAAGAGAAAAAATAACAGACAGCTTAAGAGAATGGCTTGACAGAAGGTCAACAACAGAAATGATTAATAGCTGCCGAGATCGAAAGTTGTGGAGAGACATGATCACCTACGCCAGTAGGCCCGGTACTTGATGATGATGAAGCACATAATATTTGGGGTAATGTGGTCGGTATTACGCCCGTGCCACTTTACTTTCCCATTTAAAAAATCAGGTACCCATTTAAGGCTGGGTGAACCCGGAAGCCGTCGGTTGGGTTCGAACCCTACCTCTTGTCCTTTGTAGTCCAGTTCACTAACCACTGAGCTATCGCGGCTCCCAACTACAATTCAAGGTTATACGAAAAAGATTAACGCCCAGATTTTACAACATTAAAATATATAACCAATATACTTAAATGAAACGAGACAAGGTATCAACCAACAGACGTGACACAACCCAAGCTGGTTCATGAAGATACGCGACAGTTTACATTTCACAAATACAGATCAAATGAATCAATTAAATCTCTCAATGCCCATTTTGGGAACCAGCAATGCAGTAAAATTAAAATTACTGAGGACATGTATCATCCCGATAGCAACATATAGTTGTGAATTATAGACAATCTCGCAAACGGCAAGGATTGATTCACTCGAAACAAATACTGTAGAAAAATCTTTAAGATGCCTTGGCTAATGAAAAAAAGATCAATGAAGACAAACTAAAATATTTAAACATTAAAAAGAAATGGCTTATATACACCATTCTACAGAGGAAATTAAAATACTATGGTCATGTCAAAATATACAGCGGGCTGGAAAGAACAATAATGAAAGGCAAGGGCAGACTAAAAAGAAAGTGATTTCAAGACATCAAGAAGATCTTGAATATGACAATAAAAGAAGCGTGAGATCTCGTTAGAGACAGAGATTCTTTCAGACTGACTCTGGTGAATGCACCGTTCGGGAAAGGACGTGCTACCTGATGATGATGCCCATTTTGGGAGGATACGCCACTGGTAAGGTCTTTTTTCCAGCCTTCCTATTGTTGAACATTTCCTCTATTTCTTCCAGTCAAGACCAGTGTCCTTGAACGTCTCCATTATTTCTCTTTGCGTAATCCTAGACCTTCATTGTTTTCTCCTGCATGTGTCCATGAGAATGCTTGTCTTGTTGTGTTGGCGATAAAATAAAATACATTTAGTGAACTATGACGTTTGGGGTGAGGAGTTGACGTGTTTTCATGGCGACGTTTTGAAGACAAGATAAGAGTAAGTAATAGTTTATTTTTTTTTTATCTAGAAAAAGGCAAAGTGTAACATACAAGCAGGAGTTATTTATTATTTGGAAAACCTACTAACATGAATCAGTAGAGTTAATCAATAAAGAAACAGTGCAGCCCCAGAGTTAATGAAGATAGAGTATGGATTAGAGTTAGCAAAGAGTCACTAGAACTATAGTTAGCGAAAAGACAGTAGGGATTAGAGTTAGCAAAGAGTCACTAGAACTAGTGTTAGCGAAAAGACAGTAGGGATTAGAGTTATCAAAGAGTCACTAGAACTAGTGTTAGCGAAAAGACAGTAGGGATTAGAGTTAGCAAAGAGTCACTAGAACTAGTGTTAGCGAAAAGACAGTAGGGATTAGCAAAGAGTCACTAGAACTAGTGTTAGCGAAAAGACAGTAGGGATTAGCAAAGAGTCACTAGAACTAGTGTTAGCGAAAAGACAGTAGGGATTAGAGTTAGCAAAGAGTCACTAGAACTAGTGTTAGCCAAAAGACAGTAGGGATTAGAGTTAGCAAAGAGTCACTAGAACTAGTGTTAGCGAAAAGACAGCAGGGATTACAGTTAGCAAAGAGTCACTAGGACTAGAGTTAGCGAAGAGACAGTAGGGATTAGAGTTAGCAAAGAGTCACTAGAACTAGTGTTAGCGAAGAAACAACAGGGATTAGAGTAAGCATAGAGTCACTAGAAGTAGAGTTAGCGAAAAGACAGTAGGGATTAAAATTAGCAAAGAGACAGTAGGGATTAGAGTAAGCAAAGAGTCACTAGAACTAGTGTTAGCGAAAAGACAGTAGGGATTACAATTAGCAAAGAGACAGTAGGGATTAGAGTTAGCAAGAGTCAGTAGGGATTAGAGTTAGCAAAGAGCCACTAGAACTAGAGTTAGTGAAGTAACAACAGGAATTAGAGTAAGCAAAGAGTCAATACAACTAGAGTTAGAGAAGAGCCAGGTGAGACTAGATAAGCTAAGAGGCAGGCGAGACTAGAGTTAGCAAAGTGTAACAGTGACACTACAACGTGATTAATTATGCACAAAGAAAAGATCATGTGTAAGTCTAAACAATACTGGTCACGTGGTTAGTTCTCTGTTGACCACGTGCTCAACACAACGTGATTAATTCACAAAACAGAAGCTTCAACTCAAATCGGTTTTGAACAACATTTGTGTTTGACACTTCATATGATGACACAATGCTCCGTCTAGATCTCGTACAAACATTTTTTTTTTCACACAGTGCTTTAGTTACACTTCACATGTCATCCGGATAGATATCTTGATTACTTATAAAAGTCAATCATTACACATATTTGCTATGGCCGTCAAAACATCTATCAAACATATCATTGATACACTTTCGGTATTCGTGTCTTGGCTAGCCGTTGTTACATGATACTCTGCTAGATACTGTAATTACATCTACCTAACTTCTTGCACTTAGCATACAATCACACATACGATAATATTAATTTTGTGCGTAACTTGTATCAATGCTATTACTATGAAATGTATATATTCATAGCCTTCATTTTCTTAATTAATACTGATCTCATTTGAGACCTGAAATATCTTCATCTAGTTAAACATCTTCCCTTGAAATAAATATTCTCTCTCTCTCTCTCACTCTCTCTCTCTCTCTCTCTCTCTCTTTCTCTCTCTCTCTCTCTGCGATCAAGACTCAATCAGAGTAGGATTCCAGACTCTCTCATGAAGTCAGCTGTCTGTTTAAGCGAATCGATTGCCCCATATAGTTTCAAATAAATATTCTGAAAATCCTTTACTAAAACATCACTGAATGTTTCTTAAGTCTCGAATCCCAAGTAAAGTCCTCAATTGTTGTCTCTCTGAATCTAATGGGACTCTTGACTGTCCTCGAGTGATGGCTACCGCTTCTTTTTTTTTGTCTAGACCAATCTCGGCATCCGTCATCTGTTTCCGCATTCTTCCTTTCATTGCATGCAGACGTTCAACTTCAAAGGCAAGTCCAAACGAAATTGGGTGGGTTGCTTACGAGTTATGTAACTATATCTGATCTCGTCGCCGAGAGATTATCTAATCTTGTTTACCTGGCTATTGTTTCTGTATTATCAGCAACTCGTATCAATATCAAACATTTCTATCGCGCCTAAAATGCGTGGGTGCGGCAAATGTTTATGTTTATCAAATAATGTCCAATAAGAATGTTAAGTTCGGCATAATCAGCGACGATGACGTAATAATATAACACAAAGAACCAGTAGAGAGTGGAGTTAGTGCAGAACAGTTAGAGAAAGGAGATAACGATGAGGAGAACCTGCAGAGATTAGAGTTAACAAATAACCTATTGAAACTATAGTTAATAAAAAAAATTTTAAACCTGTACAGACTAGAGTTAAAGAAGAATCGGTAGAGACTAGAATTGACGAAGAAATTGGAAACTAGAATTAATGAAGAAGCTATAGAGACTAGAATTAACGAAGAAATTGGAAAATAGAGTGAATGAAGATGCAGTAGAGACTAGAATTAACGAAGAAATTGGAAACTAGAGTTAATGAAGAAGCTGTAGAGACTAGAATTAACGAAGAAATTAGAAACTAGATTTAATGAAGAAGCTGTAGAGACTAGAATTAACGAAGAAATTAGGAACTAGATTTAATGAAGAAGCTGTAGAGACTAGAATTAACGAAGAAATTGGGAACTAGAGTTAATGAAGAAGCTGTAGAGACTAGAATTAACGAAGAAATTAGAAACTAAATTTAATGAAGAAGCTGTAGAGACTAGAATTAACGAAGAAATTGGTAACTAGAGTGAATGAAGAAGCTGTAGAGACTAGAATTAAAGAAGAAACTAGAGACTAAAGTTAATGTAGAACCTGTAGAGACTAGATTTAATGAAGAACTGTAAAGTCTAGAATTAACGAAGAATCTGTAGAAACTAGAGTTATCGAAGAACGAATATTTTCCTAGTAATGAACCAAACGGAGATGGTTAATTAGCAGGTTAATACCTCTTGTCACGTTCTTATCACAGCTACCAGTGTGCGAAAAAATATTCTATTCTATTCATGGAAACAGTTTCATTGCAGTTGGGAATTCATTCCCTGTTTCCGCTCATTGTTGTCCACAGCATTTCCAAAAAATAGTCGGTAAGTTTTGTTGCCAAGGTCGACTCCGTGCATGCCCTTTTCGCTTGCAAAGACGATGATTCTAAACAACTTCTTTCGGTAAGAGAATATTTGCACACAGTCACTTTCACATTATAGTTTCCCTCGAAACAAAAAACACAGTGAAAACACAGCAAACGAAATGTTTTAAGAGATAGACTAGTCATCATCATCAACATCAAGTACCGGGCCTGCTGGAGGATGGTGATCATGTCTCTCCACAACTTTCGATCTCGGCAGTTATTTATCATTTCTGTTTTTGACCTTCTGCCAAGCCATTCTCTTAAGCTGTCTGTTATTTTTTTCTCATTGCTTCCCTCTATATCTTCGTCCCTCAATTTTTCCAGTTGTTACAATATATTCCAGTTGTTCTCTTCTCATTACATGGCCAAAAAATTATCATTGTTTCTTCCTAATATTGGAAATTAGCTCTCTTTTTACTTTGACCTCTCTCAGAACAACTTCATTACTCTTCTTAGCTGTCCATGGTACATTCACCATTCTTCTGTAGAACCACATTTCTACAGACTCCAGTGATTTTCTTGTCCGTTGTCATATTGTCCATGATTCGCATCCATATGTTAAGACTGGCTCCACGTAATATTTAAGAACTCTTTTTCTTGTTTCTATTGTCAAAAATGGATTGCATCGTATCTTCCTCATTTTGATAGACTAGTAGTCCCTACCAAAATTCAGCTTTATAAGTCACTATTGCGACGTTGGATTCTGCACCGTCAAACTCTGTGAAAACCATATTCTGTTGCAGAGGCGACAATTTCAAATGACACCACTGAGAAGTGAGTGCATAACTCTACGTAATTACACCAATTCACTCCAGTAAATCGAAAGAAGCTGATAAAAAGCGACATAAAAAAAGCTACATGAAAAGCTACAAAACAACAGAAAAAAAACTTTTTTAGTAATTGTATACTTTAGTCTGGTTTGGCATCACTGCAAGCAGCTTGCCCATATCAGCTACACCTTTAGTAACTGTACTCTTACAAGACCTAGCGAGAGTGGGCGCATAGTTTTCAGAGGTAACATTGAGAGGCCAGTGAGACTTTTAGTAAACAAAGTTATAATGTTAGTTACAGTGTCTCAAGTAGAGAGAATCAGTCAGAGTTATAATGTTAGTTACAGTGTCTCCAGTAGAGAGAATCAGTCAGAGTTATAATGTTAGTTACAGTGTCTCAAGTAGAGAGAATCAGTCAAAGTTATAATGTTAGTTACAGTGTCTCAAGTAGAGAGAATCAGTCAAAATTATAATGTTAGTTACAGTGTCTCCAGTAGAGAGAATCAGTCAGAGTTATAATGTTAGTTACAGTGTCTTAAGTAGAGAGAATCAGTCAGAGTTATAATGTTAGTTACAGTGTCTTAAGTAGAGAAAATCAGAGTTATAATGTTAGTTACAGTGTCTCAAGTAGAGAGAATCAGAGTTATAATGTTAGTTACAGTGTCTCCAGTAGAGAGAATCAGAGTTATAATGTTAGTTACAGTGTCTCCAGTAGAGAGAATCAGTCAGAGATATAATGTTAGTTACAGTGTCTCCAGTAGAGAGAATCAGTCAAAGTTATAATGTTAGTTACAGTGTCTCCAGTAGAGAGAATCAGTCAGAGTTATAATGTTAGTTACAGTGTCTCCAGTAGAGAGAATCAGAGTTATAATGTTAGTTACAGTGTCTCCAGTAGAGAGAATCAGTCAGAGTTATAATGTTAGTTACAGTGTCTCCAGTAGAGAGAATCAGTCAAAGTTATAATGTTAGTTACAGTGTCTCAAGTAGAAAGAATCAGTCAGAGTTATAATGTTAGTTACAGTGTCTCAAGTAGAGAGAATCAGTCAGAATTATAATGTTAGTTACAGTTTCTTAAGTAGAGAGAATCAGTCAGAATTATAATGTTAGTTACAGTTTCTTAAGTAGAGAGAATCAGTCAGAATTATAATGTTAGTTACAGTTTCTTAAGTAGAGAGAATCAGTCAGACTTATAGTGTTAGTTACGGTGTCTCAAGAAGGGAGAGAATTAGTCAAAGTTATAATGTTAGTTACAGTGTCTCCAGTAGAGAGAATTAGTCAGAATTATAATGTTAGTTACAGTTTCTTAAGTAGAGAGAATCAGTCAGACTTATAGTGTTAGTTACAGTGTCTCAAGTAGAGAGAATCAGTCAGAATTATAATGTTATTTACAGTTTCTTAAGTAGAGAGAATCAGTCAGAATTATAATGTTAGTTACAGTTTCTTAAGTAGAGAGAATCAGTCAGAATTATAATGTTAGTTACAGTTTCTTAAGCAGAGAGAATCAGTCAGACTTATAGTGTTAGTTACAGTGTCTCAAGTAGAGAGAATCAGTCAGAATTATAATGTTAGTTACAGTGTCTCCAGTAGAGAGAATCAGTCAAAGTTGTAATGTTAATTACAGTTTCTTAAGTAGAGAGAATCAGTCAAAGTTATAATGTTAGTTACAGTGTCTCCAGTAGAGAGAATCAGTCAGAGTTATAATGTTAGTTACAGTTTCTTAAGTAGAGAGAATCAGTCAAAGTTATAATGTTAGTTACAGTTTCCTAAGTAGAGAGAATCAGTCAAAGTTATAATGTTAATTACAGTATCTCCAGTAGAGAGAATCAGTCAAAGTTATAATGTTAATTACAGTTTCTTAAGTAGAGAGAATCAGTCAGACTTATAGTGTTAATTACAGTTTCTTAAGTAGAGAGAATCAGTCAAAGTTATACTGTTAATTACAGTTTCTTAAGTAGAGAGAATCAGTCAGACTTATAGTGTTAGTTACAGCGTCTCAAGTAGAGAGAATCAGTCAGACTTATAGTGTTAGTTACAGTGTCTCAAGTAGAGAGAATCAGTCAGACTTATAGTGTTAGTTACAGTGTCTCAAGTAGAGAGAATCAGTCAGAATTATAATGTTAGTTACAGTGTCTCCAGTAGAGAGAATCAGTCAAAGTTAAAATGTTAATTATAGTTTCTTAAGTAGAGAGAATCAGTCAAAGTTATAATGTTAGTTACAGTGTCTCCAGTAGAGAGAATCAGTCAGAGTTATAATGTTAGTTACAGTTTCTTAAGTAGAGAGAATCAGTCAAAGTTATAATGTTAGTTACAGTTTCTTAAGTAGAGAGAATCAGTCAAAGTTATAATGTTAGTTACAGTTTCTTAAGTAGAGAGAATCAGTCAAAGTTATAATGTTAGTTACAGTTTCTTAAGTAGAGAGAATCAGTCAAAGTTAGAAATAGAAAGTGACGCGGAACGGATTTAGACTACATTACTCTATGGATGGAACGAGCAGCTTTAGAATCGAGGTAACCGCCTGGCACGGCCTAAGCGTTAAACAGACAAGACGTTTGTATCAAAAGTACTTAAATCTGCACTCTTAGAAAAGAGCCCACTTCTCCAAAAATCAATGCGATTAAAGGCGCACTGGCACTAAAGAGGTTTTACATGAGAAAGTAAAGACTAAAACGGAGAGCCAGCCCTGAATTTTGTTAGCTCAATGTTGTTTGTTGGTTTTGTTACTGCTGTCAGTATTATAATGATGAACGAACAGAAGGAAATATTAAGAATAATGGAGAAGGACCAGAAATACTCAGAGAAGAAGTGGAAGACGCCTTGCGCAATATGAAAGCAGGAAAAGCTCCTGGACCAGATAATATAACTAAAGAAGAGATTGAAGCCCTGGGTGATTTTGGAATAGCAATAATAACAAAAATGCTGAATGACATCTACAACTGCGGATATATACCAGACGACATGCTCAAATCAATATTCATAGCCCTACCAAAGAAATCGGGTGCGATTGAATGCGATGATCATCGCACAATAAGCCTTATGAGTCATATGACTAAGATATTACTAAGAATCATCATGCGAACAGTGCGAAACAAAATCAGTCCAGAAATTAGCGATGCACAGTGTGGTTTTGTTGGAGGTAAAGGAACGAGCAATGTCATATATATCATAAGATTTTTAGTAGAAAGAGCTATAGAGGTGAAAACAGATCTATACCTATGTTTCATAGATTATACCAATGCATTTGACAAAGTAAAGCACCAAGAAATAATCAAAATTTTAGAAAGCATAAACGTAGACAGCAAAGATCTAAGAATAATAATGAACATGTACTGGAAACAAACAGCGGCAATAAGAACTGGAAACCAATTGGGAATGTTTCAACAAATAAAACAGGATGTTAGACAAGGTTGTGTGCTGTCACCAGATTTGTTTAATATTTATAGTGAGATTATTTTAAGATCCATTAGGGGCATGCCTGGAATAATAAATGGAAGTCATAATATAAAAAATCTAAGGTATGCTGATGATACAGTCTTAATCGCTAAGAGTGAAAATGAGTTACAAGAAATGTTGGACATTATAGTGAAAGATAGCAAAAATAAAGGACTCAGCCTTAATAGTAAAAAGACAGAGGTAATGGTAACAACAAAGAAAAAGACAGAGGTAATGGTAACAACAAAGAAAAAGACATCACCTCAGTGCAAAATAAAGGTAAGTGGAACAATACTAAAACAGGTAAATGAATTTAAATATTTGGGAGCTTTGTTAACCTCAGATGGAAGATGTACAAAAGAGGTGAGATGCAGAACGGCTCACGCAAAAGCAGCTTTCCAAAAAAATTAGGAAGATACTATGCAATCCATTTTGACAATAGAAACAAGAAAAAGAGTTCTTAAATGTTATGCAGAGCCAGTCTTAACATATGGATGCGAATCATGGACAATAGGACAACAGACAAGAAAATCACTGGTGTTTGTAGAAATGTGGTTTTATAGAAGAATGTTGATAATACCATGGACAGCTAAGAAGAGAAATGAAAACGTTCTGAGAGAGGTCAAAGCAAAAAGAGAGCTAATTTCCAATATTAGGAAGAAACAATGATCATTTTTTGGCCATGTAATGAGAATAGAACAACTGGAATATATTGTAACAACTGGAAAAATTGAGGGACGAAGAGATAGAGGGAAGCAAAGAGAACAAATAACAGACAGCTTAAGAGAATGGCTTGGCAGAAGGTCAACAACAGAAATGATAAATAGCTGTCGAGATCGAAAGCTGTGGAGAGACATGATCACCTACGCCAGTAGGCCCGGTACTTGATGATGATGATGTCAGTATCAACGTACAAGTAGAAAAATACTTCTCACGTTAATTACAACAATGAAACAAATGCTAAGTGGAGCCGACACTTCTATAAGGTTATATCTCCGTTATGATAAGATTACCCTTCCTCCTGTATAATGTGTATCCTCCTTCTCCCTTTATTCCACACATTCATATAGCCTCAGTGATATGCATTCATTACCTGTTGTGATCTCACATCAATTATTAATGTTTTGTTTTTGATTCAAATCAAAATGTGGTCTACAACAGGAAATATTTAACATCGTTCTACGGTTAATTTTGTTTACCATATACCGCGACATGCTTGCAAGCTGAGGATTAAAGATATATTTTTTAATATAAACAACACATTCGAACAGGTTTAAACAGAACAATGAAGAGACGGAATATGTAAAATTAAGAGGAGCACCAAGTGACTGATAGTCAAAACGTTGAACCAGCTCACAATTTTATCTCGAAGCTAAATGGCAACAGGTGCGGGGTAAAATTGATAACGTGAAGAAAAACTAACGTGAAGGGAAGTGAAATATAGTAACGGGAAGTGAATTAAACTAAAGCAGGGTATCAAGAGGTGAGGTAAGGTACAGTGAGATACGGTAAGATAATGAAGCTTATAAACAACTGTCGAAAGGATAAACATCTAGATGACACAGACATTCGATTAATATATAATTTATACTGGGAACAAAGAGCAATAATAAAATATAACAAAGAGAACTCTACACCTATTCATATCAAAAGAGGAGTAAGATAAAAGATGCATCCTATCACCAAGCATATTCAATATATACACTGAATAAATCTTTTTAAACAACACTGAGATGCCAGGCCTAAACATTAATGGAAAGATAATCAATAACCTAAGATATGCTGATGATACTGTTCTGCTTGAAGAAAATCCTAATGATCTACAACAATTACTAAATGAAGTAAACATGACAAACAAAACTATGGGTTAAATATGAATATCAAAAAAGACTAAAGGTATGATCATATACAAAAATAATACTCAAGACCTACAAGTGGATATCAAAGTTGAAGGAATACACCTGGATACAGTTCATAGCTACAAATACCTTGGATATACTATAACCAGAGATAGAAAATATAAAACTGAAATAAACAAAAGAACAGGAATGACAAAAGTAATTTTAATGCTATGAAAAAATACACTAACATCAAAACAAATATCACCTGGACTAAAACTAAGAATAGCAAAATGTTATATCTTCTCAACATTCCTATATGGTGCAGAAACATGAACATTAGACAAGAAAACATAGCAGAGAATTGAAGCCTTTGAAATGTGGATTTATAGAAGAATAGGTAGAATTGGATGGAAAGAAAAGAAAACAAACGTTGAAGTTTTAAAACAATTAAAAATGAAAAGAGAATTACTAAACACAATTTAAACAAGACAAATAAGATTTTTGGAGCTTGTCAAAAGACACAGCAGCCTACTAAAAGTAATCTTGGAATTAAAAATACAGGGTAAAAGAGACAGGGGCAGATCAAGACTAACATGGACGAGTAGCATCAAAATATGGACAAGTCATCCTATGACAATCTGCACCTCAGAGCAGGATGCAGATCGGAATGGCACTTCATGGTAGCCAACCTTCGATGCGAAGACGGCACTCAATGAATGAAAAGAACATGTTTTCTATTTTTCTCCGCATCTAGTTTACCCTCTTCTGGTGCCCTTCAAGCCAGCTTAGTCTATCAACAATTGTGTATACCCAGAAATGTAGATCGTCACCCTTCTTTACCAACTTGAGACCTCCATGTTGTCCCCACAACTTACGTGTCAGTCATTAATTTTTAATCCTTTGGAGATTGATATGTTGTCTGCGTGCACTCGTTGAGTACATCTCTTCTTCATTTCCTTTAAGTCAGGGCCAATGTTCTTGAGAGTTTCCGGTACCGGTCCAAGATCAAGAATTGCTTTTCTACATCTTGCTACGGACGGTTGATCGGTAATCTAACAAGTCGTCATCGTGAAACATCCTTTGTTTTGGGAACAGAAATCTCCACTATCAATAGAGTGACGAATTCCAATCAGGATCTAACACTGTTTTCAATGTTTGGCCCTAAAAGCATAACAAAAATCGTTTTCTGAAATGTTAAAACAAAACATGGTGAGACACGACACTGATCCTGCGCAAGACATAATGCTTAATAACAACGATCGTCGGATACAGAGTCTAGAATTTCTGCCCCATGTGCATCTCCAGCTCAGAAGGACAAGAGGAGAGATAAAATAAAATGTTCTTTCATTTTTACATGATTTGTGTTCACCACGTATTCTAATTCCTCTACTCTCTTCTCTTTCCCTATGAGTTACAGATCTAGGGCTTCATAAATTGTATGAATATATAAATTATTTGTAATGATGTCGTTATTTAGAACACGATTATAGGTTCTTTCGTGTCTTTCTTTCTAAAACATCCGATTTTAACACAATACTTTTTGGCTTCGAGTTTGCCTTCCTCACTTACTAGGTCAAAATGGTTATCATGACCAGAGTCACAGAGAATATATAAAGTGTGATATCTAATAGATTTGATTCGCCGATCGCGACTCAAGCAGTCAGGTATGAGTCACTGACTAGTGTCAGTTATCTTGGCCTTGAACATGGACTGACATCCCAACACAGTAGTTTAAATGTTAGAAATTAAATGACAGTCAGCACATTTTCATTGCGCTCGGTAATAGTGTTTGTTGAATTTACAAGAATGTTCGATGGCGCTACAGAGTTTGCGCACTCTCTCTGGTACCTTCTTCTGTAGGTAGGCAAAACGTCAGTATATTAATTGTGATCCACATATAAAAAATAACTGGACTACAAAGGACAAGAGGTAGGGTTCGATCCCAACCGAAGGCTTCCATTTCACCCAGCCTTTAAAGGGTACCGGATTTTTTCTGGAAAAGTAAAGCAGCACGGGCGTAATACCAACCACATTACCCCAAAAATAATGTGCCGAAGGTCTGTAAAAATGTATGGTCACTAACATCATATTCCCTATACGCCACTTGGCGTGACAGGGGTCTTTTACTACTTTTTTTTTACATATAAAAATATATGGTTATGGAAGGTCCCAGTATCACTGCAAACGAATTTAAAAGTGTGTGTGTTAATTAACACGGCTCAAGTGCCTCATGAACTTGTAGACGAACATATAATAGCAACAGAGGGGGAACCAAATATTTGGCAACTGATCACTTTTCTTCTCTGTCTTACTCATTATGAATGATCCTGTGTCTTGCGTCTTGTAGCCCAGAACGCCAGTCTTCAGCACGCGTTTGTTCGGAAATAATTTTCCCTTTTGATTTCCAATGACTTTGAGAGGTAGCGGTTGTTTTTAGCCAAAGTTGTTACTTTTCCTATAGGAGCTTGTATTAAGTTTTACTGTTTTGGATATTGCAGTATCCATGGAATGGACAAGATTCAGCTTCTCCAGCAAAACTAAATAAATAAATAAAGTCATTGTGCTCGCTCATCAAACACACATCGCATAGACATCACATCATCACATAAATATCACCTCGACATCACCCTCGACATCACCTCGACATCACATCTATATCACAACGACATCACCCTCACAATACCTCGACATCACATCTATATCACAAAGACATCATCCTCACATCACCTCGACATCACCCTCACATCACCTCGACATCACATCTATATCACAACAATTTTACCCTCACATCACCTCGACTGCATATCTATATCACAACGACATCACCCTCACAATACCTCGACATCACATCTATATCACAACAATTTTACCCTCACATCACCTCGACAGCATATCTATATCACAACGACATCACCCTCACATCACCTCGACATCACATCTATATCACAATGACATCACCTTCACATCACCTCAACATCACATCTATATCACAACGACATCACCCTCACATCACCTCGATACCACATCTATATCACAACATCACCCTCACATCACCTCGATATCACATCTATATCACAACGACATCACCCTCACATCACATCCATATCCCAAATACACAATCCTCACATCACCTCGACGTTACCCTCACATCGCCTCGACATCACATCTATATCACAACGACATCATCATCACATCACCTTGACTCAACATCCATATCACAACGATATCACCCTCACACCATTTCGACATCACGTCTATATCATAACGGTGTCACCCTCACAACATTTCTACATCACATCCATATCAAAACGACATCACCCTCACATCACCTCAACATCACATCCATATCAAAACGACATCACCCTCACATCACCTCAACATCACTTCCATATCACAACGATATCACCCTCACATCACCTTGACATCACTCCCACATCACCTCTACATCTCATCTATATCTCATCTATATCACAACGACATCACCCTCACATCATCTCAACATCACATCCATATCACAACGATATCACCCTCACATCACCTTGACATCGCCCCCACATCACCTCTACATCTCATCTATATCTCATCTATATCACAACGACATCAACCCTCGCATCGCCTCGACATCGCCTTCCTGAGTCTACGCTTCTCGGCACATGTTGACCCCGCGGCATTAATGGCAGCATTATCATCGTTATCATTGAATGGTTATTCGCAAGACTGCTCCGCCAGCATGGATCTTTTCATTGAATACTCATCATGTCCAACTTTACACACAACTTACTATGTTTTTATGAACCTCAGCCTGTTATAATTTGAACATTTTATGACTTACTCTTTCCATTCAAGGTGAACGCGAGTCCTATCATGGTGGGATAAAAGAAACATATTTCTTTTGAGGTTACAATAAAAACTCAGACCCTATTACTGAGGCACCTGTAGTGTGAGCACGCAATCTTTATTCTTCATCATCATCTTGGGCCATACCGGTTGGCGTAGGCGATTATGTCCTTTCACAATCATGTCCTTTCACAATCTTCTATCTACAGTGCATCGTATCAGTTCTGTTGTTGACTGTTTTCCATGTCATGGCATCAAGCTATCTAGTATTTTCTTTCTTTTCCGACAGCGATCTCTTTTTCCCTGTATTTTGCCAGTTGTAACCAAGTATTCCAAATTTCAACTTCTCATGATGTGACCGAAAAATGTTGATTGTTTCTTTCTAGTGTTTCTTAGCAGCTCCCTTTTTTGTGTTGTCCTCTTTGAGAATTTCCTCATTGGTCTTTTTAGATGTCCAGGGAACTTTCAACATTCTTCTGAGAAATCCCATCTCTGTGGACTGTAATTGTCTTTTCATTTGTTTGTTCACGGTTCATGATTCGCTTTCATAGGTCAGAATTGGCTCTATAAAGCGCCAATGAACTCTCTTTCTTACATCTATTGACATAGATCTTTATTTTTCAACCCCAAAGAACTCCCAGAAGTGTGTTAAAAGCTGAAACTATTTATTTGCGTGAGTGACCATGTTGCTACAGTGTGATTGTTGCTCAGGACCAATTGTTACCAATAAGAACGATGAAATATTATTACTGAGACAGTTGCTGAGACCGCTGGGATAATAAAAAGCCTGCGACTGATTACATATAGGGCTCACTATAGAGCGGGGTCTTGCACTGGCAAGATTTAGAGACAAATATCATGGACTGAAATGTCATGTTTGCACTAGGCTTACAGACTGATTCGAACTGTCCTGCAACCTTCTAAGGCCCCAACAATCATGTCGATGCTCAGATGTCGAAGACTAAGATGGCTTGGGCATGTCCAGCGAATGGAAGAAAAGCGCATCCCCAGGCAAATACTATATGATGAACTAACACATGGAAAAAGACAAATCGGCAGACCTAAACAACGATATAGAGATATCTGTACATAATCTCTGAATTACTTCTCCATATGTGAATATGACTGGGAACATCTGGCAAGTGATCGCACATCATGGAGAGCATGTATAAGGAACGGTATAACATCATTTGAAACTGTGCTAAGGCAAAACTTAGAAGAGAAAAGATTCATGAAAAAGGATGGAAAACCCTGTAGACCAGTGGGGCTGACTTGTTCATTCTGTGACCGCGTGTGTTTGTCAAACATTGGTAGAATTAGCCACGAGAGAAGCTGTTCGACAAAAACAAAACCTCAAAAAAATACACAATAGCCTCTACTAGACCGTGTGACATGACGAAAAGGGCCATATATACAGACTGATAGATTTCCTTGTCTTCTTTCTGTTTTCGGCAGTTACCTTTCTGAAGGCGTTACTTGAGACTTTGACAAGCGATTCTAGCATGTCACTTTTAATGAAATCTTATGTTTTATTTTTCACACGATTCTTGATCGCTTGATCTCGCGAGATATCTCGTGACCAGTTTTGATTTCTTAATTAAGATACGAGGTGCGATGTGGCTTAAACAATCAAGGGGAGACAATAATGAGTTTATGGCAGCAATGGGCATAGGGAGTATTAGTTTAGAGAATCCAGTAAACGCTGAGAACAAGTTTACGGATTTACGGAGCTGATTATGACGGTTAATTGAGTCAATATCACAGCTGATTAACAACGATTGTTTAGTTGTAATGCTGGGTTGCTTGGTACAGATTTGCTACTTGTAAGTGATTGCCCTGTATCAGATCTAAGATGAGTACAAGAAGAGCTGACAGTCTGGTCACTTTCAATGGTTAACGGGAACATAACTTTAAGCCCATATTTTTAATCATCGATACATATTTTATAATGTGGTCCAGTGTTATCTTTCCTTCTCAGGAAGATCAAGTACCACTTCAAGGCTCGGCAAACTTAGAAACGATCGTTCAGTAATAAGTCCAGTTCACTAAGTCCAGTTCACTAACTGCTGTTCTGCATCCGCTCCCTGAGTAGATGCAGTTGGAACTTACATTTTAGTGATTGCTGTGATTTGAAAATCCCTTTCTTCCCAATGACAAGAAAGACAGTTACAAATATTTGTGACAGTTTTTTTAGTTGATGCCGATGATATGAAGGGTTGCTTTAGGACAATACAACACGATAAACATTCTGAATTAAGAAACAACAAAGTCTTAATTGTTAATTATTTATTGTCATTGTAAAGTAGTCTTTGAATCAGGTTTTTTATGAATTTAGTACACATATTAGTCATCGTGTGAGTTCGCTTCACTAAATCTGTTGAATGATTTATTATGTTTAACAATGACTCTGTATTCTACTCTGTATTTTGGGGGCCTCGGTAGCCTAGTTGGGAAAACCACCCGACTGGACTACCGACTTTCGGACAAACCGTGTTCGATTCCCGCTAGAAGCAGTGTGAATTGTACTCGTGTTTGGAAAAATAAAAAAAAAACCCACGGGCGACCCAGCCGTTGGCATAAATGGGTACTAGGGTATTACCCTGGGAAGGTGAGGAATGTCGCCTCGCATCTGTGTTTCGATGCTTGAGGCGACACTATGCAGAAATCTCCGAACATTTCTGGATAGGCGGCCGAGAACATATGGGTGGAAACTCGCGTGCTAAGACGCCGGTTCAAGTCTCGTACTTTACCTTTACCTTTATCTGTATTCTAATGAGGCTACAAACCCTGGCAATTTTTACTGTCAGTACAACTCAAACTGACAGGCTGGAGAAAATACAGAATGAAGCCATGCATATTATCTTGGGGTGTACGAAGGACATTCCCAGTGTGGCAATGAGGTATCTTCTTGACTTTCAAACCATGAATGACAGAATCAAGATCAGGAGGGCACGAGCAAACCTGGAGATTAGTGCAGATAAAGAGCATCCATTGCACCACGAGCTCAACACAGGGAAAGGAGCCAGGCTAAAAAGAGGCAAATCATGGGTGGGCCGAGCAGAAGATGTCATCAAACAGGTCTGTGGGCTTACCAATATCAACGTTGGCGAGGAGTGGATACCTGTGTCTACGTTTTTCAAGAGGACATTCTCGTGTATTGTCACACTCGACAGGAAAAGTAGGGAACAGAACTCAGTCGTGGTTAATGCGGAGGTCAACGGCCTCATCTGCGATAACACCGATGAGAAGGATGCAGTCATCTATACAGACGAATATGTAATACGACACTAAAGAAGTGCACGGGCATTTACAGCACGCTCGGCTGGCAAAGTAGTAAAAGAATACGTCATGACAATGAGTAGCATGACGATGGAGGTGATGGCAGTGACCAGGATATTCAACTGGTTAGAGTCACAAGACTACACCACGGCCTGTATACTGAGTGATTCGATGAGCATGATAAAAAACGTGAGGGCGGGCTCTGTACGCATGCAATGGTTAGAGTCATTGCAGAAGTCAAAAATACGTAATGTCAACTTTGTCTATGTCCCTGGACATGCGGGAGTAAGGGGAAATGAAAGAGTGGACAGGTTGGCTAGCTGCGCTGTCGTTGAGGAAGGTAAACCAATGGATCGGGTGGTCATCATCAATGCCCTCCGAGATGTGGGAAAAGTACAGGACTTCGACCACCTCAAACCCACGTCACTCCTTCGGACGAAAAAGATGGGAGTTAAGATGGGTACAGCCAGAAATGAAAAAAATTAGTGCATGTGTAAGAAGACTTATCAACCAACATAGAACTGGAGTCGTCAGTCGCTGGACACTGCGGGACTTGCTGAGGATGGGATCTGAGCACCTATGGATATGTTCGGAGTGCAATAATGATGACCCGTAAATAACTCAATAACTCTGTATTCTAGCATGTTTTCCCATGTGTGTTCTCTGATATACGTTCATATGATGGTCGGTTTTGTTACAACTATAGGCGACAGTTGATAACGACAGAGGTAATAAATTCATTTGGTGTTTTCTTCTTTATTCAGATTATATGTAGCGAGTTCTAGATTTTATCCTCTGCCAGCAAGACTCAATTCTTCCGGCTGAGCTATTCTTCCCATACAAAATATATCTGGCCTTAAATAACTATCTTGTTGAACAGACTAATTGTCACTTCACTTGCTTTGTTAGTAGATGTCCTCAGGACTGTAGCTAATTGTCACTTCACTTGCTTTGTTAGTAGATGTCCTCAGGACTCTAGCTAATTGTCACTTCACTTGCTATGTTAATAGATGTCCTCAGGACTCTAGCTAATTGTCACTTCACTTGCTATGTTAGTAGATGTCCTCAGGACTATTGCTAATTGTCACTTCACTTGTTATATTTGTAAATGTCTTCAGGACTCTAGCTAATTTACTTCTTGTTTGATATTCGTCCCTAACTATCTACTCTAAGCCTGACGTTACTATTAACAGTCTGGTGTCAACTGTGATGTCTCCCTCTCTATGTCTTGTCGACGTTTGTCTATCTTTTCAGTACTCTGATGCAAACATTAGCAATACACACGAGTATGCCTCGTCAACGGAACACTTGTAGTCTGACCTTATGACAGAAAGTTGTTAAGGTGTCAACCATCTGCTCGTCTGTGGCTTTCAGGAGTGTCTACCCTACAAATATTTACACTATGGTCATTGGGACACATACAGTCCAGCCTTCTGACTGGAGCCTGTCAAAGTGTCATTGTGTCAAAAATCTGACGTATTCTATACTTACTATATCCTTTCTGACCGGAATGTGCTAAGGTGTCAACCAATTTGCTTATCTGTGGCTTTCGTGAGTGCCAACTTTATAATCACGCACAGTCTGACCTTCAATGTCTATTTCAACAGCATCTGCCTGCACTTCTTCAAATGCATTTTTTCTTTATACACTTGTATTTATCCACATGTACTTTATTTATATATATATATATATTCTCTTCTCTCCATCCAATACTATCACATATTTAACACATTCTACTAGGAATGCTATTCTACAGACACATCGCTAATACATCAAATAATTAATCTTACATAATCAAATACAATTGTTATATCGCAAAATAGAGCTACACTAATTTAAAAGTAAGGTTTGTTTAATGTTAACATTAAACAGAACCAAAAAAGCTATTTTCATATACTCGCAGTTACGTTTTCACGATTAAAATTCATACAACTTTAAAGGCTGAGACGAGCTACGGCGAAACGTGTCGCCTCATCAGTCTGGGAATTGAAATGAATTCCATTAAGAATTTCAGCGACGTCTCTGTGAATCTATCTATCTATCTATTGTCCTTTCGAGCCAAAGACGACACATAGGGCAGAACTACAATCTCAAAAGCAGAAACCTTGTGTGCCAAAATGGCACATATTGCAGAGATCACTGCTTCTACAACCTATGGTTCTGTTTCCATAACAATACTTTTTACAATGACAGCTTGTCAAGCCATCGATCAATCTCCTTAGTCGCCTCTTACGACATGCCTGGAAGGTCACAGTGTCACTATTTTTTACTTCCTACATAATGAGGACCCGGTAACACACGGGATTTAAATAAGTCCGTCTAATAATTAACTACTTTGGTATAGCTCCGCACTTTACAAAAATTGCATTTAATGAGGATTACTTGTAGAACTAAGCCCTGCTACACGACTTGTGTTACGAGTTTTGGTTGAGCTAGTATTGATCTCATAATGAGAATGTATTAACTTGCACAGCAATGTAGCGATAACTCTGGCATTTAATCAAATAACGAAACAGCGGACAAGATGGAGAATGAGAATTATCGAACGTTATCTGCTTGACAGTACATAATGATGTACACACATGGTTAAAAAAAAAAAAGTAAAGTACCCCCGTCACGCCAAGTGGCGTATAGAGAATATGGTGTTAGTGACCATATATTTTACAGACCTTCGGCACATGATTTTTGGGGTAATGTAGTCGGTATAACGCCCGTGCCCCTTTACTTTCCCAGAAAAAATCCGGTACCCATTAAAGGCTGGGTGAACTGGAAGCCGTCGGTTGGGATCGAACCCTAACTCTTGTCCTTTGTAGTTCAGTTCACTAACCACTGAGCTATCGCAGCTCCCTACACACATGGAGTCTGGACAAAAAGAGCAGATTCTAAATGTGAAACAAAACTGGACGGATTGCAAAAAGAGGGGCAGAGGTTTTGATTTCAACAACTTATACAACAAATAATGCTTCTTCTTCCTTATTCCTTCTTGTGTGTCTTTCAGCATCGAGGGAGGGATAATTTGCACTCTTGATTTTTAGTAGACTTATTCTACTGCTTCGTTTCTATTTGTTTCTAGCATTCACGCAGGGATATTTTTTTCACATTAATGAACCATCATAGATTAGTTTAGTTCAGTTGAAAGGTCATCCTCACTGCACATCAGAAAAGTCCAAAAGTGCGCAGATCTCCTAAATATATCCCTTAACATGTAGCGACTAAAAACATCGATCTTGTGTTTGTTGACAAGTCTTCTTGTGGTTCCTGTGTAGTGCTCCAACCCGGCATCTCACACCTTGACATGATATGCGTGCAATCTGTTCATGGTTACCGATTCAGGCTAATTTTAAGTCGTTTTTTTTTCCAGTGTCACTAAGGGCATTCAGAATATCATCGTACTTTATTGCTTTCCGCTCTCAATATCAGCCCAGCTGGCAAGCCTGTTGGCATGCTAATTAGCTCTTACATCCCTTGCCATGGTAGGAAAATGAAGCATACATTTGTTACCTGACTTCCCCTGAGACTCTAACCATTGCCGTAGAGCCTAGCCAGCCTCTAGATACAAACTGATATCTCCTACTTGCACGAGAGATATCAACTGTTATGATACTATTTACTCACAGATGAAATGAATTTAGCCAAAAAAAAAAAAATGATATATGATTTTAATCTGATACCTAGAATGTGTCTGTACTATTTTGTGGAGGATTTTGGGGAGGGAGGTGAAGTTGAGGGTGTAGGTCATATGCCCAGTGCAGTGAGAAGTTCGGGTGAGAGTTTTATGTCAACCTCTATAGGAAATAAACGTATTTTTAACCATATCTTGATTGCAACCGCTCCTGGCCTTTAGAACAACAGCAAGTTTTAGTCCAGTCACCACCCAACAGTGTAACACTGAATAGATGATGCTAAAGTTAAGTTTCATGTATTGACATCTGGCATCGTACAATTTTAAGATCCCAGGTCTAGTAACGAAGTTCGTGCAGGTTGGTCAGGGTTCCTTTCGTAAGTTCTAAGTTTTTCGAGAAAATCGGAGCACCTATGGATGTAACGAGAGTGCAGTGTTGATGTTCCTAACATAATGTTATATAAGATTTTAGTTTGCGTTCATTTCTTTACTTCCTTTTTTTTCTTGCTTGATTTCACCTCTTAGTTCCATATTCTTCATTTTCTCTTGCTTTTGCTTTATGTCTGCTCCTGTTAAGGGAAATGAAAATATAAACCTGTGACAGTTAATGTGAAACTGTACAGAGCTCTGCAACACGTGAATTTCTGTTTGTTACGTTTATTTACACGCATTTACAATCTTTGCTGGCACAGGACCCTTAATGGTAAAGGAACTAAAATTGGTCAGCGACACAAAACTGACTCCTTGCTTCAGTAGCAGAGAATCAGAAATGACCAAGATCCCAAGTCTTCCTAATGGGTGTTCCCGAAATCAGACTAAAAAGTCTGGACATGCGAGGAGGAATCGAAGATTGATGGTAACTCGGTACCTACAAAGGCAGTGCTGAAGTCAGTTGTATTGGAACAAAGATACAGATGTAATCGATTGATGTCAACTACAGCGCTAATCATCAGCTTCCGTTTAATGTTCTTTTAGGGGCTGACGATGAAGAGAAGTAGATGTCGAACGAACGAGTAGAAAAAAAGAAGAAGATAATAATGGAAAAGAAGAAGAAGAAGAAAAGAATGGAAAAGAAGAAGAAAAGCAGAAGAAGAGGAAGAAAGGAAAGAAGAAAGAAGACGAAGAAGAAGAAGAAGAAGCAGGAGCAGGAAACGGAGGAAGAGTAAACCAGATTATGAAAGGTTAGCACGGCTAATTACTTATCTTAGGAGAAGATGTGTTACATTATCTGTAAGTCTCGTTTGTTAAATTTTTCTTTTCAAAATTCAGTCTCTTGAGAAAAGTTTTCATTACCGATGTTTACTTGGCATTCTTTATCGATTAAAAAATTTAAACGTCCAATGACGTTAATACATTTAATGGGCTTCTTTTCTAATTATATTGATACGTTTTTTTGGACAAAACTTCAGCTTGCTATTTTAATATATTATTTACTACGCTTGAATTTTTAATCAAAATTATGTTTTAAATAGTTCTCTTGCAATGAGTCAGCGTTCTATCTAACAACAAAATACATAAAAGTAATGCAAAGTAAAAAACACAACATTTGCTTCAACTACACTACTCCTTCAGCACTTACTCGTTACATGGGCATGGATGTATTGTGTCGCTAATTTACGCCAGGCCGCGATGGGAATTCGGCCCGGCACATACATTTTTAGCATGGGTAGATCTTTAATTGCTTAACAATGTTACCTGGGCAGTGGCTCATCTATATAAAATGCAATGTGATTCCTTTTACATACGAAGCGTATATCAAAAGTGAAGGGAAAAGAGCAAGAAAGATGCAGAGTAAAGTGAACAGTCAACATCAAAGATACACTTAGCAAACATCAATTGGCAATGATAGAAGCTTGTAAAAATGAGCGAGAATCAGAACTTTGCATCTCTCCCGAGACCCGAACGAGTACAAGTAGAAGTGAGGTAAGAAAAGAAAGAAAGTGGTCATTTGTTATCTACTGTTTTCAACTTTTAGCTGTCAAGAGTTTCTTAATGTGGGAAGGTTTTGTTTATTGAGTGATTGAGCGATTTGCTGATCATCATCATCATTGTACTCCGAACATGTCCATAAGTGCTCAGATCCCCTCGGCGCTAATTCCCGCAGTGCCCAGCGACTGACGACTCCAGTTTAGTGTTAGGTGATTAGTCTTCTTACACGCCCACTAAGTTTCTCGTTTCTGGCTGTACCCATCTTAAGAAGTGACGTGGACTCAAAGTTGTCGAAGTCCTGTGCCCTTCCCACATCTCGCAGGGCATTGATATTGTTCACCCGATCCATTGGTTGACCGTCTTCAACGACAGTGCAGATGGCCAACGTGTATGTTCTTTCTTGTGTCCGTACTCCCGCATGTCCAGGGACGTAGACAAAGGCGACCGTACATATTTTTTACTTCTGCAACATCTCTACTCATTGCATGCGTACAGAGCCCGCCTTCACTTTGTTTTTGTTTGATTTTATTTATAGTTTTCTAAGAGGAAGGGTTCTCTTCCCGTCTCTCTCTCTCTCTCTCTCTCTCTCTCTATCTATCTATCTATCTATCTATCTATCTATCTATCTATCTATCTATCTATCTATCTATCTATCTATCCATCTATCTATCTATCTATCTATCTATCTATCTATCTGTCTGTCTGTCTGTCTGTCTGTCTGTCTGTCTGTCTGTCTGTCTGTCTGTCTGTCTGCCTGTCTGTCTGTCTATCTATCTGTCTGTCTGTCTGTATGTCTGTCTGTCTGTCTGTCTGTCTGTCTGTCTATCTATCTATCTGTCTGTCTGTATGTCTGTCTGTCTGTCTGTCTGTCTGTCTGTCTGTCTGTCTGTCTGTCTGTCTGTCTGTCTGTCTGTCTATCTGTCTGTCTGTCTGTCTGTCTGTCTGTCTGTCTATCTATCTATCTATCTATCTATCTATCTCTATATCTCTTAACTATGCTTATAATTGCGCACTTCCTTTAGAATGCATTTTCAGTGGCGTACTAAAGTTTAGAAGGTTAGGATCGATGAAAGAAGTGCCTTGCACCTGGTAACATATGTGAAGTACAGAAGTTAATAAAAACAATAAAAACGTTGAGCGTGTGTAAAACGAGAGCTACGCCTTTGATATATTCTCCAGGTTGAACCCTTTGCATACAATTGGCTTCTCGTATTATTTTTCTTTCTTTTGTTTTCCCCCCGCTATTTGATGCGTCTGTTGTAGTTTCTTATTCAGATAAGAACAAATATCAAATATACAATATCTTTAATATCACGCAGGACCATGAGTAGAGCTGCAGAAAACTTGTAAAATAATCACAAAATGGTGTTTTGCAATGACGCCATGTTTAACTTGTCAACTGACTGATTTCAATGTTTACCTAGCCTGATTTTGTTCACCCTGAAACAATAGTAAGAGCCTGGCGTATTGCAGGCCATGTAATCGAACATGTACTGATTGAAATAAACACATGCTGCTATATTTACGTCACACACAGTCCTCACCTTTTCTTTTTTATTTTGCTTTCATCATCATCATCATCATCGAGTGCCGTCTCCGCAACGAAAGTTGGCTACCATGGACCGATATTCCACTCTGTTTTTTGCTTTGATGGTGCAGGTTGTCATAGATTGACTTGTCCATCTTTTGATGTTACTCGTCCATGATAGTCTTGGTCTGCCTCTTTTACCTTGTATTTGCCCTTCCAATATTACTTTTAGTAGGCTGTTGTGTCTTTTAATGTGTCCCAAAAATGTCATTTGTCTTGTCTTAATTGTATTTAGTAGTTCTCTTTTTATTTTTAGTTGTTTTAAAACTTTATCATTTGTTTCCTTTTCTTTCCATCCAATTCTACCTATTCTTCTATATATCTACATTTCAAAGGCTTCAATTTTCTGTGCTGTTTTCTTGTCTAAAGTCCATGTTTCTGCACCATACAGGAATGTTGAGAAAATGTAACATTTTGCGATTCTTAGTTTCAGCCCTGCTGTTATTTGTTTTGTTGTTAGTATATTTTTCATGGCATTAAAATTACTTTTTGCCATACCTGTTCTTTTGTTTATTTCAATTTTACATTTTCCATCACTGGTTATAGTATGTCCCAGGTAGTTGTAGCTCTGAACTGTCTCCAGATGCATTCCTTCAACTGTGATAGTTATTTGTAGGTCTTGGTCTTGGTATAATTTTGCTTTGTTCTTGTAAATTCCCTTTTGATCAAAATGTTGATATTTTATACCCGCGGCTGTGTGTACACACGTTTGTACAAAACTACCGAACACTTAAATTGTTTTTCCCGCACTTTTTAACCTTAGAAACATGATACTATCTGTTTAAAATTCCAAACAAACATGGAGCTAGTTCAGTGTCCCCATTCCGTCGGCCTAGCTACGTTTCTCAAATGTACATGTTTACTTTTGTCACAAAAAATATGACCTTTGTTTACCCTCAATTAGCGCGCTTTATTTCAGGACAGAAATAAGCAGATTTCCATATAAATTTAGTGCTCATAAACAATCCTATCGTTTTCTGTTGACAATACATAATTGAATGTTCGTTTACTGGAATTGATTAATATTGATGTTGAAAAATTGTACTTGAACATACAGGACAAAGGATGGTAATGTTAGTTTTTGATTCTCCAAATACTAGAAAGTCACTCATATTGTAAGGTACAACAGTAAAGGGAAGAATGCCAAAACAAAGGTGAAAAAAGTAAGGGATCTCTCCATGTTTTAATAGTCGTTTGGAGAATGTGGTGTTAGTGCCCATATTTTTCAATGATCAAGAGACATTGTTGTGTGGTGTGGTCGGTATCACGTTAGGTCGTCCTATCTTCTCGGAAAAATCTCAGGTATCCATTTCTAGAAGCCGGGTGAATCCCGGAGCTTTGTTGGCCTAAAATCGACCACTTCGGGGAATTGAACGCAGACCCATCTATTCATGTTTGTTTGTTCCTGCTGAGAGCCTATTGAGCCGAAACGTCGTTCGAATTTGTGTTGTCCATAAATTAGGTAAAGCATTAGCCATACAATTTTTTTGTTCATTTCTCCGTCACATTTAACTATACTGCATCTTCACATTTAACTTTACTGCATCTTCACATTTAACTTTACTACAGCTTCACATTTAACTTTATCACAGCTTCACATTTAACTTTACTACAGTTTCACATTTAACTTTACTACAGCTTCACATTTAACTTTACTACAGCTTCACATTCACCTTTACTACAGCTTCAAATTTAACTTTACTGCAGCTTCAAATTTAACTTTACTATAGCTTCACATTTAACTTTACTACGGCTTCACATTTAGTTTTACTGTAGCTTCACATTTGGCTTTACTACAGCTTCACACTTAGCTTTGCTGTAGCTTCACATTTAGCTTTATTACAGCTTCACAGTTAGCTTTACTACAGCCTCACATTTAGCTTTCCTGTAGCTTCACATTTAGCTTTACTACAGCCTCACATTTAGCTTTACTGTAGCTTTACATTTAGCTTTACTATAGCTTCACATTTAGCTTTACTACAGCTTCACACTTAGCTTTACTACAGCTTCACATTTAACTTTACTACAGCTTCACATTTAATTTTACTACAGCTTCACATTTAACTTTACTGCAGCTTCACATTTAGCTTTACTTTAGCTTCACATTTAGCGTTACTGTAGCTTCACATTTAGCTTTACTGTAGCTTCACATTTAACTTTACTACAGCTTCACATTTAGCTTTACTGTAGCTTCACATTTAGCTTTACTACAGCTTCACATTTAACTTTACTACAGCTTCACATTTAATTTTACTACAGCTTCACATTTAACTTTACTGCAGCTTCACATTTAGCTTTACTGCAGCTTCACATTTAGCTTTACTTTAGCTTCACATTTAGCTTTACTGTAGCTTCACATTTAGCTTTACTGTAGCTTCACATTTAACTTTACTGTAGCTTCACATTTAACTTTACTACAGCTTCTCATTTAATTTTACTACAGCTTCACATTTAACTTTACTACAGCTTCACATTTAACTTTACTACAGCTTCTCATTTAATTTTACTACAGCTTCACATTTAACTTTACTACAGCTTTAATTTAACTTTACTGCAGCTTCACATTTAGCTTTACTGTAGCTTCACATTTGTATGCATTTATTTGCTTTGACGCCTTCTAATCAGGAAGCAAACGCCAAAACTAAGTGACGAGATTTTCTTTCTTTTCTTTTTGTCGTTAGCTTATGTCGCTTATTTGCGTTATATTGTAGTTTCTTGTTCAGATGAGGACAAAAATACAATATCTTTAACATCACGCAGGACCAAGAGTAGAGCTGCAGGAAACTTGTAAAATAATCACAAAATGGTATTAAGCAGCTAAACCTACAGAGAAGCGATAAATGATACCTCTGCGGACTTCCAGATTATTGCCATCGTCTCTTGCTCCTCTGATACCCACAGTCGGTTCGCTTTGGAGAGCCGACTCATAGCCTATTTTGGCACTCTCCATCCGAGAGGGTTAAAATACTTTCATTCTTCCCTTTAATCACTGAGCTCCTCTTGCACTCTCTCCTATGTTATTTCTTTATACCTTGCTGCGTTATCTTTATTATTTCTCCTACTCATTTCTTCCACCTTGCGACTCTAGTTTTTCCTGCTCATTTATTCCCCCTTGCGACCCCTAGTTTCTCCTGCTCTTTTCTACCCCCTTGCGACCCCTAGTTTCTCCTGCTCTTTTTTTCCCCCTTGCGACCCCTAGTTTCTCCTGCACGTTTTTTTCCCCCTTGCGACCCCTAGTTTCTCCTGCACGTTTCTTCCCCTTGCGACCCCTAGTTTCTCCTGCACGTTTTTTCCCCCTTGCGACCTCTAGTTTCTCCTGCTCTTTTCTTCCCCTTGCGACCTCTAGTTTCTCCTGCTCGTTTGTTTCCCCTTTGCGACCCCTAGTTTCTCCTGCTCTTTTCTTCCCCGTTGCGACCTCTAGTTTCTCCTGCTCGTTTTTTCCCCCTTGCGACCCCTAGTTTATCCTGCTCTTTTCTTCCCCTTGCGACCCCTAGTTTCTCCTGCACGTTTCTTCCCCCTTGCGACCCCTAGTTTCTCCTGCACGTTTTTTCCCCCTTGCGACCCCTAGTTTCTCCTGCTCTTTTCTTTCCCCTTGCGACCTCTAGTTTCTCCTGCACGTTTCTTTCCCCTTGCGACCCCTAGTTTCTCCTGCACGTTTTTCCCCCTTGCAACCCATAGTTTCTCCTGCTAGTGTCTTCCCCGTTGCAACCCATAGTTTCTCCTGCACGTTTCTTCCCCTTGCGACCCCTAGTTTCTCCTGCTCTTTTCTTTCCCCTTGCGACCCCTAGTTTCTCCTGCACGTTTTTCCCCCTTGCGATCCCTAATTTCTCCTGCTCTTTTCCTCCCCTTGCGACCTCTAGTTTCTCCTGCTCTTTCTTCTCCTTGCGACCTCTAGTTTCTCCTGCTCGTTTTTTCCCCCTTGCGACCCCTAGTTTCTCCTGCTCTTTTCTTCCCCCTTGCGACCTCTAGTTTCTCCTGCTCGTTTTTTCCCCCTTGCGACCCCTAGTTTCTCCTGCACGTTTCTTCCCCCTTGCGACCCCTAGTTTCTCCTGCACGTTTTTTCCCCCTTGCGACCCCTAGTTTCTCCTGCACGTTTCTTCCCCCTTGCGACCCCTAGTTTCTCCTGCACGTTTTTCCCCCTTGCAACCCATAGTTTCTCCTGCTTGTTTCTTCCCCCTTGCAACCCATAGTTTCTCCTGCACGTTTCTTCCCCCTTGCGACCCCTAGTTTCTCCTGCTCTTTTCTTCCCCCTTGCGACCCCTAGTTTCTCCTGCACGTTTTTCCCCCTTGCGACCCCTAGTTTCTCCTGCTCTTTTCTTCCCCCTTGCGACCTCTAGTTTCTCCTGCTCGTTTTTTCCCCCTTGCGACCCCTAGTTTCTCCTGCTCTTTTCTTCCCCTTGCGACCCCTAGTTTCTCCTGCACGTTTCTTCCCCCTTGCGACCCCTAGTTTCTCCTGCACGTTTTTTCCCCCTTGCAACCCATAGTTTCTCCTGCTAGTTTCTTCCCCCTTGCAACCCATAGTTTCTCCTGCACGTTTCTTCCCCCTTGCGACCCCTAGTTTCTCCTGCTCTTTTCTTTCACCTTGCGACCCCTAGTTTCTCCTGCTCGTTTTTTTCCCCTTGCGACCCCTAGTTTCTCCTGCTCTTCCCCCCCCCTTGCGACCTCTAGTTTCTCCTGCTCGTTTTTTCCCCCTTGCGACCCCTAGTTTCTCCTGCTCTTTTCTTCCCCCTTGCGACCCCTAGTTTCTCCTGCACGTTTCCTCCCCCTTGCGACCCCTAGTTTCTCCTGCACGTTTTTCCCCCTTGCGACCCCTAGTTTCTCCTGCACGTTTCTTCCCCCTTGCGACCCCTAGTTTCTCCTGCACGTTTTTTCCCCTTGCAACCCATAGTTTCTCCTGCTAGTTTCTTCCCCCTTGCAACCCATAGTTTCTCCTGCACGTTTCTCCCACCATGCGACCCCTAGTTTCTCCTGCTCTTTTCTTCCCCCTTGCGACCTTTAGTTTCTCCTGCACGTTTTTTCCCCCTTGCGACCCCTAGTTTCTCCTGCTCTTTTCTTCCCCCTTGCGACCCCTAGTTTCTCCTGCTCTTTTCTTCCCCTTGCGACCTCTAGTTTCTCCTGCTCGTTTTTTCCCCCTTGCGACCCCTAGTTTCTCCTGCTCTTTTCTTCCCCCTTGCGACCTCTAGTTTCTCCTGCTCGTTTTTCCCCTTGTGACCCCTAGTTTCTCCTGCTCTTTTCTTCCCCTTGCGACCCCTAGTTTCTCCTGCACGTTTCTTCCCCCTTGCGACCCCTAGTTTCTCCTGCACGTTTTTTTCCCCCTTGCGACCCCTAGTTTCTCCTGCACGTTTCTTCCCCCTTGCGACCCCTAGTTTCTCCTGCACGTTTCCTTCCCCTTGTGACCCCTAGTTTCTCCTGCTCTTTTCTTCCCCCTTGCGACCCCTAGTTTCTCCTGCACGTTTTTTTCCCCCTTGCGACCCCTAGTTTCTCCTGCACGTTTCTTCCCCCTTGCGACCCCTAGTTTCTCCTGCACGTTTCTTCCCCCTTGCGACCCCTATTTTCTCCTGCACGTTTCTGTCCCCTTGCGACCCCTAGTTTCTCCTGCACGTTTCCTACCCCTTGCGACCCCTAGTTTCTCCTGCACGTTTCCTTCCCCTTGCGACCCCTAGTTTCTCCTGCACGTTTCCTTCCCCTTGCGACCCCTAGTTTCTCCTGCACGTTTCCTTCCCCTTGCGACCCCTAGTTTCTCCTGCACGTTTCCTTCCCCTTGCGACCCCTAGTTTCTTCTGCACGTTTCCTTCCCCTTGCGACCCCTAGTTTCTCCTGCACGTTTCCTTCTCCTTGCGACCCCTAGTTTCTCCTGCATTTTTCCTTCCCCTTGCGACCCCTAGTTTCTCCTGCACGTTTCTTCCCCCTTGCGACCCCTAGTTTCTCCTGCACGTTTCCTTCCCCTTGTGACCCCTAGTTTCTCCTGCACGTTTCCTTCCCCTTGTGACCCCTAGTTTCTCCTGCACGTTTCCTTCCCCTTGCGACACCTAGTTTCTCCTGCACGTTTTTTTCCCCCTTGCGACCCCTAGTTTCTCCTGCACGTTTCTTCCCCCTTGCGACCCCTAGTTTCTCCTACACGTTTCCCTCCCCTTGCGACCCCTAGTTTCTCCTGCACGTTTCTTCCCCCTTGCGACCCTTAGTTTCTCCTGCACGTTTCCTTCCCCTTGTGACCCCTAGTTTCTCCTGCTCTTTTCTTCCCCCTTGCGACCCCTAGTTTCTCCTGCACGTTTCCTTCCCCTTGCGACCCCTAGTTTCTCCTGCACATTTCCTTCCCCTTGCGACCCCTAGTTTCTCCTGCACGTTTCCTTCCCCTTGCGACCCCTAGTTTCTCCTGCACGTTTCCTTCCCCTTGCGACCCCTAGTTTCTCCTGCACGTTTCTTCCCCCTTGCGACCCCTAGTTTCTCCTGCACGTTTCCTTCCCCTTGCGACACCTAGTTTCTCCTGCACGTTTTTTCCCCCTTGCGACCCCTAGTTTCTCCTGCACGTTTCTTCCCCCATGCGACCCCTAGTTTCTCCTGCACGTTTCCTTCCCCTTGCGACCCCTAGTTTCTCCTGCACGTTTCTTCCCCCTTGCGACCCCTAGTTTCTCCTGCACGTTTCCTTCCCCTTGTGACCCCTAGTTTCTCCTGCTCTTTTCTTCCCCCTTGCGACCCCTAGTTTCTCCTGCACGTTTTTTCCCCCTTGCGACCCCTAGTTTCTCCTGCACGTTTCTTCCCCCTTGCGACCCCTAGTTTCTCCTGCACGTTTCCTTCCCCTTGCGACCCCTAGTTTCTCCTGCACGTTTCCTTCCCCCTTGTGACCCCTAGTTTCTCCTGCTCTTTTCTTCCCCCTTGCGACCCCTAGTTTCTCCTGCTCTTTTCTTCCCCTTGCGACACCTAGTTTCTCCTGCACGTTTCCTTCCCCTTGTGACCCCTAGTTTCTCCTGCACGTTTCTTCCCCCTTGCGACCCCTAGTTTCTCCTGCACGTTTCTTCCCCCTTGCGACCCCTAGTTTCTCCTGCACGTCTTCTTCCCCTTGCGACACCTAGTTTCTCCTGCACGTTTCCTTCCCCTTGCGACCCCTAGTGTCTCCTGCACGTTTCTTCCCCTTGCGACCCCTAGTTTCTCCTGCACGTTTCCTTCCCCTTGTGACCCCTAGTTTCTCCTGCACGTTTCTTCCCCCTTGTGACCCCTAGTTTCTCCTGCTCCATGTTTCTGCACCATACAGGAATGTTGAGAAAATGTAACATTTTGCGATTCTTAGTTTCAGCCCTGCTGTTATTTGTTTTGTTGTTAGTATATTTTTCATGGCATTAAAATTACTTTTTGCCATACCTGTTCTTTTGTTTATTTCAATTTTACATTTTCCATCACTGGTTATAGTATGTCCCAGGTAGTTGTAGCTCTGAACTGTCTCCAGATGCATTCCTTCAACTGTGATAGTTATTTGTAGGTCTTGGTCTTGGTATAATTTTGCTTTGTTCTTGTAAATTCCCTTTTGATCAAAATGTTGATATTTTATACCCGCGGCTGTGTGTACACACGTTTGTACAAAACTACCGAACACTTAAATTGTTTTTCCCGCACTTTTTAACCTTAGAAACATGATACTATCTGTTTAAAATTCCAAACAAACATGGAGCTAGTTCAGTGTCCCCATTCCGTCGGCCTAGCTACGTTTCTCAAATGTACATGTTTACTTTTGTCACAAAAAATATGACCTTTGTTTACCCTCAATTAGCGCGCTTTATTTCAGGACAGAAATAAGCAGATTTCCATATAAATTTAGTGCTCATAAACAATCCTATCGTTTTCTGTTGACAATACATAATTGAATGTTCGTTTACTGGAATTGATTAATATTGATGTTGAAAAATTGTACTTGAACATACAGGACAAAGGATGGTAATGTTAGTTTTTGATTCTCCAAATACTAGAAAGTCACTCATATTGTAAGGTACAACAGTAAAGGGAAGAATGCCAAAACAAAGGTGAAAAAAGTAAGGGATCTCTCCATGTTTTAATAGTCGTTTGGAGAATGTGGTGTTAGTGCCCATATTTTTCAATGATCAAGAGACATTGTTGTGTGGTGTGGTCGGTATCACGTTAGGTCGTCCTATCTTCTCGGAAAAATCTCAGGTATCCATTTCTAGAAGCCGGGTGAATCCCGGAGCTTTGTTGGCCTAAAATCGACCACTTCGGGGAATTGAACGCAGACCCATCTATTCATGTTTGTTTGTTCCTGCTGAGAGCCTATTGAGCCGAAACGTCGTTCGAATTTGTGTTGTCCATAAATTAGGTAAAGCATTAGCCATACAATTTTTTTGTTCATTTCTCCGTCACATTTAACTATACTGCATCTTCACATTTAACTTTACTGCATCTTCACATTTAACTTTACTACAGCTTCACATTTAACTTTATCACAGCTTCACATTTAACTTTACTACAGTTTCACATTTAACTTTACTACAGCTTCACATTTAACTTTACTACAGCTTCACATTCACCTTTACTACAGCTTCAAATTTAACTTTACTGCAGCTTCAAATTTAACTTTACTATAGCTTCACATTTAACTTTACTACGGCTTCACATTTAGTTTTACTGTAGCTTCACATTTGGCTTTACTACAGCTTCACACTTAGCTTTGCTGTAGCTTCACATTTAGCTTTATTACAGCTTCACAGTTAGCTTTACTACAGCCTCACATTTAGCTTTCCTGTAGCTTCACATTTAGCTTTACTACAGCCTCACATTTAGCTTTACTGTAGCTTTACATTTAGCTTTACTATAGCTTCACATTTAGCTTTACTACAGCTTCACACTTAGCTTTACTACAGCTTCACATTTAACTTTACTACAGCTTCACATTTAATTTTACTACAGCTTCACATTTAACTTTACTGCAGCTTCACATTTAGCTTTACTTTAGCTTCACATTTAGCGTTACTGTAGCTTCACATTTAGCTTTACTGTAGCTTCACATTTAACTTTACTACAGCTTCACATTTAGCTTTACTGTAGCTTCACATTTAGCTTTACTACAGCTTCACATTTAACTTTACTACAGCTTCACATTTAATTTTACTACAGCTTCACATTTAACTTTACTGCAGCTTCACATTTAGCTTTACTGCAGCTTCACATTTAGCTTTACTTTAGCTTCACATTTAGCTTTACTGTAGCTTCACATTTAGCTTTACTGTAGCTTCACATTTAACTTTACTGTAGCTTCACATTTAACTTTACTACAGCTTCTCATTTAATTTTACTACAGCTTCACATTTAACTTTACTACAGCTTCACATTTAACTTTACTACAGCTTCTCATTTAATTTTACTACAGCTTCACATTTAACTTTACTACAGCTTTAATTTAACTTTACTGCAGCTTCACATTTAGCTTTACTGTAGCTTCACATTTGTATGCATTTATTTGCTTTGACGCCTTCTAATCAGGAAGCAAACGCCAAAACTAAGTGACGAGATTTTCTTTCTTTTCTTTTTGTCGTTAGCTTATGTCGCTTATTTGCGTTATATTGTAGTTTCTTGTTCAGATGAGGACAAAAATACAATATCTTTAACATCACGCAGGACCAAGAGTAGAGCTGCAGGAAACTTGTAAAATAATCACAAAATGGTATTAAGCAGCTAAACCTACAGAGAAGCGATAAATGATACCTCTGCGGACTTCCAGATTATTGCCATCGTCTCTTGCTCCTCTGATACCCACAGTCGGTTCGCTTTGGAGAGCCGACTCATAGCCTATTTTGGCACTCTCCATCCGAGAGGGTTAAAATACTTTCATTCTTCCCTTTAATCACTGAGCTCCTCTTGCACTCTCTCCTATGTTATTTCTTTATACCTTGCTGCGTTATCTTTATTATTTCTCCTACTCATTTCTTCCACCTTGCGACTCTAGTTTTTCCTGCTCATTTATTCCCCCTTGCGACCCCTAGTTTCTCCTGCTCTTTTCTACCCCCTTGCGACCCCTAGTTTCTCCTGCTCTTTTTTTCCCCCTTGCGACCCCTAGTTTCTCCTGCACGTTTTTTTCCCCTTGCGACCCCTAGTTTCTCCTGCACGTTTCTTCCCCCTTGCGACCCCTAGTTTCTCCTGCACGTTTTTTCCCCCTTGCGACCTCTAGTTTCTCCTGCTCTTTTCTTCCCCTTGCGACCTCTAGTTTCTCCTGCTCGTTTGTTTCCCCTTTGCGACCCCTAGTTTCTCCTGCTCTTTTCTTCCCCGTTGCGACCTCTAGTTTCTCCTGCTCGTTTTTTCCCCCTTGCGACCCCTAGTTTATCCTGCTCTTTTCTTCCCCTTGCGACCCCTAGTTTCTCCTGCACGTTTCTTCCCCTTGCGACCCCTAGTTTCTCCTGCACGTTTTTTCCCCCTTGCGACCCCTAGTTTCTCCTGCTCTTTTCTTTCCCCTTGCGACCTCTAGTTTCTCCTGCACGTTTCTTTCCCCTTGCGACCCCTAGTTTCTCCTGCACGTTTTTCCCCCTTGCAACCCATAGTTTCTCCTGCTAGTGTCTTCCCCGTTGCAACCCATAGTTTCTCCTGCACGTTTCTTCCCCCTTGCGACCCCTAGTTTCTCCTGCTCTTTTCTTTCCCCTTGCGACCCCTAGTTTCTCCTGCACGTTTTTCCCCCTTGCGATCCCTAATTTCTCCTGCTCTTTTCCTCCCCTTGCGACCTCTAGTTTCTCCTGCTCTTTCTTCTCCTTGCGACCTCTAGTTTCTCCTGCTCGTTTTTTCCCCCTTGCGACCCCTAGTTTCTCCTGCTCTTTTCTTCCCCCTTGCGACCTCTAGTTTCTCCTGCTCGTTTTTTCCCCCTTGCGACCCCTAGTTTCTCCTGCACGTTTCTTCCCCCTTGCGACCCCTAGTTTCTCCTGCACGTTTTTTCCCCCTTGCGACCCCTAGTTTCTCCTGCACGTTTCTTCCCCCTTGCGACCCCTAGTTTCTCCTGCACGTTTTTCCCCCTTGCAACCCATAGTTTCTCCTGCTTGTTTCTTCCCCCTTGCAACCCATAGTTTCTCCTGCACGTTTCTTCCCCCTTGCGACCCCTAGTTTCTCCTGCTCTTTTCTTCCCCCTTGCGACCCCTAGTTTCTCCTGCACGTTTTTCCCCCTTGCGACCCCTAGTTTCTCCTGCTCTTTTCTTCCCCCTTGCGACCTCTAGTTTCTCCTGCTCGTTTTTTCCCCCTTGCGACCCCTAGTTTCTCCTGCTCTTTTCTTCCCCTTGCGACCCCTAGTTTCTCCTGCACGTTTCTTCCCCCTTGCGACCCCTAGTTTCTCCTGCACGTTTTTTCCCCCTTGCAACCCATAGTTTCTCCTGCTAGTTTCTTCCCCCTTGCAACCCATAGTTTCTCCTGCACGTTTCTTCCCCCTTGCGACCCCTAGTTTCTCCTGCTCTTTTCTTTCACCTTGCGACCCCTAGTTTCTCCTGCTCGTTTTTTTCCCCTTGCGACCCCTAGTTTCTCCTGCTCTTCCCCCCCCCCCCCCTTGCGACCTCTAGTTTCTCCTGCTCGTTTTTTCCCCCTTGCGACCCCTAGTTTCTCCTGCTCTTTTCTTCCCCCTTGCGACCCCTAGTTTCTCCTGCACGTTTCCTCCCCCTTGCGACCCCTAGTTTCTCCTGCACGTTTTTCCCCCTTGCGACCCCTAGTTTCTCCTGCACGTTTCTTCCCCCTTGCGACCCCTAGTTTCTCCTGCACGTTTTTTCCCCCTTGCAACCCATAGTTTCTCCTGCTAGTTTCTTCCCCCTTGCAACCCATAGTTTCTCCTGCACGTTTCTCCCACCATGCGACCCCTAGTTTCTCCTGCTCTTTTCTTCCCCCTTGCGACCTTTAGTTTCTCCTGCACGTTTTTTCCCCTTGCGACCCCTAGTTTCTCCTGCTCTTTTCTTCCCCTTGCGACCCCTAGTTTCTCCTGCTCTTTTCTTCCCCTTGCGACCTCTAGTTTCTCCTGCTCGTTTTTTCCCCTTGCGACCCCTAGTTTCTCCTGCTCTTTTCTTCCCCCTTGCGACCTCTAGTTTCTCCTGCTCGTTTTTCCCCTTGTGACCCCTAGTTTCTCCTGCTCTTTTCTTCCCCTTGCGACCCCTAGTTTCTCCTGCACGTTTCTTCCCCCTTGCGACCCCTAGTTTCTCCTGCACGTTTTTTTCCCCCTTGCGACCCCTAGTTTCTCCTGCACGTTTCTTCCCCCTTGCGACCCCTAGTTTCTCCTGCACGTTTCCTTCCCCTTGTGACCCCTAGTTTCTCCTGCTCTTTTCTTCCCCCTTGCGACCCCTAGTTTCTCCTGCACGTTTTTTTCCCCCTTGCGACCCCTAGTTTCTCCTGCACGTTTCTTCCCCCTTGCGACCCCTAGTTTCTCCTGCACGTTTCTTCCCCCTTGCGACCCCTATTTTCTCCTGCACGTTTCTGTCCCCTTGCGACCCCTAGTTTCTCCTGCACGTTTCCTACCCCTTGCGACACCTAGTTTCTCCTGCACGTTTCCTTCCCCTTGCGACCCCTAGTTTCTCCTGCACGTTTCCTTCCCCTTGCGACCCCTAGTTTCTCCTGCACGTTTCCTTCCCCTTGCGACCCCTAGTTTCTCCTGCACGTTTCCTTCCCCTTGCGACCCCTAGTTTCTTCTGCACGTTTCCTTCCCCTTGCGACCCCTAGTTTCTCCTGCACGTTTCCTTCTCCTTGCGACCCCTAGTTTCTCCTGCATTTTTCCTTCCCCTTGCGACCCCTAGTTTCTCCTGCACGTTTCTTCCCCCTTGCGACCCCTAGTTTCTCCTGCACGTTTCCTTCCCCTTGTGACCCCTAGTTTCTCCTGCACGTTTCCTTCCCCTTGTGACCCCTAGTTTCTCCTGCACGTTTCCTTCCCCTTGCGACACCTAGTTTCTCCTGCACGTTTTTTTCCCCCTTGCGACCCCTAGTTTCTCCTGCACGTTTCTTCCCCCTTGCGACCCCTAGTTTCTCCTACACGTTTCCCTCCCCTTGCGACCCCTAGTTTCTCCTGCACGTTTCTTCCCCTTGCGACCCTTAGTTTCTCCTGCACGTTTCCTTCCCCTTGTGACCCCTAGTTTCTCCTGCTCTTTTCTTCCCCTTGCGACCCCTAGTTTCTCCTGCACGTTTCCTTCCCCTTGCGACCCCTAGTTTCTCCTGCACATTTCCTTCCCCTTGCGACCCCTAGTTTCTCCTGCACGTTTCCTTCCCCTTGCGACCCCTAGTTTCTCCTGCACGTTTCCTTCCCCTTGCGACCCCTAGTTTCTCCTGCACGTTTCTTCCCCCTTGCGACCCCTAGTTTCTCCTGCACGTTTCCTTCCCCTTGCGACACCTAGTTTCTCCTGCACGTTTTTTCCCCTTGCGACCCCTAGTTTCTCCTGCACGTTTCTTCCCCCATGCGACCCCTAGTTTCTCCTGCACGTTTCCTTCCCCTTGCGACCCCTAGTTTCTCCTGCACGTTTCTTCCCCCTTGCGACCCCTAGTTTCTCCTGCACGTTTCCTTCCCCTTGTGACCCCTAGTTTCTCCTGCTCTTTTCTTCCCCCTTGCGACCCCTAGTTTCTCCTGCACGTTTTTTCCCCCTTGCGACCCCTAGTTTCTCCTGCACGTTTCTTCCCCTTGCGACCCCTAGTTTCTCCTGCACGTTTCCTTCCCCTTGCGACCCCTAGTTTCTCCTGCACGTTTCCTTCCCCCTTGTGACCCCTAGTTTCTCCTGCTCTTTTCTTCCCCCTTGCGACCCCTAGTTTCTCCTGCTCTTTTCTTCCCCTTGCGACACCTAGTTTCTCCTGCACGTTTCCTTCCCCTTGTGACCCCTAGTTTCTCCTGCACGTTTCTTCCCCCTTGCGACCCCTAGTTTCTCCTGCACGTTTCTTCCCCTTGTGACCCCTAGTTTCTCCTGCACGTTTCTTCCCCCTTGTGACCCCTAGTTTCTCCTGCTCGTTTATTTCCCCTTGCGATCCCTAGTTTCTCCTGCTCGTTTCTTCCCCCTTGCAACCCATAGTTTCTCCTGCTCGTTTCTTCCCCCTTATGACCCCTAGTTTCTCCTGCTCGTTTCTTCCCCCTTATGACCCCTAGTTTCTCCTGCTCGTTTCTTCCCCCTTGCTGTTACAGCGTTGTGATGTTCTTTGTGTATTATATCTTTATCTTTATATCGTATAGTTGCTAGTACTTCAAATGATCACAGCACATCACAACAGTGAGGTAACATGTAACAGATATATCATGGCAGAGTCTCTCTTGTTACACAATTATATTCAGTTTATTGATCATCAAACATTATTCATCAACATTGTTCATCAACTTACGAGCTTGTAACTCTACTTACTGCTTGGGAGTATATATGAAGCACAATATAACACAATTCTTGAATTAATCTTTCACTGTCTTTCAAAGCTACTTCACACCTATAATTATAACTTGTTGATACTTAACTGACTTGGCTAACTCAAGACTCCTACTCTTAACTTTCTCACTGTTCTGACTCTGTTTCTCAACTGCTTCTTGTCTAGATGTTTCTACTCTAACTGACTTATTCTACTTCTACTTTCTCTTCTAAAAATCTCTGGCTTAACTTCTTTGTCCTAACTCCGTGTTCTAACTGTTCACTCGCTTAACTTTTGTCTACATCTCTGGCTCAACTTCTTTGTCCTACATCTCTGGCTCAACTTCCTTGTCCTAACTCCTTGTTCTCACTCTGTCCTAACTTAACTGACTTAGTCTACATTCTACTTTCTCTTCTGAAATCTCTGGCTTAACTTAACTTAAACTGTTGTGCATAACCTTAAGTATTCAACCACTCACTTCTTCTTGCGAGCTGGTGACCAATAAGATCCTCGGAAAATTGACCACTCGCAATGTGATCTAGTCACTTCGTCTGTGACCAACACCCAACTTTCCCAAATTTGGACAAAGCATCCTGTTTCCCCGAATCTCTACAACCTATTTGGGATAACATTACCTCATGACACTGACCTCTCCTGGTAGCTAATTACCTGGCAGAGTAACACCATGAGTTTAGTGCATGGTATCATGTGATGGTCATTTACAATAACCACTAACTTGCATGGACAATCGTGGCGATCTGACAATAACATCACGAGGTCGATGCGTGTAACTAAACTTTAAGAGTGGGGATCATGGAAAATCCCATCGCTTTGTCCAATTCTCTGAACCTCACTCCTTCCTCCTGGTTACTACCCTTCTCCTATAACCTCTACTGTAACTAAACTTCTGACTCACTAGTTATACTGAAATACCATCATTATCGTTAAAATCTGCTGGTCGCCACTATATGATACTGCTATTGACCATTGAGAAGCGGTAACAAGCTCTCAATAGCTCAACTCTATTACATTGCGACCCCTAGTTTCTCCTGCTCGTTTCTTCCCCCTTATGACCCATAGTTTCTCCTGCTCGTTTCTTCCCCCTTGCGACTTATAGTTTCTCCTGCTCGCTTCTTCCCCCTTGCGACTTATAGTTTCTCCTGCTCGCTTCTTCCCCCTTGCGACCCATAGTTTCTCCTGCTCGCTTCTTCCCCTTGCGACCCATAGTTTCTCCTGCTCGTTTCTTCCCCCTTGCGACTTATAGTTTCTCCTGCTCGCTTCTTCCCCCTTGCGACCCATAGTTTCTCCTGCTCGCTTCTTCCCCCTTGCGACCCATAGTTTCTCCTGCTCGTTTCTTCCCCCTTGCGACTTATAGTTTCTCCTGCTCGCTTCTTCCCCTTGCGACCCATAGTTTCTCCTACTCGTTTCTTCCCCCTTGCGACCCCTAGTTTCTCCTGCTCGCTTCTTCCCCCTTGCGACCCATAGTTTCTCCTGCTCGTTTCTTCCCCCTTGCGACCCATAGTTTCTCCTGCTCGTTTCTTCCCCCTTGCGACTTATAGTTTCTCCTGCTCGTTTCTCTCCCTTGCGACCTATAGTTTCTTCTGCTCGTTTCTCTCCCTTGCGACCTATAGTTTCTCCTGCTCGTTTCTTCCCCCTTGCAACCCATAGTTTCTCCTGCTAGTTTCTTCCCCCTTGCAACCCATAGTTTCTCCTGCTAGTTTCTTCCCCCTTGCAACCCATAGTTTCTCCTGCTAGTTTCTCCCCCTTGCAACCCATAGTTTCTCCTGCTCGTTTCTTCCCACGTGCAACCCATAGTTTCTCCTGCTAGTTTCTTCCCCCTTGCAACCCATAGTTTCTCCTGCTTGTTTCTTCCCCCTTGCAACCCATAGTTTCTCTTTCTCGTTTCTTCCCCCTTGCAACCCATAGCTTCTCCTGCTCGTTTCTTCCCCCTTGCAACCCATAGTTTCTCCTGCTAGATTCTTCCCCCTTGTAACCCCTAGTTTCTCCTGCTCGTTTCTTCCCCCTTGCAACCCCTAGTTTCTCCTGCTAGTTTCTTCCCCCTTGCGACCTATAGTTTCTCCTGCTCGTTTCTTCCCCCTTGCAACCCCTAGTTTCTCCTGCTAGTTTCTTCCCCATTGCGACCTATAGTTTCTCCTGCTAGTTTCTTCCCCCTTGCGACCTATAGTTTCTCCTGCTCGCTTCTTCCCCCTTGCCACCCATAGTTTCTCCTGCTCGCTTCTTCCCCCTTGCAACCCCTAGTTTCTCCTGCAAGTTTCTTCCCCCTTGCGACTTATAGTTTCTCCTGCTCGTTTCTTCCCCCTTGCGACCTATAGTTTCTCCTGCTCGCTTCTTCCCCCTTGCGACTTATAGTATCTCCTGCTCGTTTCTCTCCCTTGCGACTTATAGTTTCTCCTGCTCGCTTCTTCCCCCTTGCGACTTATAGTTTCTCCTGCTCGTTTCTTCCCCCTTGCGACCTGTAGTTTCTCCTGCTCGCTTCTTCCCCCTTGCGACTTATAGTTTCTCCTGCTCGTTTCTCTCCCTTGCGACTTATAGTTTCTCCTGCTCGCTTCTTCCCCCTTGCGACTTATAGTTTCTCCTGCTCGTTTCTCTCCCTTGCGACTTATAGTTTCTCCTGCTCGTTTCTTCCCCCTTGCGACTTATAGTTTCTCCTGCTAGTTTCTTCACCCTTGCGACTTATAGTTTCTCCTGCTCGTTTCTTCCCCCTTGCGACTTATAGTTTCTCCTGCTCGTTTCTTCCCCCTTGCGACTTATAGTTTCTCCTGCTCGTTTCTTCCCCCTTGCGACTTATAGTTTCTCCTGCTCGTTTCTCCCCCTTGCGACTTATAGTTTCTCCTGCTCGTTTCTCTCCCTTGCGACCCATAGTTTCTCCTGCTCGTTTCTTCCCCCTTGCGACCCATAGTTTCTCCTGCTAGTTTCTTCCCCCTTGCGACTTATAGTTTCTCCTGCTCGTTTCTCTCCCTTGCGACCCATAGTTTCTCCTGCTCGTTTCTTCCCCCTTGCGACTTATAGTTTCTCCTGCTCGTTTCTCTCCCTTATGACCCATAGTTTCTCCTGCTCGTTTCTTCCCCCTTGCGACTTATAGTTTCTCCTGCTCGTTTCTTCCCCCTTGCAACCCATAGTTTCTCCTGCTCGTTTCTCTCCCTTGCGACCCATAGTTTCTCCTGCTTGTTTCTTCCCCCTTGCAACCCATAGTTTCTCCTGCTCGTTTCTTCCCCCTTGCAACCCATAGTTTCTCCTGCTCGTTTCTCTCCCTTGCGACCCATAGTTTCTCCTGCTCGTTTCTTCCCCCTTGCGACCCATAGTTTCTCCTGCTCGTTTCTTCCCCCTTGCAACCCATAGTTTCTCCTGCTCGTTTCTTCCCCCTTGCGACCCATAGTTTCTCCTGCTCGTTTCTTCCCCCTTGCAACCCATAGTTTCTCCTGCTCGTTTCTTCCCCCTTGCAACCCATAGTTTTTCCTGCTCGTTTCTTCCCCCTTGCGACCCATAGTTTCTCCTGCTCGTTTCTTCCCCCTTGCAACCCATAGTTTCTCCTGCTCGTTTTTCCCCCTTGCAACCCATAGTTTCTCCTGCTCGTTTCTTCCCCCTTGCAACCCATAGTTTCTCCTGCTCGTTTCTTCCCCCTTGCGACCCATAGTTTCTCCTGCTAGTTTCTTTCCCCTTGCGACTTATAGTTTCTCCTGCTCGTTTCTTCCCCTTGCGACCCATAGTTTCTCCTGCTCGTTTCTTCCCCCTTGCAACCCATAGTTTCTCCTGCTCGTTTCTTCCCCCTTGCAACCCATAGTTTCTCCTGCTAGTTTCTTCCCCCTTGCAGCCCATAGTTTCTCCTGCTAGTTTCTTCCCCCTTGCAACCCATAGTTTCTCCTGCTAGTTTCTTCCCCCTTGCAACCCATAGTTTCTCCTGCTATTTTCTCCCCTTGCGACTCCTAGTTTCTCTTTCTTGTTTCTTCTCCCTTGCGACCCATAGTTTCTCCTGCTCGTTTCTGTCTCCTTGCGACCCATAGTTTCTCCTGCTCGTTTCTTCCCCCTTGCAACCCCTAGTTTTCCCGCTCGTTTCTTTCCCCTTGCGACCCCTCGTTTCTCCTTTTCATCATACACTATGGGACCCATCTTTTCATCCGCCCTCAGGGGACACTTTCTCTTTTTTCACTATGCCATTTTTTTGGTCCTCGAAATCCTAGCTGGCCTATTGACTATTTATCATGTGACCAATCGATACAAAGGTCCTGGCGACACATCCTCTTTCCCCAAATTAAGATTAGTACTTGCCTTCCTTTCGTGTTTGTTATTGTATAATATTTGTTGGTTTGTACTGACAATTTTTTTGTTGTTGGTCAAAACGTTGTAGTTTGTCTCGTCTCTCTATATGTTTAGCTACTTAATACCATTGTGTGTTTATTTCACGTGTATTTTTTTTTTTTTTACTTTGCTGTACTATTCACCAGTCTTCAACACGTACTTATTCATGATCTCTTCCCTGCTCTTTGCTTTTACTTGATATTAATGCATGACAACTGTTGATTGTAGTCCAGTTATCCTTTCTACGAAAGAAATTTACGAGATTGAACAAGTTTCTCTTGCCAGGTGCTTGTGTCAAGTTCTTCTCTTCAGAGGTTTGTCCGCCATAAGTTAGATGATCTTCTTGCGCGTATTTTTTAAATTCTATTTTTTCCCTGGCATCGACTTTACTAGAGTGAGTTTAATGTGTGTAGCCTCGAAGTGAGACATGATCGTCTGATAATGTGAAGATAAATATTAAAAAACCATAATTTGACATTCATTTAGGATGCAACCTCTGAAAGGGCGCTGTGTAATTTTCAAAAATGAAAGCAGCAATATTTCACGATGATTTGCCTTTCTATATAGGGTTACCTATATTGGATTATATATAGGGTTACCTTCTCCTTCTTCTTTCCTTCCTCATTTGCCTTTCAGCTTCTAGGAGAAATATAATTTTTTATAATTTTTAAATTACTTTTTAGCTAAAAGAGTAATTTTATTTTACTCTTAGCCTCTGCTGCTGTTATATCTCCTAGATTCTCTAATATCATATCAATCCATCGTACTCGTAGTCGGCCAATGAGCCTCGCGATCTCACAGCGTTTATTAAAGTAAAAAAAAAAAAAAATTAAAATCACGTAAAGTGACGTGAGAGGGAATGTGATGTTAGTGACCATAATTTTTATAGATCTTCAGCGCATGATTTTTTGGGTAATGGGGTCGGTTTTACGCCCGTGTCACTTTACTTTCCCAGAAAAAATTCGATACTCTTTTAAGGCTGGGTGAACCTGGAAGCCGTCGATCAGGACCAAACCTGACCTCTTGTCCTCAGTATTCCAGTTCACTAACCACTGAGCTATTGCTCAGTGGTTTAAGTTTATTAAAGGTTTGTATCTAAAGATTACCAGTTGGTAAAAATAAAAAAATAAAAAACTTATCTGCCAAGCCATTCTCTTAAGCTGTCTGGTATCTTTTCTCTATGCTTCCCTCTATCTCTTCGTCCCTCAATTTTCCCAGTTGTTACAATATATTCCAGCTGTTCTCTTCTCATTACATGGCCAAAAAATGATGATTGTTTCTTCCTACGCACAAAAATAAAACATGATAATGTAAGATTCAATACTTGATTCAATATTTTCAATACTTTATATTAAGATAAATGTACAATACTTGGCCGGATGCAAGCCACGCACTTCATAACAAGAATATGTTGCACGATATCCTGACGGAGGCGAAGGCGCTCCTCCCCAGCACCAGAGCTGGAAGCTGTCAGTGACTCACAACTGATGGCTTGCGCCAGGATCGGTGAACCAGAACCATCCAGACCCTGCTACACCTCTCCGCGGTGCCTTCAGAAACAGACTAACCTGTCTAGTCTGGCCAAGCGAGCAGGGATCGAAGAGGGAAGACAAACCCGGTACTCAAAAATGTCGGCTGAAGTCGGATGTGTTGTGCCGAAAGGCGCAGATATCACAGTGTTACACTGCAAACTTCAACACAACGTAACTACGTCCACTTAACGTCCTTTTAAGGGCGGATGAAGAGGAGGAAGTCTACGGTTCGTATCCGCTAGAATACCTCAAATCATCGGACGAACGCATCATCATCATCATCATCATCATCATCATCATCATCATCATCATCATCATCATCATATCCTGACGTCTGGTAATCCTACTTCAATGTGCCGTTTTCCTTGCTATTTATATATTAATATTTAAAAAAAAACAGAAATAAAATTATCCGGCTAACTTGGAAATGTGTACGTTAAAAACAAAAACTTTTAGAACAAACACTCTTTAGCCGTGAATAATAATGATTACGTTTTCCACTTCATAAAAAGTTGTTAGGCTGTTTGATACCACAATAGATGACCTGACCTCCTACCTCGATAAATTATCAAGTTTGATGGTTCTCAAAATACTTCAAATCACCGCCAATTTTGTTTTCTTAAATTCTGACACTTGTACCGACCTGTACTCCATTTTTTATGTTCACCTGATGACTACTTCTATACGTCGTCCATTGTTTCAAGGTCGTTAAATCGGCAGGGAAGCGATGTGTAATGGTTTAAATCAAATTTCTGTACCAAATATTCAGCTTGTCATTCTTAAGTCCTGGGTTGAATTACCTCTTCAATCTCTTCTCGCTTGGTCTGCTGGTTAGTCTCTACAAGAAGCATCCCGTGAAGGTGGAGTAGGATCTTGATCAACTATTTGTGCTGCTGATTCTGGTGCAAGTCGTCGACTGTTAGTCGTTGATCACACACAGCACAAGTGCTGGACTACAGACGCGTACATCATTTTAAAAAAAATGAAAATGGTGTTAGGGAAAAGGAGAGAAAAAAGGGGTTGGGGAGATATAATGTAGTGTAGTGCACGAAGGTCAGATTACAGATACATTTGAAAAAATTGCAAGAGTAAAGCATGGACGTCTTCTATCTCCATTTCTCTTTCTACTGGCCATAGATTGGATTATGAAAATAACTCAAAACAACAGGAATGGAACACAGTGGTCACTGATCAAGCAACTTAATGACTTAGACTTTGGTGATGACATAGCTCTCCTATCATATGACCATCAATAGATGCAAGATAAAATGAGCACGCTTGATGACAGATCATAACAGCTGGGACTGAAAATAAATAGAGATTAGACCAAAATTATGAGAATTAATGCAGTTGGCAATAACCAAACAATAATAGGTGAAATACCTCTACTAGACGTACAATCGTACATATATCTGGGCAGTAATATAGACAAAGAAGGAGGAACAGAGAATTATACCAAAATAAAGATATCAAAAGCAAGAGGAGCATTCGTTGCACTGGTAAACCATATAGAAGTCCAAAGAAATTAGGTTAAATACAAACATATAAATTTTCAACTCCAGTGTTAAGTCACTCTTATTATATGGCTGTGAAACATGGAGAACAACAAAAGTGGCAATCATGAAAATAAAGACCTTCATTAATGGATGCTTACGCAGAATAAAAGGATGGAAATGGCAGGACAAAATCACTAACATAGAATTATAGAAAAGTACCAGCCGCCAAATACCAGTGGATAAAGAGATAGAGCGAAGACGATGGCTGCGGAAGCCAACTGAGAGTATTACACAACAGGCCTTTTTTGGAATCCCAAAGGAAAAAGACAAAGAGGAAGACCAAACTATTCTTGGAGAAGACAGATAAAAGCAGAGATGAAGATGATGGGGAAGAAATGGAATGATTTTAAAAGAATGGCAAGAAACAGAGCGGCTTGGAAAGTGTCTGTAGAACACCTATGCTCCACAGGGAGTTGAAAGGAAGAAGATGACGAAGAAGAAGAAGTCTCCTTTCTTGTGTTCACCCGACGACTACTCCCCTTCATCGTCCACCGTTTCAAGGTCGTTAAGCCGGCGTAGATGCCATGTCTTGTGGTTTCAATGACATTTATGTACCAAATGCATCCAAGTTCAGATTGACATTTAAAGTCCTGGGTTGAATTATCTCTTCAATCTCTTCTCGCTTGGTCAGGCTGGTTAGTCTCTACAAGAAGCACCCCGTGAAGGTGGAGTAGGATCTTGATCAACTATTTGTGCTGCCACAATTCTGATGCCAGTCGTCGACTGTCAGTCGCTGATCACACACAGCTTAAGTGCTGGACTTCTGACGCGTCTAAATTTTTTGAAAAATGGAAATGGGGTTTGGGAGATTGAGGGGGGGGGGGGTGGCTCAAATTTTCTCTCCTTGCTCAATATTCCTTTCTGTGTCTAAATAAGAAATAGTTTCCGAAAATGTACTTTTTCGTTGACCACTTTTGCTCTCAAGGTGTTTCTAGTATTCCGACTATCAATCTCTTTCAACAACACTCTGTCATGCTGTTTTCTTATCGTTTCTTGATAACTGAATGGATCGAGATTCCATCTTGTTACGTTTTCAAACCATTTGCTGCGTTGTCTCTTTATGCGCATGTATAGGCTGAGCGGACTTAAAGGTAAAACATCTGGTTCAAATTAAATTGGGGTTTTTAGTAAGGGGGGATAATTATATAAATTATTTTTTAAAATTAAATGATAAAAGGGGTTTCTATATTTAGAAAAACTCACATTTTTTAGCACGACAGATTTTTTTGTAATACTGAAAACTGTTTAACAAATTGTATTTTATTAGTTGTAATGAGTTAACCCCCCCCCCCCCCCCCCCATTTCTCTCTCTCTCTCTCTCTCTCTCTCTCTCTCTCTCTCTCTCTCTCTCTCTCTTCTCTGTACGCATGCGCTTTACAACATTTAGACAACTACTGCAAATTATATTTATAAATAATTTAAAAACAAATATAAAAGCTATACTATTAATCATTTCTAAAAGATATGGAGAATTGATTACACATTCTGAAGTAATATTTTTATGAATTATGAAAATATAATTCTATTTTAATTAAATCTTTTAAACCTTCCAGTATTATCGTCAACCAAAGTTCTACAATATTAGAACAAATAACGCACTCCTTAATGCAGTACAAAACAAAATATTTCAAACAACAGACCTAATACACATAAATCAACAACATAATCTGAATCACAAGTATTGTTCAGTATCTACGATTCCGTTAAGAAATTATTGACCAAATTCAAACAATTTTTTCGGAAACTGTTTGGTGCATTGCTGTGAAATTTTATACGCAGTCTTATATTTTCTGTATTCTTAATACAATAGTTTTCCTCTTAATGAATTGACCTAGTGTAAGATATTGCGTATATAGTTTCTGTAAAAAAAAAAACACCAGAGGCTTTACGAACAGACAATTAAACGCATGATAGTCAATCCCCATCTCCATTCTTTGTGGTTTCCCTTTCAGTGCCCATGCTTATTTCTGCATATGGCGATGGTCAGATGGACCAACTAGTGTGACGTTTTCAGCTTTGCAAGAAGGGACGGTTGTGGGTAGAGTGACGTCAGCCGTCTATAGCTCATATAGCTGAAAACGTCACACTTGTTGGAGGATTTTCCGGTTTTATTTAATGCCCTCAGGGCTTAGTAAATCTAGAATTGGATGTAGCAAAACACAATTATCAATCTAGAATTGGATGTAGCAAGGCACAATTATCAATCTAGAATTGGATGTAGCAAAACACAATTATTAATCTAGAATTGGATGTAGCAAGGCATAATTATCAATCTAGAACTGGATGTAGCAAAGCACAATTATCAATCAAGAATTGGATATAGCAAGACACAATTATCAATCTAGAATTGGATATAGCAAGACACAGTTATCAATCTAGAATTAGATCTAGCAAGGCACAATTATCAATCTAGAATGACAAAGACAATATTGGATTTATACTATTAGACACAATTTTATGATTAATGCTGTTAGACACAATTTGTTGATCAATACTGTTAGACACAATCGTGAATTTTTATTGTTAGGCGCACTCGTCGACTAAACCTTCAGATGCAGTGGTCGATTTTGACATATAGAAACAATCACTGATTTAGACTTTTAGGCATAATCGTGGACCTCGACTATTAGATACAATATCTACCAAATTCTTGTTTTTTTACTATAAGTCCATCATTGCTGTACTTGTGCCAGTGTCCATTTGCTCTCTCAACTATTGCGTTATCTTTCAGTAAGATCTCAAACCGGTGCATGAACTCCGTATCACCAGCAATGATATCTGAAGCAGTTCAGAAGGTTATTTCCAATCATGGTTGTGGTTGAACATTATTTCCGATCATGAGTAAGGTTGATCATTATTTCCAATCATGGTTGAGGTTGATCATTATTTCCAATCATGGGTCAGGTTGATAATTATTTCCAATGATTGTTGCGGTTGAACATTATTCCCAATCACGGTTAAAGTTGAACATTATTTCCAAGCATGGTTGAAGTAGAACATTATTTCCAATCACGGTTAAGGTTGAACATTATTTCCATGGTTGAAGTTGTACTTGATTTTTCTTTGTTCTGGCAGTGGAGTAAATACAGCAAGTAATATTATCATAATATTATTATTAATATTATTATAATCCCTATTTAACCAAACCTGAACACGAGACAATCAAAACAGATGACAAATCAAGGAAAGTGAACAAAATGGCAGCAGTAAATTTAATTTACTGACAACTACTGTTGCTTTGATTGTTCATTTTTCGTTAACTTTCATGATTTGTAATCTCTACTTTTTTTGTGTGCTGAAATCCTTTCTAGTGGGAATATTTATTTGTCCAGTCTTGTAGTATCCGTAATGATATAAGATTCTTTTTTTCTTCTCTCAATGTTCATTCGCTATGCAGGTGTGGATGAGTTCTGTTGCCTGTTTACAGCAAAGCCGGGAATTTTATTGCTTTAGGCCCGACACATCCGTCTTCTGCATGGTAGATCACCTTAACAATTTTTACCCCGGCAGCGGCCATTTTTTGCTTACTCTTTTCGACTTTTAGCTGTCAAAAATTACTTAACGTGAGCGAGTGCCGCCAGGGTCCTCCTGTTTTTCGCCGTTGTCCGCAAAGTCCAGACATGGATCTCGCAACCCAGAGGCCGGTGGGGGGGGGGGGGGGGGGGGGGGGGGGGGGTAACGCCACGAGGAAACCACAGAATTCAATTTGGAAAAATTCTCACTTCTTGAGGATTTGAACCTTCCTGTCCAGATTTCGACGTCTTACCTCTAAACCACCAAGCCCAATGTAACATTCTATTTTTAAATTTTTTTTTTTTTATGTATTTAAACCGGCTTTGACATGATTCCTCATGGCGATATTTGTTTGTTGAATCTCCATCTGACAAGAAATCTGACAATGAAATGAGGAAGATACTATGCAATCCATTTATGACAATCGAAACAAGAAAAAGAGTTCTTAAATGTTATGTAGAGTCAGTCTTAACATGTGGATGTGCATCATGGACAATAGGACATAAAACAAAAAAATCACTGAAATTTGTAGAAATGTAGTTTACAGAAGAATGTTGAGAAGCCATGGACAGCTAAGAAGAGTAATGAAAACGTTCTGAAAAATGTCAAAGCAAAAAGAGAGCTAATTTCCAATATTAGGAAGAAACAATCATCAATTTTTGGCCATGTAATGAGAAGAAAACAGCTGGAACATATTATAACAACTGGGAAAATTGAGGGACGAAGAGATAGAGGGAAGCAACGAGAAAAAATAACAGACAGCTTAAGAGAATGGCTTGGCAGAATGTCAACAACAGAAATGATAAATAACTGTTGAGATCGAAAATTGTTGAGAGACATGATCACCTACGCCAGTAGGCCCGGTACTTGATGATGATGATGATGATGTTGATGATGATGATGATGATGATCTGACAAAAGTCCATATGACGACCCCAGTATTGCTCAAAAGCTGGAGAACATTCTACATCTTTCATTCGTAGGAGACATTCAACTTGTTAGTAGCAAGTTCTTGATCACTAACTAGTAGCGACAATAGCCTATTCAAGTTTAGGATAAATAAGGAACACGTTCCAAGTAAAATGAAACCATTTCTCTTCTGGAATTGTAAGTGATCGAGCTTGGACAAATTTGCATAGCTGACCAAACATTACTGTGAGACCTCAACAAATCAATACTTTAGATAGCACTGAGTAGATTCCTGACGACGCAAGAAATAATTACAAACAGCAATTTAAAGATGCGCTATACGAATTCGATGCAGTTAGTTCTCTATTATATAACCTTTCCAGTACATCTACAGTCACGTTATCGAACAGCACAATGTATCCCTTTGAGAGAAGGAAAGGCTATTGGAGAACACCCAGACAGAAACCACGAGCAGGTTGGGCCCATAGCCCTGGACGGAATCCACCCTACAAGAAGGAAAACTTCTACGTCATAACAAAATCCACGGTCAATAATGCGGATAGGCGGCAGGAACCGTTAAAGGCTGTGTCTTAAAAATGTTTCATGTTGCAGTAACTTATCACAGTGTTCTCTGCTGTATAAGAAAACTAATGTAGAATATAACAAATCCCACCCTCTTGTGGATCTGAAAGAAAACAGAAGAAATTATTTATGTTCCCAGCAAGCAGGACTCCATCAATATAAAGGTTATCTGAAGATTAGATCAACAACATAACTTGAGAAATAAAAGTTATTTTTCAAGAGAACAAAAACGTACTTCAATGGATTTAGTCGATTTTAGAAAAGACAATTGGAGAGAAAAGAAGAATGAGCTAAATTTTGTTCAGCTTCACGTGACTTATTATCACAATGGGGTCTAAGAGCTAATAGGGAAATGATGAAAATATGTGGAGCTGTTGTAAACCTGTTGTTATGGGTGATTTTAAACATTAAATAAAGTACAATGATAATGGCTGCAGCGTCGAGTTGTCTGTTTACGTCAGTTAAACACGTAAAGTTGTAACTACACAATTTTTGTATTACTTTTTTGTTTAATCCTAAGAGATAATAGCTCTATAATGTGTCGAGAAGAAGAGGAGGAAGAGGAGGAGGAGGAGGAGAATCAGAAGAAGAAGAATGAGGAGGAGGGTGAGGAGAAGAAGAATGAGGAGGAGGGTGAGGAGGAGAAGAAGAATGAGGAGGAGGGTGAGGAGGAGAAGAAGAATGAGGAGGAGGGTGAGGAGGAGAAGAAGAATGAGGAGGAGGGTGAGGAGGAGAAGAAGAATGAGGAGGAGGGTGAGGAGGAGGGTGAGGAAGAGAAGAAGAATGAGGAGGAGGGTGAGGAGGAGAAGAAGAATGAGGAGGAGGAGGAGGAGAAGCAGAAGGAGAAGAAGAATGAGGAGGAGGGTGAGGAAGAGAAGAAGAATGAGGAGGAGGGTGAGGAGGAGAAGAAGAAGGAGGAGGAGGAGAAGCAGAAGGAGAAGAAGGAGGAGGAGGAGCAGAAGAAGAAGAGGAAGAATGAGGAGGAGGATGAGGAGAAGGAGAAGCAGAAGGAGAAGAAGGAGGAGGAGGAGCAGAAGAAGAAGAGGAAGAATGAGGAGGAGGAGAAGCAGAAGGAGAAGAAGGAGGAGGAGAAGCAGAAGAAGAAGAAGAGGAGGAGGATGAGGAGAAGAAGAAGAAGAAGAATAATGAGGAGGAGGAGGAGGTGAAGTAGAAGCAGAAGAAGAAGCAGAAGGAGAAGCAGAAAGAGGAGGAGGAGGAGGAGGAGGAGAAGAAGAAGAAGAGGAGGAGGAGGAGGAGAAGCAGGAGAAGCAGAAGGAGGAGGAGGAGGAGAAGAAGAAGAAGAGGAGGAGGAGGAGGAGGAGGAGAAGAAGAAGCAGAAGAAGAAGCAGAAGGAGAAGCAGAAGGAGGAGGAGGAGGAGAAGAAGGAGAAGCAGAAGAAGAAGCAGAAGGAGAAGCAGAAGGAGGAGGAGGAGGAGAAGAAGAAGAAGAGGAGGAGGAGGAGGAGAAGCAGAAGAAGAAGCAGAAGGAGAAGCAGAAGGAGGAGGAGGAGGAGAAGAAGAAGAAAAGGAGGAGGAGGAGGAGGAGGAGAAGGAGAAGCAGAAGAAGAAGCAGAAGGAGAAGCAGAAGGAGGAGGAGGAGAAGCAGAAGAAGAAGCAGAAGGAGAAGCAGAAGGATACGGAGGAGGAGGAGAAGAAGAAGAAGAGGAGGAGGAGGAGGAGAAGAAGAAGAAGAGGAGGAGGAGGAGGAGAAGGAGAAGCAGAAGGAGAAGCAGAAGGAGAAGCAGAAGGAGGAGGAGAAGCAGAAGAAGCAGAAGAAGATGAGGAGGAGGAGAAGAAGAAGAGGAGGAGGAGAATCAGAAGAAGAAGAATGAGGAGGAGGATGAGGAGGAGAAGAAGAAGAGGAGGAGGAGGAGGAGGAGGAGAAGGAGAAGCAGAAGGAGAAGCAGAAGGAGAAGCAGAAGGAGGAGGAGGAGAAGAAGGAGGAGGAGGAGGAGAAGAAGAAGAGGAGGAGGAGGAGAAGAAGAAGAAGAAGATTAGGAGGAGGAGAAGAAGAAGAGGAGGAGGAGGAGAAGCAGAAGGAGGAGGAGGAGGAGGAGAAGAAGAAAAAGAAGAAGATGAGGAGGAGGAGAAGAAGAAGAGGAGGAGGAGGAAAAGCAGAAGAAGAAGAAGAAGATGAGGAGGAGGAGGAGAAGCAGAAGGAGGAGGAGGAGAAGCAGAAGGAGAAGAAGGAGGAGGAGGAGGAGAAGCAGAAGGAGAAGAAGGAGGAGGAGAAGCAGAAGAAGCAGAAGAAGATGAGGAGGAGGAAAAGAAGAAGAGGAGGAGGAGGAGAAGCAGAAGAAGAAGATGAGGAGGAGGAGGAGAAGCAGAAGAAGATGAGGAGGAGGAGAAGAAGAAGAAGAAGAAGAATGAGGAGGAGGAGAAGCAGAAGAAGCAGAAGGAGAAGAAGGAGGAGAAGAAGCAGAAGGAGAAGGAGAAAGAGAAGGAGGAGGAGGAGAAGCAGAAGAAGAAGAATGAGGAGAAGGAGAAGCAAAAGGAGAAGAAGGAGGAGGAGAAGCAGATGCAGAAGGAGAAGAAGGAGGAGGAGCAGGAGGAGAAGCAGATGCAGAAGGAGAAGAATGAGGAGGAGAAGCAGAAGGAGGAGGAGGAGAAGCAGAAGGAGGAGGAGGAGAAACAGAAGGAGGAGGAGGAGAAGCAGAAGGAGGAGGAGGAGAAGCAGAAGAAGAAGAAGGAGGAGGAGGAGGAGAAGCAGATGCAGAAGGAGAAGAAGGAGGAGGAGAAGCAGATGGAGGAGGAGGAGAAGGAGGAGGAGGAGAAGCAGATGGAGAAGGAGAAGAAGGAGGAGGAGAAGCAGATGGAGGAGGAGGAGAAGCAGAAGGAGAAGGAGGAGAAGCAGAAGGAGAAGAAGGAGGAGGAGGAGGAGGAGAAGCAGAAGGAGAAGCAGGAGAAGCAGATGCAGAAGGAGAAGAAGGAGGAGGAGAAGCAGATGGAGGAGGAGGAGAAGCAGGAGGAGGAGAAGCAGAAGGAGAAGCAGAAGGAGGAGGAGGAGAAGCAGAAGAAGGAGGAGGAGAAGCAGAAGGAGAAGCAAGAGGAGGAGGATGAAGAGAAGGAGAAGCAAAAGGAGAAGAAGGGGGAGGAGGAAAAGCAGAAGGAGAAGGAGGAGGAGAAGCAGAAGGAGGAGGAGGAGGAGAAGGAGAAGCAAAAGGAGAAGAAGGAGGAGGAGGAAAAGCAGAAGGAGAAGGAGGAGGATGAGGAGAAGGAGGAGATGCAGAAGGAGAAGAAGGAGGAGGAGAAGCAGAAGGAGGAGGAGGAGAAGGAGGAGGAGAAGGAGAAGCAAAAGGAGAAGAAGGAGGAGGAGGAAAAGCAGAAGGAGAAGGAGGAGGAGAAGCAAAAGGAGAAGAAGGAGGAGGAGGAAAAGCAGAAGGAGAAGGAGGAGGAGAAGCAGAAAAAGGCAAGGTAAAAAGAGAGTTTATATCTTAAGGTAAAAATCATTTGCACAGATTTCACTAAGAACCATATGTTGAGCAGCTATTTTACCCAGATTTTCACGAGGAACTAACGTATTTTATGTGATGATTATCATCATTAACATTGACAGTTGATAGTTGATATTTTATCTTACGATCTTCATCCACAGTTCAAGAGGAGGAGATCGAGTATCGGGGTGGTGGGGGAGAATGATTTTGTGGGTGTTGTCTTTTCGATTAAATGAAACTCAAAGCATGAGCATTGAATCAATAATTGGAGAACCACTGGTGTAAAGAATTTGAAATGAGACCGAGATAACATGAAACACAATTTTTTGGGGATTCACGATATTAGAATATTTTAAAAGAATCAGCATTCATCAACACGTTTGTTTTCTAATTAATTCGGATTTTTGTGAAGGTTTTATTTCTCTATAATCGCCTCATTTTTGTATTGGGTTTCGATGTTCGGAATTTTGCATTTCCGTTCCATGTTAGTTGCAAATCAATCAATTGTAATTTCATGTCATTTTCAACATCATCATCTAGGTCTTCTTCTCAACTATGGTTGGTTTCTGTGGAGTATCACTTCACTCTTGTCTCTTGACTTGACTGTACACGCTGTCGTGAGGCTTCGAGTTCGCCTAGTGATGTTCTCCTGTTGTGTTGAGTTTATTCTCTATTTTCCCTTCCAGGCTGACTTTCAACAAAATATAGTGTCTGTTTTTTAGTGTCGCCAGTACTTTCCCGTTGCATGTCTTTACAGTGTTCTATATTTTAGGCAAATCAAGATTCCACCTCCTACATTTTCTGCTGTATTGGTTGCTATTCCGTGTATATAAAGCATTCGTCTAGGAGTTTTGAGTTGTATTTTTCCATAATTCTTATTGTTCTTCTTTGTTGCACAATTTGACAGTTCCTCTTAAACTATGTCAGAAATACTCTCAGGGAAGCAATGTTTCCACCTCCTCCCCTCCATAAATTTCCTCATTTCTGATTCTGTCTCATTTTGTGACACTCAATATTCTTCTCAGACATCTTATTTCAGCTATGATGAATATTTTTTTTTTTTTTTCATTAGCTGCTAATGTATAATGTTTGGCATTGGCGGCTGAGTGTTTGAAATTGTGTGATATTTTATATATGCTGTCTTTGTATTTGATGTTACATGTCTGTGTGTAATATTATTATAATATTAGTATTAATTGTAATATTAGTATTATTAATTGTCTAAAAACTTTCTTTGCTTTACATCCTATAGTTAGTGTCCATGTGTCCATTTCTACTTTCCAACTAGACGATATGGCGCGATATAGGTAGTTTGTTTACTGTTTTTTTTTTTTTATTATTCACTACGGATTTGTACACCATTTACTTTTCTTGCTATAACCATGATCTCTGTTTTGTCTAAGGTGATTTTCATACTGAAATGTTTTCAAACTTTATTTAATGAAAGTTGACTTTAATTAATGCTAGATCATTCTGCGAAAAGTAGCCCTGTGATGGTGTAATCTTCATGTATGCTAACACATATCTTTGCATATAATGGTAAAAACTTATGATTAGTCCAAATTAGTTTTTACTTTACACTTCTGTTAAAGGTCTAAAGAGATGATTATATGCTCCATATCGTCCCAATATCTGCTATAATATAGTATAGTATATATATTATATACACTGTCCAATCATGAATATGTTTCCCTAGTATCATCATCAAGTACCGGGCCTGCTGGCGTAGGTGATCATGTCTCTCCACAACTTTCGATCTCGGCAGCTATTTATCATTTCTGTTGTTGACCTTCTGCCAAGCCATTCTCTTAAGCTGTCTGTTATTTTTTCTCGTTGCTTCCCTCTATCTCTTCGTCCCTCAATTTTTCCAGTTGTTACAATATATTCCAGTTGTTCTCTTCTCATTACATGGCCCAAAAAAATGATTGTCTCTTCCTAACATTGGAAATTAGCTCTCGTTTTGCTTTGACCTCTCTCAGAACATCATTACTCTTCTTAGCTGTCCATGGTACTCTCAACATTCTTCTGTAAAACCACATTTCTACAGACTCCAGTGATTTTCTTGTTTTTTGTCCTATTGTCCATGATTCGCATCCATATGTTAGGACTGGCTCTACATAACATTTAAGAACTCTTTTTCTTGTTTCTATTGTCAAAAATGGATTGCATAGTATCCTCATTTTTTGGAAAGCTGCTTTTGCCTGAGCCATTCTGCGTCTCACCTCTTTTGTACATCTTCCGTCTGAGGTTAACAAAGTTCCCAAATATTTAAATTCATTTACCTGTTTTAATATTGTTCCACTTGTCTTTATTTTGCACTGAGGTGATGTATTTTTCTTTGTTGTTACCATTACCTCTGTCTTTTTGCTATTAAGGCTGGGTCCTTTACTTTTTACTTTCTTTCACTATAATGTCCAACATTTCTTGTAACTCATTTTCACTCTTAGCGATTAAGACTGTATCATCAGCATACCTTAGATTATTTATATTATGACCTCCAATTGTTATTCCAGGCATGCCCCTTATGGATCTTAAAATAATCTTACTATAAATATTAAACAAATCTGGTGACAGCATACAATCTTGTCTAACACCCTGTTTTATTTGTTGAAACATTCCCAATTGGTTTCCAGTTCTTATGGCCGCTGTTTGTTGCCAGTACATGTTCTTTATTATTCTTAGATCTTCCCTAGTATACAAATATTAAATGTAATTCTTGGTTATGGGTACAAATCCATATATATATATATACAGTGCTTTTTTCTGGCGATACGCATTACCGGCACCATCTTTATATTAAATTATAATTTACTGACAGTAAGAATATATTTCGTGGTTTTTGTGAACATCTTCCAGAACAAAAAGAAGTACACTTTGAAACACACAGTTGCTGTATCCTCCAGTTAATGGGAAAGGGATTACTCTCAGATGAACCTTATAGTAATTTCATCTAGGTCATCTCTGCTTGTACGGACAATCTCTCTACTGATGTTCATCAGGATAGTGGGTCCTCCTATCACCAAATTCATTCCTAGCAAATATGTGGATTCATGGCTACTCTGAGGTCATCATTCTGCAGTTGATACCAAAAGCAAGAAGGGATCTAGACGACGAGGATTTTTCAGAGGATACATGGAAGTTGCTGTAAAAGCTTCATGGTTTTTCCCAGAAAAAAACACTGTAACCACATAAATAAGATTTAAGTTCAATGTTAACAATTATGTAGAGGGCTGTTCCTAGGTCATTTATTCTACAGTTGATACCCAAAGCAAGAAGCTATATAGAGACGACATAGGTATATAAGTAAAAAAAAAAAAAGTAAAGTACCCCCGTAACGCCAAGTGACGTACATGAAATATTGTGCTAGTGACCATAAACTTTACAGACCTTCGGCACATGATTTTTGGGGAAATGTGGTCGGTATTACGCCCGTGCCGCTTTACCTTCCCAGAAAAAAATCATGAACACATTCATTCATATATATATATATATATATATAGCCGGACTCGAGACAGAGAGGTTGTGGGTTCAAATCCCGGCTACCTCAGTTGGCAGTTGGGATTTTTATTTATGATTTCTCTCTGCGGCAATCACCTCCGGTCTCAGCAGTGAGGTTCGGCTTGAAACGTCAATTACTCATCGACGGAAAAAAATATGAGTACCTCCAAAGACGGAGTTATCTGCCTGTGTGGCGAGAGACCCCTGTTTACACGGCTGCCAGGGAAAAATGGATTAACACGAAAAATTCAGTTCTTAGTCTATAGGGACTTTGTCAGAGGTATTCATATACTCATGTATTTCCTATTCATATATATATATATATATATATATACATATATATATATATATATATATATATAAATATATATATATATATATATATATATATATATATATATATATGAAATATTTCTTAAATGAACAGTAAGAGTAAATGTGGCAATACTAAAACAGGTCAATTAATAAAATGCATGAGAACTGTGTTATCTACAGAAGGTACAAAGAAGGATAAGTTACAGTATAGTTCAGGAGTCGGCCTATTACATAGAATGGCGATTTCATTTTATTTTTTCGTGGGTTGAAATTAAAAGTTATACTAAAAGTACATCACTAAAGTTTAAAAGAGAACTACTAAACACAATTAGAACAAAATAAATGAAATTTGTGGGGCATGTTAAAAGACACAACAGCCTACTAAAAGTAATATTGGAAGGGCAAATACAGGGTAATAGATGCAAAGGCAGACCAAGACTTACATGGACGAGTAACATCAAAAGATGGACAAGACAGCCTATGACAACCTGCACCATCAAAATAAGAGACAGAGCGGAATAATGCTCCATGGTAGACAACTTTCGATGCGGAGGCGGCACTCGACGATGATGATGATGGTGATTGTGATGATAATAGTGGTGGTAAAGATGATGATGATGATGATGATGATAATGATGATGATGATGGTGACACAGAATGAAAAGAATATCTATTATGCGGACAAGAAAAGCGTAGGAGTCGCTCAAGACAATGCCAGCATTATCTGACTTGCTGCCGGAGCTATTGAGTTTAGTGCTCTGTGCACACCGTGAGCTGTATATCTTTTTCATCCGGATCATGTTTCGATATTCTGATTGCCTACAATGAATGGTACTGTCGTATGACGAAGGACATTTCGGCTGCTTTCACTTTCAGTGAGGCTGCGCCTTATGTCTTGTAACGTGTTATGCGGCTGCTATGATGAGCACTTTACGCACTGTAGATCTACACATTGTAGATAGAAGAACGTAAAAGGATATGATCGACTACGCCAACCGGTATGGCACATGGTGATGATGATGAGCATTGCAGCTACCTTTGTTTGTTTGGATCTTTCGATAAGATGAGATGTTAATTCAGATGATTCCACTGGCACGGGCAGTTGAGCAATTATGGATTTTAATTCGTTTGCAGTGATACCGGGGCCTTCGACTTACTGCAACTACTACAATGACATCAACTCGGATGTCGTGTGAGCTCTGATGGTATGAGGTGCTGAAATCGGGCACCAACTTAATCTTTAAAATTTTTCGATTATTTTGTTTTGGATGTTTCATTAATAGTTAACTATGTAGGATTAGTTATATTTACTTACATATCTGTGTGTGTTGTTGTTTGTTTGTTCCTGCTGAAGGCCTATTGAACCGAAACGTCGTTCAAATATGTGTCGTCTACTAACCACGTAAAGCTTTTACCATACCATTTTTTCTATTTTTTTTTTTTCAATTTTCCCTCACATTCAGCTTTACTGCAGCTACGCATTTTTATGTATTCATTTGCATTTTTTTGCCTTAACCCCCCACCAACTTAATCCCGGTTTTATGAGAAACATCGAGAATCTACTCACAAAAACAGTCACACAGCCGTCCACCGAACTCACATATTTATAGATCATCTAACTACATTTTAAGCTCGGTACATTTCCCAGTGAGAATCATTAAATGCAGAAATAGAATTTACGTTATTCCTGTTTATTTTCGGAACCCTATTTGCACTTCTCGTAGTTGTTGTTCAACTATTATGTATTATTATATCAATTATTTATTTCATTTAGTGTAGTTATTCAAGCTCGACATTTGGGTCCATATTTGAAAATTGCTTAATTGTTTTCGTTTTCTTAACAGAATCCAATTTTAATAGTAGTAGGCCTCTATTTATGTCTCTTCATTGCACCCCATTCCATGTTATAAACTTGTTAGAAGATTGTCTTAATTATGTTCATGTGTGAAGACATTTAGTGCCCAGGATAGGGTTTATGGGATTCCTCTTTCAAAGAGTTTAATAATCGTTGAACGAGAAATCCTGTAAACATATAAAGTAAAGTAAAGTACCCCCCCGTCACGCCAAGTGGCGTATAGGGAAATATGGTGTTAGTGACCCTATATTTTACAGACCTTCAGCACATGATTTTTGGGGTAGTGTGGTCGGTATTACGCCCGTGCTGCTTTACTTTCCCAGAAAAAATCCGGTACCCATTTAAGGCTGGGTGAACCCGGAGCCGTCGGTTGGGATCGAACCCTACCCCTTGTCCTTTGTAGTCCAGTTCACTAACCACTGAGCTATCGCGGCTCCCACTAATTTTTAGGGAATTAGTAAAACCCAGGTGTCCTCGCCAGGGTACGAACCCCGGCTGTTGCCGTGGTAAGCCATATCGATTGCGCTAACCGGACACCCCTGTAAACATATGCTGTGCACTAAATGTTTTCACACATGGATATAATTAATAAAATCTTCTTCGTAAATATTCTTTTAAGAATATACATGTGTAGGAAAACGTAATGTTATCTTAATGAAACATTCTTTGATTGCCGGTTTCTTCTAAAACAAATAATTTGTGATAATAACTTTGTAGCTTATTGTGATGTTGTGGATTGGCCAATACCTGATTATCATCTTTCTTCTGCCAAAAGATATATGCTGCGTGTTGTGCGGACGCGGTGTAAAATGATGCGTGCACTCAGCAGGCTGTGCCTTCGTCAGTGCTCCAGCGAGGTGCCTCACGGTTTGGTTGGTTAGCAATGCGTGAAGACATTTTGAATATCTTAAAGGTTTAGCAACAGAATCATGGACATTATGTTTGGAATTGTTTGTGTTCATTACTGTTGCAGGTTAATTTTGCACCAGATTTGGATGAAAGGGTAAAAGTAGCCCCATAGTGGTTGCCGTTGGGTAATGAGATATTCATTCCGAGCAAAATGACGTTGGGTGGCAGCCTTCCTCACTGCCTTTCCTTCTCAGAAAATATTTCTGGTACTTATTTAAAGAGGATTGGTGGGACATGTGAGCCTTTTAGGTCAGAAAAAATGTTGCATCAACTAAGATTTGATTCCTGAAACTTCAGGCCGGCAGACGAGTACACTGACCACAACGACACCAGGTTGGTTCTCCGCGGATTTGGAGACATGTAGTATAATTAATAATTAAAATAAACCGACAACAGACTTATTGGTTGCCACATAAATGTTGTTTTACACGTGAATAATTAGGATATCATGGGAGCGAGTAACAATGACGGTCCAAAAGTGGCCAAAGCAAAATGGAAACTTATTGCTAACATCGGAAGGAAATAATCATTATTTTTTTACCAAATGAACTTGAAGTAGTTGCAATATACTGTAACAACATGAACAAGCAAAGGCAGAAGATATAAAGATAAAGATAAAGAGAGAAAAGATTCCAAGCAGTTTAAAGAGAATGTTTTGGTAGGAAGTCATCAAAATAAATGAATAAGAATTATAGAAATATACAAAATTATAGAGACACCTACTCATCCATTCTAGCACACAGGCAGGGCACCTTTATATATATATATATATATATATATATATATATATATATATATATATATATATATATATATATATAAACTTAAAGACAGTAGGTAAATCGGATATTTTATGTGACATAGAGTGCCCATGCTATTCGCTTTCGTGTTCTCCGTTTTAATGTACGCATTTCTAAAAATTGAGCAAAATTCAATATTTTTTACCTGAAAAAACTTATGTATCAGACTAATGGAGTCCTCAGTACAGACATCTTCATTCCGGTCATGCTTACACGTGATGCTCTGTCGAAGACGGTTTAACACCGAACACAAATCTGATTTATTATTAAAATCGACACATTAACGATTAATACGTTCTGAGCCAAATTGTGGGAAATGAAATAGGAAAATTATTCAAAGAACGCTGTCATATTTGAAAAAGAATGAAACGATAATAGTAGCTGGGAAAAAAGATACGTTTCAATTTTGAAATTAATCTGAACTAGTACACTTTGCGCTTAGCGTTATATACGCGCTATTCAGAGACAGTGTACTTTGGACAGAACTATGGAATTTGACACCCGAGTCAGAACTGAAGTAATATAAATAGTACAGGAACGCAGATCTTTTAACAACACTCAAGAAAATCATGAACAACCACAGAAAATGATGAGCAGTCTCAAATTGGATTAAACTCTACCTTTATAGCACAGTTTGTTACTATTGTTGGTTCAGAAATTCGTGCCCACAGAGTTTATCAATTATCTCAGAAACTGTTTGATGAATTTCAGTCATTCTTTTTTATGAAATCTTATTTTTTCACCGACCTTAAGTCCGATTTTTTCCCCATACTGTCATGCATATTGTAAAGATATTTGCTTCTTTGGGGTATATTTTTATAATATTATTTTTATGGTTGTCTTAATTTAGAATGTTACAAAACTCGCATTTGTTTTAATCAACTAACCACATAAAAAGGTAAATTTCACATCCTCTCCACACAATCTTTGCACCATCTCGCGCTCACTGAATCGTACCTTGTAAGACGCAATCCACTGAGAGGTTTGTTAGAAAATTAATTTAATTTACAGTAAAAATCTAATGTTTAGAGCTCACGGTTTGATATTTTCCTAAAATTATATAACAAAAACGATTTGTGCAAAATTCAGACTATCTTTGTACTTAAATGTTATAAAATCTTAAGGCCTGTGAAAAAAATAAGATTTCATTAAAAAGAATTTCAGAAATTCATCAAACAATTTCCGAGATAATTCACAAACTCTGTGGGCACGAATTTCTGAACGAACTATAGAAGTTAGTGTGTTAAATAAATCTACCAAAATAATATAATAAGGACAATAATAAAAACTTGCTGGCAGGTCATTCAGCAAAAATCATGTGACTAATGAACTGTGCTAAACACCAGTCGGAATAAATGTATTTACAGACGTAATAATATATAAGTATAATTCTCTTATCTAAATTACAGGTAACAGACAATCATATTATTTGAAGTGTGGGTGATAACCAGACTGTAAAAGCTTGGTAGAGTTATGGTACTTGACACCCAAGTCAGACCTTGGGTATTTCTCACTTGGTTTAAAAGTAGATCCCTTGTCACTTTGTCAATAGTCGTAGAGTCATAGATCATAACATTTACTTCTGATGAAAATCATTGGCACCTTGACGAAAATTAAAGTGGGGGTGAGAACGTACCATCACGCCATTTGCGTGCCTCTACTTGTACATGACTGTCGACACACTTATAAATAACGTGATTAGGATCACACAGGGTCACTCAGAAAACTTTGGTACCAATATCCAGAGACTACGTGAACTCTGAAGTCGTGTCGATCTCAGATCAATTCACCCGCCACATTTGGCAACTAAATAGTAGACAAGTGCGTTAGCCACGGTTTGCTTGACGCCGGGTTGGTATAACATTACATGACATTTGAATTAGAAGTTTGAGTAAATGATATCATGTACAAAACATCATATCATACCTTCTACTTTCAGCCATCTATTATCCCCTTTCATTGTTACTGGTATTCTTCTTCATGCTCCGTTGATAGCTAAATCTTCTTTATCGATTTATTTTACTGCGGGCAAACAATCTTCTGTTTACTTTTAGTATAACTTTTAATTTCAATCCACGGAAGAATAAAACAGAGTTATTGAAGTGAACAAAGGGTGAAAAAAATATTGTTTAAAGTCTAAATGCGTAGCTAATTGGCAGCTGGTATTCTGGAATCTGTTTAATCACAAATTTGATAAACAAAGAAAGCATCACTGGAATGGAGAAAATAGGGAATCATTGAATAAGAACTTGGCTCGTATAGTCCAACAAAATATTAGGCAGTTTATCATCCATAAGTGAGTGGGAAATGAAGTAAATTAGATGAATTTATGTGTGCCTTAACTGGGCGTCTTAATGCTTGTCAGACATTGACTGTTTTGTCTGTGTGTGATTAAAGAAGTTATTAAGAATTAGAAAACACTTGTTAAATAAACATTCGGGAAAGTTACAACAACAAAAGAGAAAAATAGTAGGCAGCCTTTGTAAAAAAAAAATGAAACATTTGTTCAAAGCCAGAACAAACAATTCATACGTTGTGCCATTTTATTGATTTTGTTTAATAAATATGAGATTATGTCAAAATCAGAAGATGAAAAGTCGCAAGAGAAAGGAGATACCGGGCAACACATATGCAATTTGTTCGTTCTGTTGTTACATCTGTCGATTCAGTATCGATCAAATCAATAAAGAGATAGGTTGCTCAGTAAAACAGCATCCAACCTAATACACTAATAATCTACTAAACTACAAATATATTGTTTTCTTGCTACCAACTGTCTGACAATACACCAAAGACTATATACGTATATTACGTTTCAGGTTACTACTTTATGTATTAGTAATAAATGCTTAGCAATATGTTAATGAAATATTCAGAAAATATGAAAAACATAAACAAAGAAATTAAATGAACCAAATAGAACAAATCTTCTTCTTCTACCTTTTTAGCTCCCAGTGGAGCATAGGTCTTCAACAAATACTTTCCAAGTCGTTCTGTTTTTTGCCATTCTTTTCAGATCATTCCATGTCTTCCCCATCATCTTCATCTCTGCTTCTATCTGTCTTCTCCAAGATTTCCTTGGTCTTCCTCTATGTCTTTTCCCCTGGGGATTCCAAAAAAGGGTTTGTTGTGTAATACTCTCAGTTGGCTTAGGTAGTGTGTGTCCTATCCAGCGCCATTGTTAAATAGAACAAATGCGATTTGGTTATTGTGGTTGTCCACGCAGTGTTTCTGATAGTGACTGAGAGTTAAAAATAACTCTGGGGAATTATGGGAAGCAGCAGTTCCGCTTTTGACAAGTGTTCTCTTTTACCCCATGGAGACAACATTAGCTCAGTTTCCGTTGACCGCATTAGCGGATACCCGTCCTAGCTGCTGGAATGATTCTCAGAAGTCAGCCCCAAACATTTGTTCGTCTATGTGAATGTTCGTTGACATTTCTTTATTGTCTTCGATCTGCACAGAATACGATTTGAATTGACGTTATTAAGTGTCAAGCAATAATTGCGAGTGCAATAACTTTTTGTTGAATCTCATGCACAATAGCTGTTTCTTACTGGTTCGCGCCTTGTAGTATGGCAATGACTGTTAGAGAGGAGTAACTGTTTTAATCTCATAGAAATATATTGTTGGGGTGTAATATTTTTAAAGATATAAGTAGGGGTTGGCACATTATTGTACAACCTATGAGAGTACCAGTGGCGTATACTGGTTTTGGGGTCTGGGCTACCGCTGACATAATAAATAAAAACATACATTATATTCAGTAGGCTAAGATAAAGTAATGTTTTCTAATGACTTCACTACATTTTAAATTACTTACTTATTTATATGTAAACTCTATCCGTTTTGTTTGGGACGAAAATGTCTTGATGATTTTGTCATTGAAAGTACTGTTGGGATGGTTTCTAAGTTTCTGAGGGATTGATTTCTCAATGGACATTAATGCCGAACCAGATAAGCGTTCTTTGTGTCTGAGTTGAGCGACAATAAGATTTGATTCTCTTGAGAGCAAAAAAAGTTCTTTCTACAGATGCTGATGCGCATAACGTAGTTATAAATAGCTAAGGAAGTTCCGGTAATCAGACAGTTTCACTTTCATTTTGTGATGATTCTGATTGGCTAGAGCTAAAAATAACCCATGAAACCGCATTCATCTAGCGGCAGCAACCGGTACATTATTTTGACGGAAATTTTTTAATGTCAAGGTCGTTAATAGAAGATTCGGATAGAGGAAAAATGTACCGCTGGCTCCTAGAGGTTTCAATGTAGAATAGTTTCGTTTCTTTCACAAACGTTATAGTGGCCAGAGGAAAAGCTTGCTTTAATAAATGCAAATCAAAGTAAATAAATCATATTGGCATACGGAATGTGTAATAAAATATTCAAAAATTTGTAATATAATAATTTTTTTAAATATAATAAAATATCATTTCCTTTTGTATTTCGTGAATATGTTCAGGCTACCGGCGGTAGCTGCGGTATCATAGAGAATACGCCACTGGTGAGTACATTGGCGTAGGCAATTAGCCAGCTGAGTGTGTGTGTATATGTATATATATATATATATATATGAAAGTCTATCTCATCACGTCAGTTATTCTTCATTTATCTATATAGGCAAATGATATATTACAATTTTACAATCTAAGCTTATCATGCTACACAAACGTACGTAATGCTACTTATAAAGAGACAAGACTATATTCCAGATTGGCTATGCACAAACTGCGAAACTCGGTTGGCTCGAATGTTATAGAGTTAGCTAAGGAAGCATAGAGAGAGCAGGTAATTTAGTCGTTACCGCTCTTTGTATGGACGAGAGCAGTATCATATAGTGGCGACCAGCAGAATAGAAGGATGATATTTTCCAGAATACAAGTTAGGATAACAAGTTGTAGAGAGTGGGTAGTGGACAACCACAGAAGGAGAGAGGTAGAATGATTGGACGACAGGAGGAAAGTTTAGTTACATAGAATTTTCCATGCATTGGAAGATGACGCAGTGCATGTGGGGATAGGGTCCTCACGCATAACAATGTCACCCACCCAATGAACTAGTTAGAGAGGGTCATGACTTGGCCTAGACATAATAGTTGAGGGGGATTTTCCATGAATCTCCACTCGCCCAGTTGTTGTGAGAGTGACCAACACATAGATAACACGCATCGACCTCGTGATGTTGTTGTAAAATCTCCACGATTGTCCATGCAGGTTCGTTGTTATTGTGAGTGATAACCATGCAGTTAGCAGGTGGAATCCATGACTTTGGCCGACTGATAAATAAGTTGTTATTGTCAAGTCATGGAACGGTCAAGTGGTCATCCAGCTACCAGGATGAATTAGGTCATGGGAAGATGGCTTGCGAAAACAGGGTGTTTGTCGTCAGATTGGGGAAGTTCAGGTGTGAGTCACAGAATAGTGGACACCTCGACACTAATGCATGTGACCAGCGAGTGGTCAATCGGCAGCAGCTGATTGGCTGCTGAGCCTCAGGACGTAGAGAGTTGTTGAGTACTTAAAGTCCTGCACAACAAAAAAGTTTAAGTAAGTCGGAAGAGCAGAAGAGAAGTTAGAATGTAGACTAAGTCAGTAGAACGGCTTCGGCCGAACTGCTAAGGGCAGTTAGCTAGTTAGAGTCAGAACAGTTAGAAGTTTAGTTAACAAGTTTTTAGTGAGTTAGCAAAGTCAGTAGGAATCTACAAGTTACAGTTGACTACAAGTCAGTTGATAGATTATTATTATCACAAGTAGAATTTAGTAGACTATGAACATAAGTACTGTGCAATTGTTAATGTGTTCAAGAGATGTGTTTCACATGTCAAGTCGCAAGTAGACAACTGAATGATGTCTGATGAATAAGTTATATGCCAATTTAGCACTTGGGACATTGTCATCAAGACCGGCGGCTGCCTCCGACATGTCCCGAATTAATGAATGATTAATTTAATATAAGTGTATCTACAATCGTGTATCACGAGCCAAAAGAAATAAACTGATTATCATTAATTGTGGAAAGAAAGACTCTGTCATGATCTTACATGTTACCTCAATGTTGTGATGTGCATTAAGAAAGATAAAGATATAATATAACAAAGAACAAGTCAACACTATATCATTGAATACAAAAAAGAAATCTTGATTTCAATAAGAGATTAAGTTTTTACCATACGCACCTCTACATCCAGTTGTATGGTCTTCGCTAGGTGCTTCCGAAGACTTGACGGTCTGCTATCTGTGGCGTTGCTAGGGCAAAAGTTAGTGACTTGGATGACGGCAGTGACGTATGCATGCAAGGAAAGCGTTTGCTCTGTAAAGAGCATGTTTTGTGTTCCTGCCACGTTCATCGTTGTTGTCATTTGAATAATAATTGTTCACTTATTTGCAGTGCTTCTGTTGATGAAGTTGTACGCCGGTGTTAGTAATACTGTTACTGTGTGTAGTGAGTAATACATTTAAATGGCTGGTATAATTAATAAACTGGGAAAGACATTATTTGTTTGGTCCGCTTCTATATGAAGATAAGCTTCAATTTTTTTTTTTAATAGTAGACATTAAACATCCCATCCCGATCTTAAAAACGAACATAAAGAAAGGAACAGAGTGTGTACTCTATGTTTTAACAACAGTAACTATAACAGATACCCGTGGCTAACTGGGTCGACTAAATATCAGAAATTGTACTGCTGTGCATTTTTACTACTTTCTAGATACCGGCCTTTGGAATAAGACGATTTTAAACAAATACATTTTGTTGGTTACGGTTTGTGAAAAACACAAAAAGCCACTTAATCGAGTGTTCAGTACGCTACAGACGCTGTCGAAGACTTGACTATGACTTGAATTTACAAAACAAGATTGTTGACTGTCTGCAGGCGTGAAAAAAAATGAAGGTAAACATGAACACATTTAGAAGACTAACTAATGTAGTAGCACTTCTAGAAACAAGAATGTGCGTCTAGGGCACACGTTGAGTCTGAGGACTCAAAAACTAAAAGCATGTCCAAGAAGCTCTTGGGATAACTACTCATGATTTAACAACTGACAGCCATTTAAAAACCCGCAGTATTTTCTAAAGGAACGTTAATACAAACAATTTCTTTTAGTTTAAAAAATCTTATACATTCAAAAACGAAGAGGGCCCCCTCCTTTTATCTAAATCTCACTTCAAACACTGCGCTGAAATGAGACTAAGTTTTGAGCTCAGCATACGCCACTGAAATAGACGTTAATGAAAGCGTAGTACGAGACGAAGAGCCTGACATCTTTTATCTGCAACTGACTAGACGAGGAGGCTTACAGCTTTTATCAGCAACTGCATTATTATATGTTTGATTGTACTAAAACAATAAAAGAAAGAATATAAATAATCACAGAGTATGGCACAGATAAGATGCGAGTCTATTTTGAAGTTACACGGTAAGCACAAATTGTGTGGGGGTCTTTTTTCTGGAAACCGGATATTTCTCTTTATACCACCGACCTCAGCTCTTCTTCTAGCCCACAGTTTAAAGTAGTTTAGATGGTATAGATGAACTGTGTTATTGTTTCCAGCAAATTGCGAGATCTACACCTTCAGGCCCACCATATCCGACTTCAACATGGCATTTGTTGGTATTAGCTTCCATTACCTCTTCGATCGTCACTCGCTTGGACAGACAGATATATCTGTTTCCAGGGCCAACATAGCGAGGTGGAGTAAGATCTTGATCAGCTCTGGTTTAATTATACAGGAACCAACAGTCAGCTATGCGTCGCCAATCGCTTTCAATCCACGGAGCATCTCGTCTCTTGGTCCCTAATAGTCATGGATGTTTCTACTCTCCTTTTGCACTAAAACATTTTAGCAGATGTGTCATCTGTAGTTATAGCTAGAGTGTTGCAACTACGCAAGAATACAAAGCACTGTTGTTTATCATAGATAGTTTAGTTGTCCTGCATGTTTACATATTTCAGCAGTAGAATAACTCGCACCAAAAATGTCAAGTTATTCAATCCTTCAAAGATATCTTCTCATACGTAATCTATTGAGATATCACTATAGCTCGTTTCAAATCATGTGCCCAACTTCAAAACGCTATTACTCAGTAACCGTTTGTTAAAAACTGTTGAAATTTTCCAAATGTTATTAGAATGCAAAAGACCCTTTAAATGTATATTTAACAAATATCTTGCAGCTGCAGTTTTCTTAAAGCGGCGAATTTCTTTGATGTTTGTCAAAATTGTAAATTGTGAACCCCTAAATAATAGAAATTACCGTAGTTGCTGGTCTATGATTAATTTTCACTAGGTAAAGGCGTGGCCGTAATGGGGAAATAACTGAATAAGACAAAACACCAGGAGAATTATTGTCTTCTCAGTTCGAGGACGGACGATAATATCAAGGTATACCTGTATGTCAAATTTTCATAGTTGTGTGGTCCTGATAAGGACCGTTTGTTGAACTAATTTAAGGTAATATAGGGGCCAACATTGTGGGGGCTATATACTTTCATTCTGAATCAGACGAGTCTAAAAGATTAATAACTGTTTGAGGTTGAGCATTCCACAAACCATCATTTTTCCAATATTCCTCTTCCTGTTTTAATACGTGGTCTTCACATTTAGCCCAATAATCTTTGTCTATATTTAATAAAGTGAGATTAGCAAGAGTCTTTACATCGCATATTTTGAATGTTGTATTTTCATCTGCCACTTGTCCTTTTAATTTTGCCCAGATTAGTTCTATTGGATTTAAATTAACATTGTAAGGTGGCAGCCGCAAACTTATATGACCGTGCTCTTGGATAATCTTATCTATTTGAAAAATCTTTGTCCTTTGTTTTTGCTTTACTAGAGATAGTAATTCAGGTTTTAAGTACATGTTATTAAATTGGATGTGCTCCTTTGTGAGCCATATCTTAATAGCATCTTTTGTACTGGATGACGTCGGGACTTTATCTTCAAGTGCAACAATGTTGTGGTACGCTGCATTGTCCATTATTAGGCATGATGGTCGATCTAGTGATGGGAGAACATAATTTTCAATCCAATGTCTAAATATGTGACCATTCATCTCAGAGTGATAATCCCGATTGTCTATGGATTTTGAAAGAAAAATGAGCTCTGCATTCTGTACTAGTCCATGTTGTCGACTACCTGCATGAGCAATTATCAAGCGCTGTCCTTTGCTGCTAGGTATTAATCTCTTAATCTTTCCATCTGATGACTGCCATTCCCTTTGGTTAGTGTGGTGAGCATTGATCCATGTTTCATCCAAGTACACAATATCATAACCTTGCTTGCGCACCTCTTTTACTTCACGTAAGTACTTGCTTCTCATGACTACTATATGTGGCTTCTCACAGATGATGTTTCGTTCATTGGAATACTTTCTGAATGTAAAACCTGCAGCTCTCACATTCCTCCATAATGTAGACTTTGATATTTCAATACTGTTGTTCTTTTTCAGAGATACTTTTAATTTTCTTATTGTAACAGTTTCATTCATTCCCAACATTTTGCGAATTTCACTTCTAATAAGTTCACTGTCGAAATTATCCAACATTTTTGCTCTTCCTTGTGATTTTGTATATTTGGAACATTGACGGTCACGTGCTTGAATCCAGCGATTAAATGACCGTTTAGATAAATCCAAAATGTGTCTTGTCCTATTCTCAGGGTTTTCTAAAGAATGAAATAATCTTCCTCGTTTAGCCTCTTTGCAAAAATAGTCATACATTTTTATTGCGATGTTTTGTAAACTGCAGAATTTCATTTTAAGACTCATGATAAATGTTATCGTTCCACGTCTGCACCTATGAATGAGCGGAAATGGAACACACAATTTCTCGTGTTTTTTAAAAGTGTCTTATTGTGTCAAAAAACGAACGGTGAAAGCGTGCAAACACGTCAATTTTACCGTGTATGGATTTTTACTCGCTATTTTTAACTCAAAATACTGTAAACATTAAGTTTTGACTACATCAATGGGTCGTTATAAATTTATATAAATCAAATAAGCAACAATAATAACCAAATGTGTTTTTTTAATGAAATTAATTCCCTATTGGGTTCTAATCATTATAACTTTACATGCAAATTTTGAACAACTTACAACAAGCGGTTAAAAAGCTATAGATTTTTAAAGTTGGGCACGACTTATGAAACAAGCTATGGTATAAGCAATAATTAAACTTGAAATTTCATGTAATTTTGTGTGTGTTCTGTCATCAATAGGAATAACTCGCTCAGAATATCGACGTGACGGATAAGAGATTTAGTAGACTTACGGCATCTTCAACCATCGATACTGCACAATTTCTCAGACGATAACTAAAATACTATTTCAATATAAAAGCAAACAACTGTGACAAACAAGTGTATAACATAACTACTAACAGTTGTGAATGCGCTGGAATAGTGTTTTATCTACCCTAAAACAAATTCATTGAAACGAGTATTTAAATTGACAGACAACTCAACATTGTAGATATTTGTAGGAACAAACACTTGCAAACTTTCACAGTCTGCCGAAACACTGTACACACACTTTAAAAGATGCTGTCTATGGACCTTTTTATCTATCTATCTATCTATCTATCTATCTATCTATCTATCTATCTATCTATCTATCTATCTATCTATCTATCTATCTATCTATCTACCTACCTACCTACCTACCTACCTACCTACCTACCTACCTATCTATCTATCTATCTATCTATCTATCTATCTATCTATCTATCTATCTATCTATCTATCTATCTATCTATCTATCTATCTATCTATATATCTATCTATCTACCTACCTACCTACCTATCTATCTTTCTATCTATCTTTCTATCTATCTATCTATCTATCTATCTATCTATCTATCTATCTATCTATCTATCTATCTATCTATCTATCTATCTATCTATCTATCTATCTATCTATCTATCTATCTATCTATCTATCTATCTATCTATCTATCTATCTATCTATCTATCTATCTATCTATCTATCTATCTATCTATCTATCTATTTATCTATCTATCTTTCTATCTATCTATCTATCTATCTATCTATCTATCTATCTATCTATCTATCTATCTATCTATCTATCTATCTATCTATCTATCTATCTACCTACCTACCTACCTACCTACCTACTATCTATCTATCTATCTATATATCTATCTATCTATCTATCTATCTATCTATCTATCTATCTATCTATCTATCTATCTATCTATCTATCTATCTATCTACCTACCTACCTACCTACCTACCTATCTATCTATCTATCTACCTACCTACCTATCTATCTATCTATCTATCTATCTATCTATCTATCTATCTATCTATCTATCTATCTATCTATCTATCTATCTATCTATCTATCTATCTATCTATCTATCTATCTATCTATCTATCTATCTTTCTATCTATCTTTCTATCTATCTGTCTATCTGTCTATATGTGTATCTGTCAATCTATCTATCTATCTATCTATCTATCTATCTATCTATCTATCTATCTATCTATCTATTTATCTATCTGTCTATCTATCTATTTATCTATCTATCTATCTATTGACCTTTCGAGCCGTAGCCGGCCCATAGGGCGTAGACCAAGATACTCCTTCTCTTATCTAAATGTTTATTCTAGCAGTTTTCAATTCTTTTGAAGATATTTTATCAAATCTCGCCATTTGTCACTGTTCTGTGAAAGCAACTCTAGACCTTTTTAACATAGATATAATTACGGCGACAATGTGCAGTATGCTGTTTTCTAGAGGAACGTTATTATCCCCATGACTAGCAGCCAACATATAATCAACCTTATTAAAAGTCTCTACGTCAACAGCAGCTGCAGGGTCAGGACAGCAGCAGGCTACACAGACCACTTCGAAGTTAGATCAGGTGTAAGACAGGGGTGCGTACTATCCCCCCCCCCCCCCCTACTGTTTATTACATACATGGACCATATATGCAAGCTAGCCAACCCATCAGAGACAGATTAGATCAACGAGCTTTTATTTGCAGACGATCAGGCACTAATACATGAAACAAAAGAAGACCTACAAGAACACTTAAACAAACTCAACATCTCAGGCACAAAATACAACATGAAAATCAACATCAACAAAACAGAAGTCATGAATGTCGCCAAAAATAAACAGAACATCAACATAACTATAGAAGGCAGACAACTAAAACAAGTAGAGGAATTCAAATACCTAGGAAGTCTAATGACAAACGATAATTCCCAAACAGCAGAGATAGAATCAAGATGCAACAAAGCTTGTCAAATCATTGGACAGTTATCACCACTATTGTCCAACAAGGAAGTAACTCTGGAGGCAAAACGAGCACTATACAATACAATCTTCATCCCAACGTTGTACTACCAATGCCAGACCTGGACCCTAGATGCAAGAACAATGAGAAAAATAACCTCTACAGAGATGAAATGTGTTAGACGAATGACAGGAAACAGTCTGAGAGATAAGATCAGAAATGAAGAACTGAGAAAAAAGCTAGGAATAACCCCCGCCATAGAATATATAAGGAAACAACAGATAAAATGATTTGTCCACGTGACAAGGCAGAAAGAACAAAACACAACACAACGAGCCTTCAGCAAACGTTGTGAGAACACCAGATCCAAGGGTCGACCACGTAAAAGATGGGTCGATGGAATATTAGAAGCACTAGGAAACATAACAGCAGCAGAGGCGAACAGAAGAGCAAAAGACCGCAAATTATATCTCCCCTCGACGCTGAAAGGCAGATGAGGAAGGAAAGAAGAAGAAGAAGACCAGCAGCAAGAATGTGATTTGTACATCTGTAAAACAAAATGGCTGAGGTACGACTGTAAAACAAAATGGCTGATATACGGCTGTCGTTTGACTAGCATAACACCATTTTAAAATGGTGTTTCAAATTTGAAAATGTTGTTGAAGTTCAACAGCAATGGACGCGTGAGATCGTAACAGAACCTGCGACGCGCCTGACAATTTCACGAATATTCCTGAAGTTGGAAATTTGGAAACACAAGGCCTGGTGTGTGGAGTACACAATGAAAGTCCGTCAGACCTGCACACCAACAAGCCAAAGCTCCTCCCTCGGCTGTGGGGTGGTATTGTGACATTTGACACGCTCGCCAGTGAAGTCTAACGCACAATATGAACGTGGGACTGGAGTAGACTGATCACACATACAGTACATTATTAAAGCAACTAAGTGTACACTTTACATCCGAAGCTTTTTACATGCAGTTTATGATGACGATCCTGATCGAAGAATTAAGTTTTGCTAGTGATTTCAAACCATGGTACTGTGGTGTTTGTAAGGAAATTTGTGTGGTCTGCTGAAGCACAGTTAAATCTAAATGGAACAGTGAATCGACATAATTGTGTTTACTGGGCACTCGAAAATCTTCTCAGTTTTTCATGATCAAAGTCATCGATCCCTACAACCTGAACCGGTATCAAAAACGTGCTGATGCTATATAACGTGCTGATGCTATATAACGTGCTGATGCTATATAACGTGCTGATGCTATATAACGTGCTGATGCTATATATACTCTAATGATACGAAAGAGAGGTGCGCAGACTTCGGTATTTAACAACGTTGATAGTGAATAAAAGTCAAAGTAAAGAGCCCCGTCACGCCAAGTGGCGTATAGGGAAATGTGGTGTTAGTGACCATAATTTTTTATAGATCTTCAGCACATTATTTTTGGGATAATGTGGTCAGTATTACGCCCGTGCCGCTTTCTATCAATTGGCCTTTCGAGCCGTAGCCGGCCCATAGGGTCGATAGCCGGCCCATAGGGTACCAAGATACTCCTTCATCTGAATTTCTGTTCTAGCAGTTTTCAATTCTTTTAAAGATATTTTATCAAATCTCGCCATTTGTCTCTGTTCTGTGCAAGCAGCTCTATCTCATTGAGGGAGCCGATTCCTGCTGCTCTTGCCTCTCTCATCAATGTTTTTCTCAGTGTCTCTCTGGGTCTTCCTCTTTTTCTCTTACCTGTTGTTTCCCACATGAGGGCGTGCTTTGCTATTCGGTTATTATCTCTTATCGTCACATGTCCAACATATGACCATCGTCTTTTCTTGATTACTGAAGATATTAGTGGTTGATTGGCGATTTCTCTAATTTCCTCGTTTGTTTTGAATTCGTTTCACGCTATACCAAGTATTTTCCTTAGACATTTATTTTCGAATGCGTTCAACTTTGTTTCTATATCTCTTGTTGTTTTCCAGCTTTCACACTCATACGTAAGGGTTGATAGTACATTTGATTTGAATAGTCTAAGTTTTGTGTTTGTGCTGATGAGTTTTTATTTCCACAATCACTTTACTTTCCGCTTTACTTTCCCAGAAAAAAAATTCGGTACCCATTAAGGCTGGGTGAACCCGGAAGCCTTCGATCAGGATCGAAGCCAACCTTGAAAGTGTATAATATACCTTTTAATCATGAACTGTACGAGCAGCAGAAAATGTGAAACTATAAAAGAGTGGTTTTGAAGAAGAAAGACAAACGTTCAGCAAATATGGATTGTCCTAGTTATCGTTTAACGATGACAGTTTGAACGACGGGCGGAAAATTGCACTGTCTTAAGAGGAGGCACAGATGCCAGAGAGAACACATGTTTTGCGTCCAAAATGTCAGCCGAACAATACTGAAAAGAATATTATTTTCGGGGAGACTAAAGGAGAAAGTTTGTGTAAGAAGCGTAGAATTCCAGAAAAGCAGGCTGCCTTTGGATTTCATAAATTGCTGGCAAATGAGCACACGTTTGTTGACCTATTGTAGCTAATATACCAACAGCATCCCGATGTCTACTGTTAAACGTCAGCATCCGTTACGAAGACCAACCTAATTCTCACAAAGAAAAGAGCTCCTCTACTACTAAAGCCATGGGTACATATCCTACGATCAGGTCGGTTGTGTCTTCCTCTACGTGTTTATCAACGGCGATACTAAAAAAAAGGAAGAAAAAGAGTGTTATGGTGACAGCTTTATGTGGTAATGGACGAAACGTGTTTATCAACCCTACTTCCCGGAAGGCAGACAACCAGCAACCGGCTTGAAGAGCAAAGAAACAATTCGTAAAACTGATGTGACCAGTGTAATGCGCTCACTTAGAAAACTCTAACAATATGTATTCATTTAATTTGTAAACATATCTTTGTGTGTACTTCTGTGCTTATAACATCTGTGCTACAGTAAACAAAATTTGCACTGAGTAAAAAAGAAATAAATCAGGATAAATGGCAACAATCGACAGCTGTAATAAGAATCCAGTTCAGCGTGACCACAATTATCTCCCAGATATAACTCTGCCCAGGAGATCTATTCCTTATTTTATTTTAAATCATCCTCTATAATGCATCAAAATACACTTATATTGCTATCATTAATTTGAAAAGCCAAGAATAGCGTTGGCAATATCTCCGCAGCTTCACAAATTGTAATCCGGGAAACGTGACATTTTACAATTCGTGTTTGCGTGCGCTTTCCTTCCCATCCACATTTTTTTGGTAAATCCTAAAACTGTGTTCTGAATGTATCAACCCGATAATTATTTTTTCTAGTTTATCAGAAGTACAGTTGTGTGAGTTTTTGTCATCATTCTTAACTTATGTATTCATTTTATTTAGTGCTGAAACGTGACACGGTGTCAAAGAGAGTATTGTTGAACACGGAAATGGACGTTAAGAGAAGAAAGAATATGTGGATACACGTCACATTAATTGTAATTTGAGAAACATTGATTCAGTTAAAGACTTATCATCTTTATTATGTGAGTCGTCTCTTCGTTTCACGCTAGATATGTTTCTTATGAACAATCTTTTTCTTTGCTTCCTCATTTGTCAGCTTCGAGTGGAGATATATCTATAATTGCGGTCATTTGCTCTACTTTAGGCCTCTTCTGGTGTTAAGTTTTCTATGTTACAAATATTTCATTAATTTCCCTTGAGTCTGGTTTTTTAGCAACGTTTATTAACGACTCGTTGTGTTTTGTTTTGATCAGTCTGTCTTATTACGTGACCAAATCATTTTATCCAGTGTTTCTTTATGTATTCAATGGATGGAATTATTCATAACTTTATTTTCTTTTCATTACTTCTGACCTTAATCTCTCAGGTTGTTTCCTGTCTTAATACGTCTAATACATTTAATTTCAGCAGTGGTTAATTTTCTTATCGTTCTTTAGTCTAGTATCACTGTCTTGCATTGCTAGCACAACGTGAATGAACACTTAACTGTGTTGCTGAGTGCCCGTTTTGCCTCTAATGTTATTTCCTTGTTAGACAAGTAGTGCTGATATCTATCCGAATCCTGATATCTATCTTAATTTGATAAACTGTACAGCATCTATAAACACTCAAACATGTTTAATTATAATTAAATGCTCAGTTGTTAACATTATGTAAGACCAAAAACAAGATAATCGTCAACGACTCATAGCTGACCGCTAGAGAGAACGAGAACTGATGAAGATACTTCTTCAGCTGGTAAAGTAAAGTACCCCCCCGTCACGGCAAGTGGCGTATAGGGAAATATGGTGTTAGTGACCCTATATTTTACAGACCTTCAGCACATGACTTTTGGGGTAATGTGGTCGGTATTACGCCCGTGCTGCTTTACTTTCCCAGAAAAAATCCGGTACCCATTTAAGGCTGGGTGAACCCGGAGCCGTCGGTTGGGATCGAACCCTACCCCTTGTCCGTAGTAGTCCAGTTCACTAACCACTGAGCTATCGCGGCTCCCACTAATTTTTAGGTATTAAAATAATAAAATTAAAAAATTTAGGAATTAGTAAAACCCAGGTGTCCTCGCCAGGGTACGAACCTCGTCTGTTGCCGTGGTAAGCCAACCGCCTATCGATTGCGCTAACCGGACACCCTTCTTCAGCTGGTCATCATCATCATTGAGTGCCGTCTCCGCAACGAAGGTTGGCTACCATGGAGCGCCATTTTGCTCTATCTCTTGCTTTGATGGTGCAGGTTGTCATCGGTTGATTTGTCCATCTTTTGATGTTACTCGTCCATGTTAATCTTGGTCTGCCTCTGCCTCTTTTACCTTGTATTTTCCCCTCCAGGATCACTTTCAGTAGGCTGTTGTGTCTTTTAACATGGCCTAAGAATCGCATTTGTCTTGTTCTAATTGTGTTCAGAAGTTCTCTTTTCATTTTTAGTTGTTTTAAGACTTTGTCGTTTGTTTTCTTTTCCTTCCATCCAATTCTACCTATTCTTCTATATATCCACATTTCAAAGGCTTCAATTCTCTGTTCTGTTTTCTTGTCTAATGTCCATGTTTCAGCACCATATAGGAATATTGAGAAGATGTAACATTTTGCTATTCTTAGTTTTAGCTCTGGTGTTATTTGTTTTGATGTTAGTATGTCCTTCATGACATTAAAATTACTTTTTGCCATTCCTATTCTTTTGTTTATTTCAGTTGTACATTTTCCATCACTGGTTATAGTATGTCCAAGGTAGTTATAGTTCTGAACTGTCTCAAGGTCTATTCCTTCAATTTTGATATCCACTTGTAGGTTTTGAGTATTTTCTTTGTTTATGATCATAGTTTTAGTCTTTTTGATATTCATATCTAGTCCATATTTTTTGCTTGTCGTGTTTATTTCATTAAGTAATTGTTGTAGGTCTTTAGGATTTTCTGCTAGTAGTACAGTATCGTCAGCATATCTTAGGTTATTGATTATCTTTCCATTAATTTGTAGGCCTGGCATCTCTGTGATGTTTTTAAAGATTTGCTCAGTGTATAGATTGAACAAGCTTGGTGATAGGATGCATCCTTGTCTTACTCCTCTTTTTATATCAATGGGTGTAGAGAACTCTTTGTTATATTTTATTATTGCTGTTTGCTCCCAGTATAGATTGCATATTAGTCGTATATCCATGTCATCTAGATGTATCTCTTTTAGGCATTCTATAAGTTGTTTGTGGTGTACTCTATCAAAAGCTTTGGTGTAGTCTATGAAGCAGGCATATATTGGTTTGTTTACTTCTGTGTATTTTTCGATTAATGTTCTCATGCAGAATATGGCTTCTTTTGTCCCGCTATTTTTCCTAAATCCAAATTGCTGCTCATCTAATTCAGTATTGATTTTATTCTGAATCCTTCCTTGTATAACTTTTAGCAAGATTTTTGTAACATGGCTCATTAGGCTTATTGTTCTAAAGTCACTGCATTCAACTGCACCATTCTTTTTAGGCAATGCAATGAAAGTTGATGTTTTTAGTTCATTTGGTATGTATCCTGTGTGGTATATGTCGTTGCATATGTCTGTAATCACTTCAATGCCAAAATCTTCAAGTGCCTGTATCATCTCTATCTGTATGCTTTCAGGTCCTGCTGCTTTTCCCCTTTTCATTGTTTTTATAGCTTTTTCCACCTCAGATTTTAAGATTTTATAGCCTGATGTACATTTTATAACTGGTTTCTTGTCCCTTTGATCATGAAATAGTTCTGTTATATATTCCTGCCATCTATCTATGATATCCTTATTGTCTGTTAGCATTTTTCCTTTTTTGTCTGCAATGCATCCACCTTCTGTGGCTTTTTTATTTTTATTAGTCATTCTCTTTATTTCTGTGTGCATTCCTCTTAGGTCTTGTTTGCTTTCCATAGTTTCTATTTCTCTACATTTTTGGCTGAGCCAGTCTTCTTTTGCCTTTTTGCACATTTTGCGTATCTCATTATCTATTTTATTGTATTGGGCAGTGTTCTTCGCTTGTCTCCTTTCTTCCATTTTTTCTAAGATGGTGTTAGTTATCCATTTTTGTTTTTTGTTCTTTTCTCTTTTGGGTAAGGTGTCGCAGGCTTTTTGTATGCTTTTCTTTATGCACTGCCATTTGGTTGTTACTTTTTCATCAGGATTTTCTCTTCTGTATTGTTCAATTCCTTCCTCTAGCAGCTTCTGGTATGTGTTCTTTACTTGTATTGTATAGGTATCTTTAATATCTTTTTGATTTAAAGCTGTTATGTCGAGTGGGTTTGTTGATGAATCAGATTTTTGCTTGTTTCTCTTTAGTTTGATTTTCATTTTAATCATTACAGGATTGTGATCAGAATTAATATCTGCTCCTGGGTAGGTTTTGGCTTTCTTTACGCTGTTACGGAACCTTTCTTTTATCATTATGTAATCTATTTGATTCCTCTTCTAATCTCCAGGGCTTTTCCATGTGTATAGTTTCCTTTTCTCTTGCTCAAAGTAGGTGTTACATATTATCAGCCTGTTTTCTTCACAGAATTGTATTAATCTTTCTCCTCTGTCATTTCTTTTTCCTAAACCATGATTTCCTATAGTTGTCTTATATCTACCGTTTCCTACTTCAGCGTTCATGTCACCCATTACAATCAAGATGTCTGAAGATTTCACTTGCTTCATAACTTTATTTAGGTCTTCATAGTATGCCTCTATTTGTTCATCTGTGTAGTCTTGAGTAGGTGCATATGTCTGTATTATTGCTATGTCGAATGGTTTTGCTTTCAACTTGAGTAGTATAATCCTATCACTGTATGTCCAGTGGGTACTTATATATTTTTGTAGCTCTCTTTTTATCAGTATTCCTACCCCCCTTTGATGTTCTGTTGTGTTTCCTGAGAATATAAATATATATTTTTCGTCTTCAATGTACCCACATTCCTTCAATCTAGTCTCTGATATGCCTAAGATATCTATATTTATTCGTTCTGCTTCTTGAATTAGATTTTCCAATTTCCCTTGTTGATATAGAGTCCTAACATTCCAAGTACTTATTTTAAGATCTTTCCTCCGACATAAGTTCGAATTTCTCCGAGTCTCTATGGCTTCCTCTGGACTGGTACGTGATGAGGCTCCAATCTCTTTCACGGTGGTCAGCCATGTTCATCTTTCGTGTTCTGAACATGCCTCTTGTGTACCACACACTTTGCTGTTTTCGCTTTCTGGGCCGTTGATCATTCTTGATTCCTCCGCCTCCATCCACCGTCACAGACTTTTCACATAAGGGTTGAACATACCCGTTTTTCCGTTGACATTTCAGCTGGTAGCGATCATTAAAAGAGGACTATTCATTCTGGTAAGTGAATGGGGATCAATGGAAATAGACAAAGTTGGTTCAAAAAATACCTCTGCTATAATCAGAGATGCCGAACTGAACAATCGCATTTTGCTATAAACTATAACATATTGGAAAAATTAAAAAATAAAAAAATGGTATGTAAGAAGCTTTACGTGACAAGTGGACGACACAGACTAAACAACGTTTCGGCTCAATAGGCCTTCATCAGGAACAAACAAAAAATAACACACAAAACTAATAACGAAACAACCAAAACAAAAACAATCAAAATGTGTTAAAGAAAACAAAATAAATAAAAAAACTATCCTGTCAAATCCAAAATGAATGGAAAAATCATTCCATACAACACAAAGGCTGTACAAATCGGTGAGTGAAACACAAACATATTGGAAACCCCGACAGCTCAGTTGTTAGTGAACTGGACTACTAAGGACAAAAGGTTGTTGGGTTCGATCCTGATCGACGGCTTCCAGGTTCACCCAGCCTTAAATGGGTACCTGATTTTTTTCTGGGAAAGTAAAGCGGCACGGGCGTAATACTGAACACATTACCCCAAAAATAATGTGCTGAAGATCTGTAAAAAAAATTATGGTCACTAACACCATATTCCCTATACGCCACTTGACGTGACGCGGCTCTTTACGATTTTTTTTAAATGTTAAGCCCGTTGCATTGCTAGAACTAGCATTTTTCAAGGCACACGACGATCAAGATAATGAGAAGTACATGTAAACAAACTTCTCGAGTATCTCCTCTCTTTTGTTTTTCTAAGCCATATCAAATTAAGCATAATTGAGCATATATTACGTTATTTACTAAATGTGACGGTCGGGAATCCAATAAAGGTTTCCACAAATGAAATTACTTTGGACTCCTTATGTCGTTAACAAACAATTTTGTTTTTCCTCTGGAGACAAAGATAATAAGAATAAACGCGGATAGAACAAACAGTAACAAAGTGTGTGAAACAACATTGTAGGCACACACTCGATCTCTTTCTCTCTCTCTCTCTCTCTCTCTCTCTCTCTCTTTCTCTCTCTCTCTCTCTCTCCTCTCTCAACATAAACCAAAGAGAGACATTTTGTACAACATTAATTTAAAACGGAGACACGAAGACATGGAAGAATATTAAAATAGAGATGGATAAATATGAAAATATTCTTAAAGAAATGAGAAATATGAAAATGTGGTAAAATAAAGATGATAAGCGTGAAATAATATTAAAATGGGGTTAGAAAAAATTAGAAAGAATATTAAAATGATGAAGGCGACACATGAAGGAATATGTAACGGCGGAAGATAAACAAGAAATAATGTATAATAGGAGAGGGATTAACATGAAGGAATATAATTACATTTGTGTATTTACGTTTGGTCATGGATTTGGAAACTGCTATGTCCATTTATGCTGGGTGAAGCTGGAAACTCCCGATCGGATTCTAAGCTGACCTCTTTACCTCAGAATCGAATTCATTAACTAATGTTTTCCCGAAGAATGAATTATCTAATATTTATGGAAGGATTATATTTTAACAATTTGAAACGTAAATGTTAACGGTAATAATACAGCAGTTTACATGTGTCGAATTTGAAGCATTGGATTAAATTATAGCCCGAATGAAGGTTGAAAGCAGTTCTTACTACATTATCCCGTAGATTTGTGCAGTGAGAATCTCATTAGTTTTCTTCTTGAATGATGAATTTAAGGGAAAGTGAGTGAGTGCACTTGCGATGGGGCGGGGGGGGGGGGGGGGGCGGTTATACCCTTTTCCATACAACACAAAGGCTGTACAAATCGGTGAGTGACACAAAATTAACGCGGACCTGAAGAAAGATGGTGTAATAAAAGGACGGTAACTCTACAACAACATTGCAAGGAGTAGTTCAAAATCTCCGAATTGCGAGAGCTCGAACTATGCATCCCCACCGCTACCCGGAGGGGTATACAAATAAGGTTAGAAGAAAAATAATACATTCGCTTATACCGGGCAGCAGTGGTAGATCAGTGCGTAGTGATCTCACTACAGAGATCGGGTTCAATCCTCTCAGACGTAGTCTACCAGGTTCACCAAGCTTTAAATTGTACCATAAATTATTTTGTCGGAAGTAAACGCAGCCCTGGTGTAATGCTGACCACAGCCTTAATAGTATAGAAAGACAATGTTGCAGTTCTGTCAGTATCTTGTTGTCTCCCAAAACCCATACATCCTTCCACCATTGCGTCTCCATTTTTTTTTCCTATAATCTATCATTCAGGTAAATATTCTCAACGATATTTGTCACCTGAGATCGCCCAACGCGTATATTTCTTATAAAGGCTTAAAGTAGACGCGGGTGCGTTGTGTAGTGGTTTATAAAACGTGGTGATATCTGCGCCGTTTGGTACAAGACATCATGGTGTTTTTTTTTTTTTAAATAACGGGGTTGTTTTCCTGCTTCAATTCTTATTAGTTTATGAGGATTTTTTGGTCTGTTTTTACACCCACCACGAGGAGATGGATTGGATCTTGAGCAATTGTGAATCATGTATCCTGGTGCCAGCATTCAACTATGAGTCGATGTACGTCTTCAGCCCACGCACTATGAGGCGTCTTTGGCGCTTGAAAATAATTCCAGTGATTTGATGAAGATTAGAAACCGGAAGTATCGGATCTAACGTGTCTCTTTCTGTCTGTCGTTACTTTGATAATCCCCGAAATTTCGGATTCCTTGGGAAAATGAGGCTGTGGTCTTTGCCATAGCGTCGGGCCGAAGAGCTTGTGTTCAAATGACCACTGGATCAGGAAGATGAGATAGAATTATAAAGGTGCATGATCGAAACATTAAAGATTTTTATCAAGATATGAACTAAAAGATAAATATGTATGTTAAAGAGGTGCGCTCCGAGATCTTCTCCTTCTCTTTCGGTACGCCTGAAAAGGGCACTAGCTACGTTGAATCTCAATTTGCAAAAACGCGCCGACCTTTCGGCATTCTGTGTTCGACACATCCGACTTCATATTTTTGGAACATTCCCATTTGTGATTCCTTCTCTGTTCTGTTTATAGAATCAGTATCACTGCAGTCGAAAATTCCCCATATCCGCTCCACTCATGTCACAGCTTCCGCCAAATCCCGGTAGCAAATTCTTTTGACATGCTCGACTACCGTGCATGCCTAATCTTGTCGATCAGGCGACGATTCCAAACGACTTCCATCAAATAGAAGTGAACGGACACTTGCCTACTCCAATCTCTTCGAAAACACACATTTAAAACAGACAAAGAAAACAACACGGTTTAAGCGACTACGTTAGTCTCTGCAAAAATAGGGCGACATTCAGCCATTTTGATTTTGCATTGTCTGGTGGCGGTCTCTCTCTCTCTCTCTTTCTCTCTCTCTCTCTCTCTCTCTCTCTCTCTCTTTCTCTCTCTCTCCCTCTGCGATCAAGTCTCATTCAGACTATGATTCCAGACTCTCTCATGAAGTCAGCTGTCTGTTTAAGCGAATCGATTGCCCCATATAGTTTTTCTTCCAGGGAGGTGGGCGTGGACCACATTGCTCTTCTCAGATCTGTGTACTGGGGGCAATCCTGTAGAACATGTTTTGTAGTCATATTGTCCAGTGTACAGTGGCATAGGCTCGTTGTACCTATTTTGAATTTGGTGAACATGTGATTTCTCATTCTATTGTGGCCAGTGCGTAGGCGAAGTATGATGACGTGATCCCTCCTTGATAGTTGGTGGTATCCGTCACGCTCGTTATGCTTTGGGTGTTCTCGTTTCCATTTTTCATGGAACTGACCTTTGAGGATGGATTTGGCTTTATCATAACTGAGCGGATGGTTCTCTTGTGGTAATCTCCCTCCCTCTTTAGCTAATTTGTCTGCGCGTTCGTTCCCGTGTATATTACAGTGTGATGATATCCTTTGAATGACTACTCCTTGGAAGTTATTGCATAGTATGGTGGCGGTCGTTAGCAAGGTTGAACTACAGTGCGAACCATTCGGCTGCGTGGACGACGATTTCAAACAACTTCACTGAAAGAGAGTGCCCACAGTCACTTCCAACTCACTGGAAACCAGCCAAAACAAAAACTGTTTTAATGTTGGCACTCTCTGAAGGGGCCTGCTGGAATGTCCGCCATCTTTCCTCAGAATTCAATTCCTACTCGCGTTATAGTGCTAAACATGCCGGTTTTGGATTAACCGCGTAATAGGTGAAGTAAATAGGGTCTTTGTTACATCTATAGCTTGTTTCATAACTCGTGCCCAACTTTTAAAATCGATAGCTTTTTAACCGCTTGTTGTAAGTTGTTCAAAATTTGCATGTAAAGTTATCATGATTAGAACCCAACAGGGAATTAATTTCATTAAAAAAACATTTGGTTATTATTGTTGCTTATTTGATTTATACAAATTTATAACGACCCATTGATGTAGTCAAAACTTAATGTTTACAGTATTTTGAGTTAAAAATAGCGAGTAAAAATCCATACACGGTAAAATTGACGTGATTGCACGCTCTCACCGTGGTTTTTTGACACAATTAGACACTTGTAAAAAACACGAGAAATTGTGTGTTCCATTTCCGTTCATTCATAGCTGGAGACGTGGAACGATAACATTTATCATGAGTCTTAAAATGAAATTCTGCAGTTTACAAAACATCGCAATAAAAATGTATGACTATTTTTGCAAAGAGGCTAAACGAGGAAGATTATTTCATTCTTTAGAAAATCCTGAGAATAGGACAAGACACATTTTGGATTCATCTAAACGGTCATTTAATCGCTGGATTCAAGCACGTGACCGTCAATGTTCAAAATATACAAAATCACAAGGAAGAGCAAAAATGTTGGATAATTTCGACAGTGAACTTATTAGAAGTGAAATTCGCAAAATGTTGGGAATGAATGAAACTGTTACAATAAGAAAATTAAAAGTATCTCTGAAAAAGAACAACAGTATTGAAATATCAAAGTCTACATTATGGAGGAATGTGAGAGCTGCAGGCTTTACATTCAGAAAGTATTCCAATGAACGAAACATCATCTGTGAGAAGCCACATATAGTAGTCATGAGAAGCAAGTACTTATGGGAAGTAAAAGAGGTGCGCAAGCAAGGTTATGATATTGTGTACTTGGATGAAACATGGATCAATGCTCACCACACTAACCAAAGGGAATGGCAGTCATCAGATGGAAAGATTAAGAGATTAATACCTAGCAGCAAAGGACAGCGCTTGATAATTGCTCATGCAGGTAGTCGACAACATGGACTAATACAGAATGCAGAGTTCATTTTTCTTTCAAAATCCATAGACAATCGGGATTATCACTCTGAGATGAATGGTGACATATTTAGACATTGGATTGAAAATTATGTTCTCCCATCACTAGATCGACCATCTTGCCTAATAATGGACAATGCAGCGTACCACAACATTGTTGCACTTGAAGATAAAGTCCCGACGTCATCCAGTACAAAAGATGCTATTAAGATATGGCTCACAAAGGAGCACATACAATTTAATAACATGTACTTAAATCCTGAATTACTATCTCTAGTAAAGCAAAAACAAAGGATAAAGATTTTTCAAATAGATAAGATTATCCAAGAGCACGGTCATATAAGTTTGAGGCTGCCACCTTACCATGCTCATTTAAATCCAATATAACTAATCTGGGCAAAATTAAAAGGACAAGTTGCAGATGAAAATGCAACATTTAAAATATGCGATGTAAAGACTCTTGCTAACCTCGCTTTATTAAATATAGACAAAGATTATTGGGCTCAATGTGAAGACCACGTCTTAAAACAGGAAGAGGAATATTGGAAAAATGATGGTTTGTGGAATGTTCAACCCCAAACAGTTATTAATCTTTTAGACTCGTCTGATTCAGAATGAAAGTATATAGCCCCCACAATGTTGGCCCCTATATTACCTTAAATTAGTTCAACAAACGGTCCTTATCAGGACCACACAACTATGAAAATTGGACATACAGGTATACCTTGATATTATCGTCCGTCCTCGAACTGAGAAGACAATAATTCTCCTGGTGTTTTGTCTTATTAGGTTATTTCCCATTACGGCCACGCCTTTACCTAGTGAAAATTAATCTTAGACCAGCAACTACGGTAATTTCTATTATTTAGGGGTTCACAATTTACAATTTTGACAAACATCAAAGAAATTCGCCGCTTTAAGAAAACTGCAGCTGCAAGATATTTGTTAAATATACATTTAATGGTCTTTTGCATTCTAATAACATTTGGAAAATTTCAACAGTTTTTAACAAACGGTTACTGAGTAATAGCGTTTTGAAGTTGGGCACGTGATTTGAAACGAGCTATAATGTGTTGCTCCTAATAGTCTGCTATGGGAAACTGGATGCTAACATCTCGAGTACTGATTACAGGTCTCTACGCGAAAATGAAGTGAAACTAATAATTATAGTTTATCCATGAGTTAGCAAAACAAAAACAAAAATGGAAACTGAACAAAACAACATAACGTGAACGGAAGAAAACAATTAAACAGTTTGCACAGTATCTCCTAATTTTTGGAAAGTTGCTTTTGCCTGAGCTATTCTGTATCTCACCTTTATTGTATACCTACCATCTTAGGTTAACATTCTTCCAAGATATTTACATTTTTTTTACCTGTTTTGATATTGGTCCACTTGCCTAATTGCGGTGATGTCTTTTTCTTTGTTCCTACCATTACTTCTATTTTTGTTTTTTTTTAGCTACTTGGGGCTGCGTTCTTTACTTTTGTTTTCCTTCACTAAAATGTCTAACGTTTCTTATATATATTATATACGATTGCTATTTTCATCATAATTTGAATAATCAGACAAGCAGAATCAGAAACAGACTTCTCCTTTCACAATAAAATAGGTTTTGTTTTGTTCTTAAGTCCTCTCTATTAATTGTTATTCTTATTGTATTTTATCTCCCTTGTTTTGTTCTTAAGTGCTCTCTATTAATTATTCTTCTTAGGCTGTATTTTTTATCTCCTTTTTTTTGTTCTTAAGTCCTCTCTATTAATTATTCTTCTTAGATTGCATTGTTTTATCTCCCTTGTTTTCTTTTGCTATCAGGTGCCCACAAGAACGAAAGCCTGGCGTGGGAGTCCTCTTTATTTCATTCTCAAAACATGATCGGTGTACTTTCAACGTCTTACCGTTTGTAGCTTGATTCGTTATTCGTGTCTGATTTTTTGTTTCTCCTATAGTTTTATTTGATGTAAAAATCTCACCAATTTGTGTTTACGAGTCTTGGAGACATCTATTTAAAAGGTAATTAGTCTCTATTCTAGTAATTGAGTGAATGTCCAGCTCTCGTATCCATATGTTTGCACGGGTATCACACACAAGATTTGAACCCACTACTATTCCCAGGAGCAAACGTCTGTACCCAGTCTTATTATAATAACCAGAGTGAAACAAACTGAAATTAGACTTCGAATTTTCTTCCTTGGTACCATCATTCTGGTGGCACTGATTTTATTAATCAACTCCTTTCTTTGTGTACGCATCTATTTTTATTTTCTTTTCAATGTCCTGAGATAGACAACTATTCTGCTGTACATAAGGACCAACTTTGTTTGACTTCTATAATAAACGGATGGCAAGAATTATTTTGTTGCTTTATTGTTTCGATATTTGATAATGGACTAGATCAGATGTGACCTATGGACTGAGACGCTGTGCTATTTCTTCTCGGAGACAAATCATAATAAATGAGCATTATTATAGAGGGAAACTTCCGAGGCGATAATCAGCGAATCAATTCAGAGGAAGAGCTATGTTTACAGCACTCGGGAGAAATGACAAATAATCAACAACAGAAAAAAACAAATAAACAAAGAACAATATATGGACCGAAGCAGGCACATATATTGTCAGTATTTCTTCTCGCACGACGGGAACTACACATCAACAATCAATGACCAGGCTTTGGGACACGAGAAACACTATAAACGGTAAGTAACACAGGCCAACAGTTGTCCATGTTACACACTTGGACTAGAATTGTAAAAAATAACAACAATCTGTAGCTCATCCCAACACTTCACGGCTTGAACAGGACAAGATAAACGGACACGATGAACAGACAAGATAAACTTCGAGAAACATGGACATTAGTCAAGAAAACAGAACAGAAAATTGAAGTCTTTGAAATGTGGAAATATAGAAGAATAGGTAGAATTGGATGGAAGGAAAAGAAAAAAACGATGAAGTTTTAAAACAACTAAAAATAACAAGAGAACTATTAAATACAATTAAGACAAGACAAATGAAATTTTGGAGGCATGTTAAAAGACACAACAGCCTACTAAAAGTGATATTGGATGGGAAAATACAAGGTAAAAGAGGCACAGACAGACCAAGACTAACATGGATGAGTAACATCAAAAGATGGACAAATCAATCTATGACAACCTGCACCATCAAAGCAAGAAAGAGGGTGGAATGGCGCTCCATGGTAGCCAACCTTCGTTGCGGAGACGTCACTCGATGATGATGAAACTTTGATACACGAAACGCTGCTGTACAGTTTACCTTGTCGTCAACGGGAGATAATCAAAATTTAGAATGTAGTCTGGGCAAGGGTTATCTGATTAGAAGTGGTAATTAAAGTTATTGGCGGATCGTGCATAAATTTGGGTGCTCAGAGGAAACACAATTAATTAAATTGAGTGGCATTTACGAAATAATTAGAAGATAATTAGGAACGATAATCAACATTAATTTACTCACATTATTTGTTATTAAAAGGAAAACTCAGTTCGGAAATAGAGATAGCATTGAAAAGTTTAATTAGACACTCATGTTTGTGTATAAAAACAAAGAAACAGAACCGTTTTAGAAGGAGGGGGGTGGGGGGTAAAAACGAGGAATGAAACTAGAACTATTAAAATAGGTAAAGAGTTAGGGCGTAGAATAACCTGGTTTATAAAGAGGTGGATTTGTATGGCTGTGCAACGTGGAGAACAGCAAAAATGATAATCACCAAAATACAGACCTTCATTAATGGATGCTTGCATACACAAGATGGATAGAAATGGTAGGACACAACCATTAACTTAGAATTATGAGAAATTACCAGTAAAATATCAGCGGATAAAGAAATACAATGAAGATAATGGCCCTGGACAGGACACACAAGCCAACTGAGAGTATTTATTACACGACCGGTCCTTTTTTGGAATCCTCAGGGAAGACAAGGCGGAAGACAAATATGCTTGGAGAAGACAGATGGAAGCAGTGATGAAGGGGATGGGAAAGCATACAATGAGCTTAAGAGAATGATAAGAAATAAAATAGCTTGGAAAGTGTTTGTAAATACCTATGTTTCACATGGAGTTGAAAAGAATAAGAAGATAAAGAGATGGAACACCGTGCTGAGGTCCATACTAGAGGAAAGGCTTGATGGCAAAAGAGTAAGTGGACAATAGAGCTTTAGATTGAGGGAGGAATAACAGCAAGAGATAAAAAGAATATCCTGAAATATAGATATAGATGTGAATCATGGACAATAGGACAACAGACAAGAAAATCAGTGGAGTCCGTAGAAATGTGGTTTTACAGAAGAATGTTGAGAATATCATGGATAGCTAAGAAGAGTAATGAAAATATTCTAAAAGAGGCCAAAGCAAAAAGAGAGCTAATTTCCAATATTAGGAAGAAACAATCATCATTTCTTGGCCATGCAATGAGAAGAGAACAACTGAAATATATTGTAACAACTGGGAAAAATTGAGAGACGAAGAAATAGAGGGAAGCAAAGAGAAAAAATACCAGACAGCTTAAGAGAATGGCTTTGCAAAAGGTCAAAAACAGAAATGATAAATAACTGTCGAGATCGAAAGCTGTGGAGAGACATGATCACCTACGCCAGCAGGCTCGGTACTTGATGATGATGATAGATATAGAGTCGAAGGTAAGTGATACATTAACGTCATCACACTAGTCACCAGCTTTTTGGAAATGCTGGGGCAGGTGCTCTAACTCACAAATATTATCATCCCCACCTCGGTGAACCATTCTTTCTAGCTGGGTCAAGTAGAATGTTCCAGGCAGGTATTGAACCTCTATTACATTTTGACTAAGCCAGCACACTAACCACAACCACGCCTTCTCAAGAGGTGTTATAATGTGACAATTATAAAAGTGCACACTGCAGCTAATCTTTAATGTGAAAAGATCCTGTCACATGATGATGTACAAAGTTTTGTATTTTTTTTTTCATTCGCCAGCAGACTAGGAACTCAATTTTGCGTGTTAATCCATTTTTCCCTGGCAGCCATGTGCACAGAGGTCCCTCGCCATACAGGCAGATAACTCTGACTTCATATTTTTTCTGTCCATGAGTAATTGACTTTCAAGCCAGGTCTCACTGCTGAGACCAGGAGTGGTTGCCGCAGAGAGAAATCATAAATAAAAATCCCAACCAACCAGGATTTGAACCCACAACCTCGCTGTCTCAAGGCTGGCATCTTGCCTCGAGACCAACCAGTCCCCTAGAGTTTTGTATTGAAACAAAGGTTTTCTTTATATTTCTCTTTACTAGGTCTTGTATTAAAACAATAGTTTCCTTTTTTTGTTCTCCTACATTCATTCTCATGCAACATAAACTGAGATAAATGACTAACAGCAACGCTTTGCTTCGAACTGTCTTAAAATTTGATTTTTATTGTTTAAAAAAAAACATTAAAAAATATAAACAATATAAAATTACATAAATTGCTTTTATAAATTAAAAAAAAGAAGATGTAACAAAGTTAAAACAGTTCAAGCTGAATTAATGTACTGAAATAATTGAGACAACATATTTCAAATAATTAAAACATTAATGACTAAAAACAAAATAAACAACGTTTTCACTTTTCAATCAAAATGATATATAAAATATATCTCAGCTATTTGGGGGGAAACCATTTCATATTATGAAGAATTCTTTAAAAAGTGCAATTGATGTTATAAACTGATTACACAACTCCAACTCTTATTCAAAGTTTTACAAGTCATTGGACTTGAATAAAGGGCTCAATGGTCACAGACTAATTGGACCACAAAGCAGTCAATCAAGTTACAACAAATTTGGTTTCCTTTTCCAAATAATCAGCAAAAGCTGGCAGAAATTCAAAAAACCTCAGTCTTAATATTTGGAATCCCTAAATTTTGAGGACTTGTCTGGCTGTTGGAGTCCTCGTCCGACATTGCAATGCGAGAACTTGCTCCTGAGTTCATAGGATGGTTCCCAGGATTACTTGCTGACAGGTTTATCAGCCCAGAGTTTACTATCATACTAGGGTTGAAGGGGCTGGATCCAAACTGGGTGTATTTATCCATCTCTACACGTAAGTATTGCAGCAGCTGAAAGTCTTTTTCTGTTAACTCACTAATGGGCTTTCTTCTAAAACGCCAGCACACTTTTCTGTTGGTTGGATGTCTGCCTTGTTGAGCTGTCCCCAACTCAAGCTCGGCCACTTTCTGGAAAAACAAAGCACTTGCCCAAGCAGGATGTCGATTATTGGTGCCCTCAATTCTAACTGGTGGGGTTATAGACTTCTGAGCAGCTGTTGTGGCAGAAACACCATGTCCATCATCATAACACTCTAAAAGCCGCTTGATTCTTCTTCCATGTACTGCTACAAACTGTGTCTTTGAAAAGTGTACAAAATCAACTGCCTGCATCATTTCACTAACATCTTCCTCTACGGTGGTCATGGTATGGGGGAGTGTGCTGTAGTCAACATCCCCAGGAAGCTTAGGTAACCCAAATGATAAATTTGGTGGTTGTTCTGAAGATGAGGAGTTTGGGTTCTGATTTACAGACCTCGATGTGCCTGTTGGAGCAATGGGGGATGGTGTGTGAGAAGAGGAGGATTTTGAATTAGAAAAAGAACTTGATTGAAAGGGTCCTTCTGGACTGTCCTGAACAGCTGTCTGAGGTAAAGTTGTAGCTTGGTTGTTGCTCTCATTGATATTGTTTTCCACAAAGCTTTCAGAGCCATGACTAAAGAAGCCTGTCCCCACCATGAACGTCATTGCTAGTTTCTGCTCAAGAAAGTACTTGCCCAAAGTTATAGCACATTTGACTGTATCAACATTGATGGTCCAGTCCCAATCATCACTGTTTGCTTTTACTCCACTGGCAGTGAGAATGCAATTATCAAGTGCTTTTAGTATTCCACAAAGTCTGACTATTTGACCCATGGACTTTCCAATGATGCCTTCATGCTCATTTTGGTCTAACTGGTTCAACACTGTTGACCATTCTTCATCAAAGAACTTACTGAGTTCTTGAATAGCATCTGAATCAAAGCAGTAAGTCTGTCTTTCTTTGTGCTGCTCCAAGAGAATGGAGTAAATGTTGTAGAGCTCAGGTAGTTCTGTGTCAATACTTGGTTCTCCAAAAACTCCCTTCATGTCATCAGCTTGAGGACAAGACAGCAGGAGTCTGGCAGATAACCACGGCGGAGATTTCACCATCAAAGTGACAACATACTCTGGACTTGCAAATCCTTTTGACAAAAAGAAAATATTAATTAATAAAGTATAGCATGAAACTATTGTAAATTTTTACAAAAAAATTAAACAGGTCCATTTTATATTGTAATCCTGTGGAAAACAAATATGGAACTATATAACCATACACATTTATAATAAAATTGATGGATTGATATGTCTACTTATGTATTCTTTGTTTGCTATATGTTGTTGATTTGTATTTCTTATTTTATGTACTTTTCATTTTGTGTGGTTGTTGTGTAATGTCTGCATGTAATTTTTATAGTTTGCATGATAATATACTTTATAAATACATACATAAGTTACAGAATGTAAAAAGAACATATAAAAAGAAATACTAAGATATTAAAGAAAGTGTATGTATAGCACAAATCCCCAGTTACTCCTACACAAACCGAATTAAATGGTTTGGACAATGAAAGCAACTCCCTGAAGACAGACTCACGTCACAAGCATTACAATTATATTAAATAGTAAGAAGGGAAAATGACGATCTTCCGAAACATTAATTAGCAAATTTTCAAACCTCAAACAAATTACTATGTATCAAACAAGAAGCAAGCTACTTTAGAAAAAACATCTTTTTTCCTCAAAGTTGTGAATCATATGATACTTTTTTATTTATTTTACAAACAGTTAGTTAAAGGCAGTCAATCTATGATTCTCACCATCATGCAGTTTTGCATAGTTTCTCTCATTGCTGGCTCTGTTATTTATTTAAACAGGCAGGTTTCAGGGCAGCAAAATGTGCAAAGAAAATTTATATTGTAAAGTTTTATCTCTTTTCTCTTCTGTCAATTATCAACTTTAGGTACAAGAGGACAGAAGGCAACAAATCAATATATTTTGTTATTAAACAAACACAGAGCATAAGTTAAGAAAACATAGTGATAATTTTTCCTTGCATGTTCCAAATTACCTTCATTTTCATGTCTGGATGATAAAAACATTGAACTGTCATGACAGTTTTAATTTTCTATTCCCACCTTTCTGTTGTTTATTTGAAGTTTGTTCAAGCTGACTTTGTACTGAGAATATCAATCTAAGGAACTAATAGAGCAAGGCAATAACAATTCTAGCCAACCAAACACACCTCCATGGTTGAAGTTAGAACCAAGAATAGTGGTGACTCTTCCATCTTCAACAGCCACAAGAGGGAGTCCCTCATACAGGTCTTCCATCACAGAAACTAGCCGAGGGGAGATCACTGGTTGCGTGAGTCCTAACACCTCATGAAGATTCTGCACATTCTCAGTTAGGCTGAATGCATGCCCATCATTTCGATGCAAGACCTCTGTCAGAGCAGCCAGTGTTATACGTGTACCTTACGAAGAAAGTTTTCAATAATTAATAGAGAAAATTATTAAGAGACTGTTACTACAGTGAACTGGGCAATAATATTGATGCAAGAGTGGGTTAAATTAAAACCTTAATATTGTGATAAAAGTTATAAAAACTACACCACTGTCTGGTAATATTTTACCAATTGCATAACAAATTTAAACTGACTATATGGTGCATAAAAGCAACATCTGCCATATTAGCAATAAAAAGTTGGTCATCCCATTTGATACATTTATCCAACATGAGCAGTATTCAATCATTTGCTTATTAGAAGTGAAACCTATTGCAATACATCAATTAGTAAAATTCCAATATAACTATGCATATCTGTCAATGCAACAAATGTAAAAAAAAAAAAAAAAAAAAAAATATAAAGTACCCCCGTCATGCCAAGTGGCGTATAGGAAATATTGTTAGTGACCATAAATTTTACAGGCCTTTGGCACATGATTTTTGGGGTAATGTGGTCAGTATTACGCCCATGCCACTTTCCTTTTCCAGAAAAAAATCTGGTGCCCATTTAAGGCTGGGTGAACTGGAAGCCGTCGGTTGGGATCGAACCCTACCTCTTGTCCTTTGTAGTCCAGTTCACTAACCACTGAGCTATCATGGCTCCAATGCAACAAGTGTTCTAATCTTTAAAACTGCAGCTATTTCATTCATTGTCACTTGGCAATGTTTCCTCAATAAGTCTTCACCTGCTATAATGATTCTAGTGTCACATTTCCTCTTTGTTGCATTGCATGTCTTTAGTGGGGTGACAACTGTACACTGCTAATGTGATGGTGGATTGCTTTGCTGTGCTGCAACCTGTTTGATATTCTTTATGCTATGGTCAGTCGAATACCCCAGCATCAATGCAAACAAATTAAAATCTATAATTGCTCAACTGCCTGTGCCAGTGGAATCATCTGAATTAAAACTCATCTCATCGAAAGATCCAAACAAAGAAAGGTAGCTGCAGTCTCCATCGTAGCAGCTACAACACATGCCAAAAGACATAAGGCCAAACGGAACTGAAAGTGAACACAGCTGAACTGTCCTTCATCACACAATATCATCATTCATTGTAAGCAATCGAAATATAGAAACACCATCCGGATGAACAACACACTCACGGTGTGCACAGAGCACTAAACTCAGTAGCACTGGCTGCAAGCCAGAATTGGAATATGAGGAAACTGCAACAAGGAACACTTTTCAAACAGGGCCTCAATGGTTCCTGCCACCTACCCACCATATTGACTGGAAAACCCATTCTATATATCATTAGTAACAGTTTTTGCCAGCTCACAGGACAACAAAGATCTTATCTTATCTCTGATCTTATCACCATTTTATTCAGGTTTTTATTTGACCCACCCACATAAGTGGCTTACAGGCAGTAAAATCTGCTAGAATAAGCACTGGCCCATTCTTCTCTGAATATTACAGCTTACAACTTTAATAACAATATGGTTAAAATACTACACAACCATACATCAAAGCTGTTTTGAGATTATGTTTACCTTCCTGGCATATCAGTGTAAGTGAGCATGTTTGTGTGTAAGTAAAAAAAAGTAAAGTACCCCCGACACATCAAGTGGCGTATAGGGAAATATGGTGTTAGTGACCCTATATTTTACAGACCTTCAGCACATGATTTTTGGAGTAATGTGGTCGGTATTACGCCGTGCTGCTTTACTTTCCCAGAAAAAAAATCCGGTACCCATTTAAGGCTGGGTGAACCCGGAAGCCGTCGGTTGGGATCGAACCCTACCCCTTGTCCTTTGTAGTCCAGTTCACTAATCACTGAGCTATCACGGCTCCTTGTTTGTGTGTGGTAACAAACAATATGTTTACATGAGGATATTTAGAGGCATCTGTGTAAAGGAAAGAATAATATTTAACATTATTATAATAACATTATTTTAAATATTATATTTGTATGTGTTGAAACAGATTTGACCTGACGTTTGTTGATTCTTTTCAGCAGTCAGCTTATTGTTATTTATAACTCATTCCTCTTGTATAAAAGTTATATCCTCCTCATTTGTTCTGATGGTGAGAAGAGTGTGCTTTCAGGATGTGTTGCAAGATGTTGGCATCACAAGCCCGTGGGACCAACGAGCAGCAAGTGATCTACGGTTTCCTTATGGTGCTTGCTGTTCACATTATTTGTTTCATGAAGGAGTTTAGTCTGTTTAGATGATAACTGACAGGGGTATGTCCAGCTCTCACCTGGAAGATCAGACCTTGGTCACTTTTTCTATTTGATTAGTTCAAGTGGGTTTGGCTTTGCTGAGTACTTTTACAGTGAGCAGCCAGTTGTGTTAGTTATAAAAAAAAAAAAAAAAAAAAAAAAAAAAGTAAAGTAAAGTACCCTGGTCACGCCATATATATATAGGTGTATAGGGAATATGGTGTTCTATCTATCTATCTATTGACCTTTCGAGCCGTAACCGGCCCATAGGGCGTAGACCAAGATACACCTTCTCCTATATGAATTTTTGTTCTAGCAGTTTTCTTTTAAAGATATTTTATTAAATCTCGCCATCTGTCTCTGTTCTGTGCAAGCAGTTCTATCTCATTGAGGGAGCCGATTCCTGCTGCTCTTGCCTCTCTCATCAATGTTCTTCTCAGTGTCTCCCTGGGTCTTCCTCTTTTTCTTTTACCTGTTGTTTCCCATATGAGGGCTTGCTTTGCTATTCGATTATTATCTCTTCTCATCACATGTCCAACGTATGACCATCGTCTTTTCTTTATTACTGAAGATATTAGTGGTTAATATGGTGTTAGTGACCATAAATTTTACAGACCTTCGGCACATGATTTTTTTTTTGGGTAATGTGGTCGGTATTACACCTATGTCACTTTACTTTCCCAGAAAAAATCCGATACCCATTAAAGTCTGGGTGAACCCGGAAGCCATCAGTTGAGATCGAACCCTACCCCTTGTCCTTTGTTGTCCAGTTCTCTAACCACTGGGCTATCGCGGCTCCCAGTTGTTATTTGGTTATGGAAGGCCTCGGTATCACTGCAAACGAATTAAAATCCATAATTGCTCAACCGCCCATGCCAGCGTAATCATCCGAATTAATATCTCATCTCCCAAACAAAGAAAAGTAACTGTAGTCCCCATCGTAGCAGTCTCAGCACATGCCAAAAGACATAAGGCGAAACTGCGCAGAAAGTGAACACAGCCAACTGTTCCCTGTCATACGATATCATCATTCATTGTAAACAATTGTAATATCGAAACATGATCAAAACCAAATAACCAAATCTAACGGTTCAGCCATTCTTGTTAGCAATTACTCCAAAGAATTTGAATGCTTGTGGTGAAATGAACATTGGTGTCTATTTTCATTGCTCATAATTCAAGCTTGAAAGGTGATCCATTGCACAGTAATCTCCTCCTATAAGAAGTGGATAGCTGGCTGATTGGTTGGATAATAGTAGAGCTGACTCAGACAACAGCTTTATCTGCAGATGTGTGTCAAAAATGCAAATGAATATTTTTAAGTTATGTCTATTTGTGCATATAATGCTTACACACCACTCTCTTTTATTAATCGTGAACATACATGAGTGAAAAATAGAGTATTCATTTTTCAGCTTATTAATGTATAAAACAAGTTCCAAAAAAAGAAACAAATTGTGCCACATAATTTATTTCACAGAAGAACAAGATGAATTCCCTAAGATGCACACAAGAAATTCGTATTATGGATGTGAATCATGAACAACAGGACAACAGACAAAAAAATCACTGGAGGCTGTAAAAATGTGGTTTTACAGAAAATGTTTAGAATACCATGGACAGCTAAGAAGAGCAATGAAAACGTTATGAAAGAGGTCAAAGCAAAAAGAGAGCTAATATTCAATATTAGGAAGAAACAATCATCATATTTTTGCCATATAATGAGAAGGGAACGGCTGGAATATATTGTAACAACTGGGAAAATTGAGGGACGATGAGATAGGGGAAAGCAAAGAGAAAAGATACCAGACAGCTTAAGAGAATGGCTTGGCAAAAAGTCAACAGAAATAGATAACTTTCGAGATTGAAAGTTGTGGAGAGACATGATCACCTATGTCAGCAGGCACGGTACTTGATGATGATGACGATGCACTAATATTGGTAAGTATTAAAAGCAATATTGTAGACCTGGCATAAACAAAGTATAGTTTTGAGAATAAACATATTTTCCTGAAGAACAACCAATGAGATGATTCTTTAGTGCTGAGAAATCAAAATGTATGACAGAATAAAGTACTGAATTGGTGACGGCATTTGAAATAAGTTATGGAACGATCTGTCTTTGACTTAGTGATAACACATACATTATACAACCTTCTAATGGGAAGCAATAGGAAAAAAGAGGATATTCTCGAGAAACACTGGAAAAATAACAAAAGAAAAACACGGACGTGAGCAACAAACCTAACAAGCATCGACTCTCGTAATGAGGAGTGAGAGCCTCGCTCACAAAAGAGACTCAAAGCAAAGTTCTGTGACGACACAGGAATGATGAAAGATGTTAGATGTACAGCAAGTCTTGCCACTGCAAGACAAAATCTGACAACAATACGTCAGAGCTGGGTACTTCCGGTGGTCTCAAAGATGGAGGATAACAGAAAAGATTCATTAGGACTGGCGGCCAGGATTTCACACATCCAATTAAAAAGAATACGAATAAAAATTCAAAGGGTGTAACAAGACAATGTGCACTGTGACTGGGAGAAAATGTGGCGTAATGGTAAAATACAAAAGTTGGAATTTTCAACTTCAAATCCGTGGTTTCTTTGTGACTTTGCCCTCTCCCGGTCTCTTGACAGTGAGATTTGATAATTGCCCTTTGGAATGTCAACGAAAAACAGGTCTCGTGTGCTCATAAAAGAACCCCTA
>JAVIAB010000051.1:106225280-106270280 GCA_032433765.1 Megaustenia siamemsis
TATGGGCAGTAAGGGGTTAACAACTCTTGGCATGTCTGGTGTTTGTCTACTAATACGCTTGGCTTGGTGAATAAAACTGCTTCTCTTAAGTCGTCCCAGTGCAAGATTTTGAAATCGGTCCTTCATTGGATGTCTCGGCAAATTTTTCTGCCTGTATCAGCACCTGTCTCCTCCGTGCTCTCAGTGCTGGTATCCTCCACAATTTCTTCATCTCCAATATTGGTGTTGATTTCATTGCTCCGATGATGACCTTAAGTTCCTGGGTTTGTACTTTATCCAGCTCTTGTAGTGTGGTGTTTGATGCAGCACCATGCAGATGATCCATATTCTAAATATGGGCGTATACTCTGTTGGTAAACTTTACTGAGTATTTTCCCACTCGCATCCCACGTGGTTTCACACAGCTTTCGTAGAATAGTCAACTTCCACCTTGCTTTTTGGGTTGCCTTATTTATCTGCTGTTTCCAAGATAGCTTGTTGTCAAATGTAACTCCGAGATATGTAGCTTGTATGTCTTCTTTCACAGGCTCATTGTTTATGTAGATTGCTCCTGTTTTTTGTTTTGGGGAGAGTGAAAAGTGTAGTACTGCATTTGTCTGTATTGATGCTGATATACCATATATTTGTCCCTGAGTTCAGTGCATTCATAGCTCTTTACAACATATTAGAGGCCACTGTTGCATACTCCTCTGTGCACCACATTACCAAGTCATCTGCATACATCACCACTTCGGTACCATGTGGTAGTTCAGTAACTAGGTCATTGATGTAGACTAGAAAAAGTGTTGGAGCTAGTACCCCTCCCTGTGGGACACCCTGGCGCAGTAAGACCTTACTTTTAAGACGATTCAATTGCACTCTAGCTCTCCTGTTATGAAGGTATGCTTTGACCCATTTGTACATCTTGCCATTTACTCCGTAATTTCTCAGTTTCTTTAAAAGCCCTTCCTTCCATACCTTGTCAAATGCTTTCTTTAGGTCTATCCATGCATCTAGCATCTGTTTCTTTTCTTGGAACGCATCCTCAATTTTCTGGGAAAGATAGTTTGCCTGATCTTCGTTGGAGTAACACTGTCTAAAGCCTACTTGCTTTTGTACCAAATAAAACTATAAGAGAGAGAATGAAACTATAAGAGAGAGAATGAAACTATAAGAGAGAGAATGAAACTATAAGAGAGAGAATGAAACTATAAGAGAGAGAATGAAACTATAAGAGAAGAAATAAAACAAAGAGTGTCAGGCCTTCACACACCAAGTGGACAACAAAATAAGGAAAACCAAAAGAAATTCTGAAAAGAACAATTAACAGACAGGGCTCAACTACAGGCTTAAAGGAAAAGAAAATCTACACAACCTAGCAGTGAACTGTCAGGTATAGGGATTTCTGTCCAATCCTAGGCCATAGAGGAAGTAAGTGAACTATATGTAATGTATTATATTCTTAATCGATCTTTCTGGACTTGGACTCGTCTTCTATGCCTCTCTTTTCTCCCTTCCTCGATGTTTCTGGACTTGGACTCGTCTTCTAGGCCTCTCTTTTCTCCCTTCCTTGATGTTTCTGGACTTGGACTCGTCTTCTAGGCCTCTCTTTTCTCCCTTCCTCGATGTTTCTGGACTTGGACTCGTCTTCTAGGCCTCTCTTTTCTCCCTTCCTTGATGTTTCTGGACTTGGACTCGTCTTCTAGGCCTCTCTTTTCTCCCTTCCTCGATGTTTCTGGACTTGGACTCGTCTTCTATGCCTCTCTTTTCTCCCTTCCTCGATGTTTCTGGGCTGTTAATGATGCTCTTTTTGACGGGGTGGAGTGTGCTGTCAGGTGGTGACCGTGTTGCATGTCTATGTCTATCTGAATTAATCTATGTTCCAGCACTTGTGTAACCCCGACTACATTATATTGCCACTTTATACTCCGTCATTTTCATTATTCTTCTCAAAAATCCCATTTCCTATATACATTTATTCTTTCTGTGGCCGCTACTAATCCAAAACAAAAATTCAAGTGATATTGTATCATTATTTGCAAGAATACTTTGTTACATAGTGCTCTCCCTGTATCGGGCGTTACATGTTTGTATTACTGTAGCCACTTGTACCATCACGTCTGTTGGCTGTCAGTCTCTGCGTGACTTGTCCTACTCTGAAGATATGACACGTTAGAAGTATTCATTCTTGTTTTAACTTTTTGCTCCAGGCTAAGATTTATGTTTCATCTTCTTTTCATAATGCATGTCTATGTTGATTTTCATACTGTAATTGCTTCTTATTTTGTGTAATAACATATAAATAACGTATTATTATATATAAACAACGTATAACGTCTTATGTCGAAATATATTAACACTTCATGAAATATATATTAATTGTGCACAAATAGTATAATGAATAAAAACCCTGTATTGGATTTGTTCATTTGATACATGTTTTAGCAAGAAAAAGAATGAATAACAACCTCGATGACTTGAGTGAGACGTACAAGGAAACACGGTGCAAATAATATCATAAATAGGGGAATCAAGTATCACAACTCCACAATATATTATGGTAAAAAGTAAATGTTCTTCATTGTTGTTGATACCTTCCTTAGTTAGCTGACACAAGTTCGTTCTTTTTCTATTTGGGTTAACTGAATTATGCTAGGCTAGGGCAGCTTTGTATATTGGACGATCCAGAAATGCTACTCGCACACAGAGCTGCACCCTGCCACCCCTAGACTAAAATAAACTAGCTGCCCCATCCACTTAATCGTTGCTGATAATAAACATTGTCCAATTGTTGACTTCTTGATGTTGCTTTACTGAAAGTAGTAAGTTTGCTCTAAATTATTTGAAATATCAAACGATACAGAATGATATGATCAACTACTGTACGTAAATATGTGATGCCATAGTGATAATTGTGGCGCAGCGCTACGCCGTCGGCGAAAATTGCAAATAAAATAATTTAATTAGCATTAACAAAACTCAACTAATGTCAATAACATTATGATTATTACTGACAGGCAGCTTGGCAATCAATTTCATGAACTCTGCTAGGCGATCATCCTCAAAAATCAGTTTCACGAACTCTGCTAGGCGATCATCCTCAAAAATCAGTTTCACGAACTCTGCTAGGCGATCATCCTCAAAAATCAGTTTCACCCAGCCTTAAATGGGTACCGGATTTTTTCTGGGAAAGTAAAGCGGCACTGGCGCAATACCGACCACATTACCCCAAAAATCATGTGCTGAAGGTCTGTAAAATTTATGGTCACCAACACCATATTCCCTATACGCCACTTGGCGTGACGGGGGCACTTTACTTTTTACTTTACTTTATAATATGATTATTTCTGTCACTTGCCGCGGACATTATCTCTCCTTCTCCTATTTGTTATATTAGCAGCTGGAGGCGAAGGCGCGCCTACCAGCACCAGAGCTGGAAGTTGTCAGCGACCCACAGCTGATGGCTTGCGCCAGGATCGGTGAACTAAAACCATTCAGACCCTGCTCCACCTCTCCGCGGTGCCTCCAGTAACAGACTAAAATGTCTAGTCTGGCCAAGCGTGCAGGGATCGAAGAGGGAAGACAAACCGGTACTCAAAAATGTTATGCTGAAGTCGGATGTGTTGGGCCGAAAGGCGCTAGTATAACAGTTATACTGCAAACCACAACACAACGCAGACACGTCCACTACGTCCTTGTAAGGTCGGATGATGAAGAGGAATATTCTAGTCTACCACGATACTCTAGAATACTTTAGTCATCGGGCGAACGCAACCAACCAACCATATTAGCAGCTAACAATGCTGGGCAGCTCGTGCGCTGAAAGTGATCAGCCACCCATCGTTAACTAATGGAGGTCAGAATCAATGCATCACAACTTCTCCAACAAACCACCGCCTATATCATTTTCCTTTCTCGGCAGCCATAATACAACAGACTGGCTGCTCTGACCAAAAGGCAATGAGAAGAGAAAACTGATGCAAGATGTGTCATAAAAGTTAAAAAAGTAAAGTGCCCCCGTCACGCCAAGTGGCGTATAGGGAATATGGTGTTAGTGATCATAGATTTTACAGACCTTCGGCACATGATTTTTTGGGGAATGTGGTCAGTTTTACGCCCGGTTCGCTTTACTTTCCCAGAAAAAAAATCCGATACCCATTTAAGGCTGGGTGAACCTGGAAGCCGTCGGTTGGGATCGAACCCTACTTCTTGTCCTCTGTAGTCCAGTTAAAATGTGTCATGTTCACGTCGAATATGTTGAGCTGAAAGGCGCAAGTAAGGACGCAGTCAGGACATGTAAATTACTCGCATTTAACAGCAACAATTAACAGGCTTATTATCAAGCAAGTGAACAAATTGAAGTTATGCCTCTACAACTATCCATAAGGGCTCCAGTACAGTCTTGGTGTCCATATTTGTCAGTGATCAACGACACATTTTATAGTTCATGTGGTCAGCACAACACCATGCCATCCAAATTGCCTAAAAAAAACACACACAAATTTTGGTACTGAATATCAGAGGCTGATTGAATTTTGAAGTCATAAAGTCTGTAAAATGTATCCACATCCGGGAATTGATTCTGGATTCATTAGCAGGCGCACTAACAATGCTGCCATAGCAGCTCCGAAAATCTTTCTAACTGCCACAGTTAGGTACAAAATCAGTCTAACTACTCACTGTCAATGCAGCTCCCAATATGGAACTAATTACATACTGCCACAGCAACTCATAATATCAATCTAATTACTCACTGTCACAGCAACTCCAAACATCAATCTAACTACTCACTGTCACAGCAACTCCAAACATCAATCTAGCTACTCGCTGTCACTGCAACTCCCAACATCAATGTAAATACTCGCTGTCACTGCAACTCCCAACATCAATTTAATTACTCACTGCCACAGCATCTCCCAACATCAATCTAATTACTCACTGCCACAGCATCTCCCAATATCAATCTAGTTACTCACTGTCGCTGCAACTCCCAACATCAATCTACACTCACTGCCACAGCATCTCCCAACATCAATCTAATTACTCACTGCCACAGAAACTCCCAACATCAATCTAATTACTCACTGCCACAGCAACTCCCAACATCAATCTAACTACTCACTGCCACAGCAACTCCCAACATCAATCTAACTACTCGCTGCCACAGCAACTCCAAACATCGATCTAACTACTTGCTGTCACAGCAACTCCCAACATCAATCTAACTACTTGCTGTCACAGCAACTCTAAACACTAATCTAACTACTCGCTGCCACAGCAACTCCCAACATCAATCTAACTACTCGCTATCACAGCAACTCCAAACATCGATCTAACTCACATAAAAAAATCAAACATAAAACAAGAGCTTGCCTCCAACACATGGAAGAAGAGGCACAAGCACATTCTCCACAGGGCAGCCTATCCCTCGAGCAAGATCCTCCACGAACTCTCCAACCCTCTCCCCACAGGCGGCCTTGATGTCAGGGAAGGCTATGTTCTGGGCAGTTCTGTACGTATTTTCCCAACCTGGTGCCACTTCTCGTTTTATTTCAGCAGCGGGGACAGCCTGTCTTTGCTGAGGTGTGGCCACTGATTGGATGTTGGGGAGGCTTGGGCCCGGGTGGGGTATCGCTGTGCCACGCTGGTCAGAACGTTAGGATGCATGCCGGCGTGCATATGAAACATCATCCGAGGGTCATATGCCGCCATCATTTATAGCTGAAACGAAAGTAGACAAACAGGATACACATACTTAAATATCTTTATTGGTCGTGCATGTTTTTTTGTGTTTGCCTAATATCTTTTTTGCTCTTGTGTGTTTACACGTAAATTACACCATTAAAAATAGAAAGAAAAAAAAATAAACAAGACAGGCTTACAAAAGAAATAAAACCAAATCCAGTTGTCATTTTGATTCGCAACTTACTTATCTTTTCATTTGCTTGCAATCTATTTATTCTTAGAGAGCCGCGATAGCTCAGTGGTTAGTGAACTGGACTACGAAGGACAAGAGGTAGGGTTCGATCCTGATCGACGGCTTCCGGGTTCACCCAGCCTTTAATGGGAACGGGATTTTTCTGGGAAAGTAAAGCGGCACGGGCGTGATAGCGATCACATATCCCAAAAATCATGTGCCGAAGGTCTGTAAAAATTATGGTCACTAACACCATAATCTCTATACGCCACTTGACGTGACGAGGGCCTTAATTTTTTTTTTTAATAACTATTATTTTTTATCACTTTTTTTATTGCATTTTTAGAAAAAAAGATTATGATTACAGCAATATACGGTTCACATTGATCTACAGATCCTTGAAAAGGATAAGTATCTTTTACTTCAGTTCTGTCTCAGAAAGCCAAATTGTCTCCAAATGAATGATTTAAGTTGTAAGCGTGAAAATTGTATTCTGCATTTTCTAACGATTGAAGAGGATAATGACCTTTCCATTTCTGAGGCGTGTACCACTGACTCAATCTATTGAGTTATCTCATGTTCAGATCTCAGCCTGAATAACAGTTTGACTTTCCAACAAAAGCCGTACTTTGTTATATAATAATGAAGTACAACTAATTGTTGGTTACATCAATAGTCCCAAACCTTCAGTCTCTTTCTCACCCTTTGAGAATCAATTTTCATAAACACATATATTTTGAAACAGTGTGTAAAGTCTACTCATATGTTTATATATATATATATGTATTACTAAGGACAAGAGGTCGGGTTAGATCCTGATCGACGTTTCCAGGTTCACCCAGCATTAAATGGGTACCGGATTTTTTTTTATTCTGGGAAAGTAAAGCATCACATGCGTAATGCTGACAACATTACCCCAAAAGTTATGTGTTGAAGGTTTGTAAAAAATTATGGTCACTAACATCATACTCCCTATACGGCATTTGGCGTGACTGGACACTTTACTTTTTACTATATATATATATATATATATATATATATATATATATATATAATAACAATAATAAAGTTATACCAATAGACTGGATACCTCAGAGACTCATAACTGCATCATGATCAATGTCCCTCATTTAATCAGATCCCCTGCACCTCCCTGCAGAAGACTTTGAAACAAAATAACTAGTCTGCCCATGCGAGTAGAGATCAAAGCGGAAATGCTTCCCTGAATCAAATAATGCCAGGATATAAAGTTCAATGTTTCAGCCGTTCGGCTCAAATATTGCAGTTTGATGTAAACCACGAAAAATAAAAAAAAATAAAAATCACACCCAGTGATAGTTCTTTTGAAGGAAAGACAACGAAAAAGAGCGATCTGGTAGGAATGCTGACTCACGCTCACTCTTGTGTCCACATTCAAACATCTATCACTGAATGATCTTCGTTCGTTCGTTCGCTTTCGTCAGCTTTGACCTCTGACGAAGTCCCACCCACTCAATTTTGTGGGACTGAATTTTGCGTGTAAAGTCTGTTTTATCCCATTACAGGATGCCCCTCGCCATGCAGGCAGATTTACTCCGACTTCAGAGGTACTAATTTTTAGGGAATTAGTAAAACCCAGGTGTCCTCGCCAGGGTACGAACCCCGGCTGTTGCCGTGGTAAGCCAACCGCCTATCGATTGCGCTAACCGGACACCCCACTGAATGATCTAAAAATGTCTTTCTTGTTCTGGTTCTGAAGCACTGTTCAAACTATTGGGACATTACTGCTTGCTTGCTCCACTGGATGACTAATGGAATACACCTCCTTGTCATCCGCCCTTAAAAAGACGTAGTGGGCGTGTATGCGTTATTTTATGGTTTACATTAGAATTGTGATATTCGAGCGTTGTGGCCCAACATATCCGATTTCAGCACGGAATTTTTGAATAATATTGCCGGGTTGCCTTTTCTCTCGGTCCCTACTCCTACTCACTTGGCTAGAATAGACATATTTGTCTGTTACTAGAGGCAACACGAAGAGGTGGAATACGGTCTGGATGGTTTTTGGTTCACTGATTCTGGCGCAAGTCACCAGCTATGATTCGTTGACAACTTCAGCTTTGGTACTGTCAGGCCCCTTAGAATCCATTAGTACATTAGAAGGTAACTTGATCCAGTATCCTGATTAATCTTAAAATTATGAATATTACCAATTTTTTTACAATTAAAATAAAAAAATCAATACATGTGAGATGCTATGCTTGAGAAAAGTAACAAACAACACAAGAAGAGATAGAATACCAAATGAAACTATAAGAAAAATGTGTAGGAACAAAACCCTGCCAAAAATATATAGAACAACAACAACTTAAATGGTTTGGCCACCTGGCCAGAATGAATCCTTACCAATCACTATCAAGGGCGTTCTTCTCAAGAATGCATGGAAAAGACCAAAGAGGAAGACCCAGAAGAAGATGGATAGATGCAGTGACAGAGACATGTAACAACAAAGGAAAATCACTAATTCAGTCAGTTCGAGCAGCTCAAGAACGACAAATGATAAAACCATGACACCTTTTAGGTATCAGTGAAAAGAGAAAAGAGAAGAAAGAAGAAGACCAATATTTTTAAAAAATTATGAATTGATAATATGGATAGCCTGTGTTGTCCCATTAAAATATAGTTTTAATTAGATATTTAGCAACAACTGGTAAACTATGAAAGTTGGCATTGACATAAGCTTGTTAGTTTAAAAAGTCAAAATTCTCTACATTTCACACATACTGCCAGATGAGGCTGCTAGAATATTGAGCAAACAAAACCAACGATTGATCACAATAGTGTGACCAAAAGGAGATCCACTCAGTGATAACAGGCAAACGATGGGACTGGGGAGGTCATGTGCTCAGAGAAGATTCATAAGCAATTCCAAGAACTGTCTTATAGTGGACTATTGAAGTAAGGCAAAAGAACGTCAGACATATTATACCGGATAATCAGAGGAAACATCGATGGGCAATCTGGCAGAGAACAGTGGAAACACGGATGGACAGTCTGGCAGAGGAAAGTGGAGACATACATGGGCAGCGCTCGCTAGGTATGGGGAAACACACTGCAAAATGATGATCTCGAACTACACAAAGTGTAGGAGCTTTGTTGTTTAGAGACGTCACATGGAGTACTAACGAGCAACTGACTCTTTTGTCCGCAACCAATGAAAGAAGAATCGAGCTAGAAAAACACAAACACACCTGCCAGTGTAGGAGAATTATATAATCTGGTTATATCATCTATCACCCAGTTGTGGTCGATGAAATATTATCTGGTAAACCAAAATCACCCGCTGTGATAGAGGAAATATAATCTGGTTATATCAACTATCACCCAGTTGTGGTCGATGAAATATTATCTGGTAAACCAAAAATCACCCAGCTGTGATAGAGGAAATATAATCTAGTTAAATCATCTATCACCCAGTTGTGGTCGATGAAATATTATCTGGTAAACCAAAAATCACCCAGCTGTGATAGAGGAAATATAATCTAGTTAAATCATCTATCACCCAGTTGTGGTCGATGAAATATTATCTGGTAAACCAAAAATCACCCAGCTGTGATAGAGGAAATATAATCTAGTTAAATCATCTATCACCCAGTTGTGGTCGATGAAATATTATCTGGTAAACCAAAAATCACCCAGCTGTGATAGAGGAAATATAATCTAGTTAAATCATCTATCACCCAGTTGTGGTCGATGAAATATTATCTGGTAAACCAAAATCACCCAGCTGTGATAGAGGAAATATAATCTAGTTAAATCATCTATCACCGTCTGTGGTTAAAGAAAAACGTAATCTGGTTAAATCATCTATCACCGTCTGTGGTTAAAGAAAAACGTAATCTAGTTAAATCATCTATCACCGTCTGTGGTTAAAGAAAACGTAATCTAGTTAAATCATCTATCACCGTCTGTGGTTAAAGAAAAACGTAATCTAGTTAAATCATCTATCACCGTCTGTGGTTAAAGAAAAACGTAATCTGGTTAAATCATCTATCACCGTCTGTGGTTAAAGAAAAACGTAATCTAGTTAAATCATCTATCACCGTCTGTGGTTAAAGAAAAACGTAATCTGGTTAAATCATCTATCACCGTCTGTGGTTAAAGAAAAGCGTAATCTGGTTAAATCATCTATCACCGTCTGTGGTTAAAGAAAAGCGTAATCTGGTTAAATCATCTATCACTTGCGGCCAACGGAATATGAAGTGTGTGTACAATGAAAAATCTTAAATTAATAGAGAGGTGAACAATTTTATTTCATTTTTTATTTTTATTTATTTATTATTATTTTTTTATTTTTTTTGGGGGGGGGGGGGGTGAGTGCGGTTTGGGGTGTTATGAAAAAAATATAATATATATATAAAACATCGCGATAACGTGCAATAGTTCTGAACAACAATGCCGAAGAAATAAGAGAGAGAGAGAGAGAGAGAGAGAGAGAGAGAGAGAGAGAGGATAAAACATGAAACATATCGACATGACTTCGTGACATGGAAGAAAGTTAACAAAAGAGTTGACTGACAACGTCGGATATTGTGATGATTCATTACCACTCTCACGCTAGCCAACAAAATCATTCTTCGTTGGCTTTGCTCTGCATAAAAATAGTTTTGGGTGGGGGGGGGGGGCGCCCACATCACTGTCCTTGAAATGTGAATAAAATAAGTGAAATATAATAATTTAAGTAGTTGTAGTAATACGCGAATAAAATGACACATATGTTTTTTTTTGGCAATTGCTCTAAATTTATTACGAAACGGTGATATCCTTGGGGGTAAAGAAAGGGGTGGGGGGGGGGAGGTGAAGTATTAACCAGACAAGTGTATCTTTAAACAAAAAATGAAATAGACACCACGCAGTGAAGTAAGAACAATACAAATAAAAAATATACGGGGAAAGGCTGAAGGTCACGGCAGCTGTGGGTTTCGACTTCAAACGCAATATTTATTTATCATTTGTTTTTAAGGTATGCTTAAATACAGTATTCATGCAAAAAGAAAAAAAAAATAGGCAAAGTTGAAAAGCCGTTGCACATTATATAAAATACCGTTAATAAAACAAATTATGTTTTGCGGAGACGACGCGTGGCTTGACCCGACACTAGATATGCCACTGTAATAAACTGTATACTTCAGTGTGCATGCACTTTCAATGACTTACAAGAGAAATAACTCCATTAGTCTACGATTAGTTACAGCACATACAACGTGACTGGCTAAATTAAAGTGACGTAGAAGAAGCTAACTTAACCCGATAACTAAAAAATGCAGTTAGATATAATTAGTAGACTTCACTTCAAATCTAGATAATTAGTAATTAGATATGCAGACAAATATAATATTTCAATGCAATCACCTTTCTGATTAATTAACAGTCGATCATGTAGTAATATTAGCAGAGAATATAAGTCCTTTAAAGAAATCACCACAAATAAAATGGCAGTTCTTCTCCTACGTAGATTATGCAGCTGTTGGCTCGCTAGGTGTGTAACTTGCTGGCGAGGTTAGTTGCCGCGCAATCGACACACAGCCTAGCCTAACACTCTAGTTGGGCCTAGCCACACAGCCAAGCTATTTTGCAAGCGGGCTATATTTAGACACCAGTTAGTTCGTTGCCTGGGTCAGCTGATCGATTGATGGCTTGTCGCTTTGTAGCGTTTGGGAAGATCAAACTGATGGCCACCTCAGTGTGTTTGTTTTCTTTGTAACTTAACGATCTGTTAACTAAACTTCGAACTGTTTTATTGACGGCACAGCCAGCACTGAAATTAGAAATGACATACTTAACAAATAACATTCAAACAGTAACTAAATTATACTGCGTGGAGTCAACGCCGAGTAAACCAAACTAATGACGAATAACAATGACATCAACATGGAAATCACAATCAATAATCAAACCATTTAAACAGTAGGAGAATTGTAATATCTAGGGTTACTTTTACACACACACAAAATTATGACTAGAGCCATCATTGGTTTTACAGGACTAGGAAAAAAACAAAATGGAGATAGGTTAATCTAATGCCAGGGGTCGACATGAGCTGTTGACTCTTGACCCTGTTATTGTGACTGTTATAATGGTTTTCCCGATCTTCCGGGTTATGCTGGAGAAGATGGGGATTGTATTGTCTACCATTCAGGGATACTACAATACTAGATTAACTCTATCACAGACACTCCACCGCGGGGACTGTATGACGACAGAGAAATATTAGCAATATTTTTTAATTGATGGGTTTGTTAGCAACATCTATAATCTTATATGTTTTTTCGAAACACGGTCACTTATAGAACTACACATATAATTTCAACAAGGACATCTTGGGGATCTCATAGAATTACTACGTCTCGAAAGAGTTTATTAGTGAACGTTTCAATAAATTGATCAACACTGCCATTTAAACTGAGTTCTCCCAGTCATCAAATTGATTCGAATTTATGAAGAGTTTCCCAAACCTGAATTCCATAAACGTAGAACCAGATGGTTCTGTTAAATAAACGTAGAACCAGCTGGTTCTGTTACATAAACGTAGAACCAGCTGGTTCTGTTACATAAACGTAGAACCAGCTGGTTCTGTTACATAAACGTAGAACCAGCTGGTTCTGTTACATAAACGTAAAACCAGCTGGTTCTGTTACATAAACGTAGAACCAGCTGGTTCTGTTACACAATCCCGTCAATAGACCTAGAAAAGATCATTCATCTTGATATCTCCGGTGTCGTTAGACGACACGTAGGACTTGCAGAGCCTCCCACCAATCATCTCTATTCTGGGGGAGCTGTTCAATGAAAGAGAGTGAGTCTATGACTGCCAACCTTGCCTCTTTTGTTAGAGTTCTTTTCAGTGTTTCTAGAGGTCGTTCTCTTTTATTCTGACCTGTTTCTCATTTCAGAGCATGTTTAATAACAAATTCTCTGATCGTTTCTTCTTAATACATGCCCCATATACATCTTTTCTTAATAGTAGACGAGGTAAAGGGTTGCATGACTATTCCTCTTATTTCAACATGAAAAGATAAACGGCTACTACATTATCATGGCTAAGAGAAATAGAAAAGGAGGAACAATGAACTACGTCACGCCTTGGGCATGATGTATTACATGATCATTCATCCAGTGAAGTTAAACAGCACACAAAGCTCGTAGTGTATCTAGACATAAGTGAAAGTGTCTATTCTGATTGTCATAATAATCCTGACTGCCGTCTCCGAATCGAAAGTTGGCTACCATAGAGCGCCATCTCGCTCTGTCTCTTGCTTTAATGGTGCAGGTTGTCATAGGTTACCTTGTCCATCTTTCGATGTTAATCGTCTGTTAGTCTTGGTCTGCCTCTGTCTCTTTTACAATGTATTTTCCATTCCAAGATTATTTTTAACAGGCTGTTGTGTCTTTTAATACATGTATGTCCAAAAAATCTAATTGATCTTGTTTGAATTGTGTTTAGTAGTTCTCTTTTCATTTGTTGTTGCTGTAAGATTTCATCATTTCTTTCTTTTCTTTCCACCCAATTCTACCTATTCTTCTATAAATCTACATTTCAAAGGCTTCAATTTTCTGTTGTGTATTTTTTTTAATGTCCATGTTTCTGCACCATACATGGTATGCTGAGAAGATATAACATTTTGCTATTCTTGGTTTTAGCCCTGCTGTTATTTTTTTATGTTAGTATATTTTTCATGGTATTAAAATTCATTTTTGTCATTCCTGTTCTTTTGTTTATTTCAGTTTCACATTTTCTATCACTGGTTATAGTATGTCCAAGACAGTTGTAGCTCTGGACTGTCTCCAGGTGTATTCCTTCAATTTTGATATCAACTTGTAGATTTTGAGTATTTTCTTTGTCTATGATTATAGTTTTAGTCTTTTTCATATTCATATTTAATCCATATTTTTGCTTGTCATGTTTATTTTATTATGTAATTGTTGCAGATCTTTAGGATTTTTTGGTAGTAGTATAGTATCATCAGCATATCTTAGGTTATTGATTATCTTTCCATTAATTTGTAGGCCTGGCATCTCTGTGATGTTTTTAAAGATTTGTTCAGTGTATAGATTGAACAAGCTTGGTGATAGGATGCATCCTTAACTTACTCCTCTTTTTATATCAATGGGTGTAGAGTTCTCTTTGTTATATTTTATTATTGCTGTTTGCTCCCAGTATAGATTACATATTAGTCGTATGTCTGTGTCATCTAGATGTATATCTGTTAGGCAGTCTGCTTGCTTGCGTTCGCCCAATGACTAAAGTATTCTAGAGTATTCGTAGACTGTATAATTCCTCTTCGTCATCCGTCCTTAAAAAGACATTAAGTGGACGTTTCTGCGTTCTGTTGTGGTTTGCAGTATAACTGTGATATTTGCGCCTTTCGTTCCAACTCATCCGACTTCAGCACGACATTTTTGAGAACCGGGTTGTCTTCCCTCTTCGATCCCTGCACGCTTGGCCAGACTAGACAGGTTAGTCTGTTACTAGAGGCACCACGGAGAGGTGGAGCAGGGTCTGGATGGTTTTGGTTCACCGATCCTGGCGCAAGCCATCAGCTGTGGGTCGCTGACAACTTCCAGCTCTGGTGCTGGGAGGCGCGTCTTCGTCTCCTTTGGCAATATAAGTTGTTTATGGCGTGTTCTATCAAAAGCTTTGTTGTAGTCTATGAAACATGCATATATTGGTTGTTTACTTAGGTGTACTTTTCGATTAATCTCCTCATGCAGAATATAGCTTCTTTTATCCCATTGTTTTTCCTAAATCCAAATTGTTGTTCTTCTAATTCCATATTGATTTTATTCTGAATTGTTCCTTCAATAACATTTAGCAAGTTTTTTGTTGCATGGCTCATTGGGCTTATTGTTCTAAAACCACTGTATACAGCTGCACCACTCTTTTTAGGCAATGCAATGAAATTTGATGTGTTATTGGTCGTTTCAAAATATTTTGAAGGTGTTTAAAATTCCATATCTCTGCAACCAATTGATTGATAATGCTGAAATTTTGCATATGGTCTTGTGATTTTTTGGTCCCAAGAAGTACATTCATTTCCTCACCAACAACGTACAGTTTTAAATATTCTTTATTTGAAGTATACAAATTTAAGGCATTTTGGTCAAACATATATTTGGAGGAATTACCGCTTCATATGAGTGAGCACCCACGGACTTGTCATCTTGAACGTAATGCGCGCCAATTTCCCTGTTTTAAGCACTAAAAAACACATAAAACGCGTCATAGTTATAATTTTATATCCGGTGCATCCCATTTCCTGTCGTTTTGTTGTGATTTATGTGCAACGGCGTATCCTAATTATTGGGTAATTTCGTTAAATTTGTGATCTGTTAGTCAATGGGTATAAAAGTAAAGTTCCTTACATTGCAATCAGTGGCAATAAAGGTGTATAAATATTTTTGCATAGAAGCTAAGCGTGAAAACTGTATCGAAGCATCTCAAAGCCAGAAAAGAGAACTATTCACGCATTGGGTATAAGCAAACGCTTTTTCAAACAAGTGCTTAAAGCTAACGGAGTGTCCAGTTCAATCAAGACTAGGACGCTAGGAAGAAAGAAAGTAGTAGATAGTTTTGACAAGGAAGTGATTAGAAGAGCAATTTGTAAAATGTTCGATTCCAAAGAAACTGTGACTTTAAGAAAACTGAAAATTCGACTGAGAGCAGAAAATGACATTGTTGTGTCAAAAACAACATTATGGAGAACTGTTAGAAGCATCGGTTTTACGTTTAGAAAGTACGATAGTGGTAGAAATGTCATCTGCGAGAAGCCGCACTTAGTTTCTATGAGGAGTAAATATTTACGTGAAGTACGGAAATGCGTAACCAGGTTATGATATTGTATTTCTAGATGAATCTTGGATAAATTCTCACCACACAAGTGCAAAGGAATGGCAGTTATCAGATGGAAGTATTAAAGATGTGTACCCACTGGAAAAGGACAGCGTATTATAATGGCACATGCAGGCAGCCGAAAGAAGGGTTGGTGAAAAATGCAGAACTTATATTCACCTCTAATTATACTGACAACAGGGACTATCACACCGAGATGAATGGCCATATATTTAGAGAGTGGATTGAAAATACTCTTCTTCCAATTCTAGACAGACCATCCTGTCTGGTAATGGACAACGCGTCGTACCACAACGCTGTGGCAGAAGAAGACAAAATTCCTACATCTACCAGTACAAAAGATGTTATAAAGATTTGGCTAAGAAAGGAAGGAATTCCATTTAACGAGGGATTTTTGAAACCTGAATTACTGTCACTTGTTAAGAAATCGCAAAAGACCAAAGTATTCCAAATAGACAAAATCATTCAACAGCATGGTCATACGTGCTTGAGACTGCCCCCTTATCATCCACAATTAAACCCCATTGAACTCGTTTGGGCAAAAATTAAAGGGCAGGTGGCAGCTGAGAATACAAGTTTTAAACTATGCGATATAAAAGGACTGACATATGCTGCTCTATCACAGATTGACAAAGATTTTTGGTGCAAATGTGAAGATCATGTCTTAAAAGAAGAAAATGACTATTAGAAAAAAGATGGACTATCGTTCGTTCAGCCCAGATTAGTAATCAATATGTTAGACTCCTCTGATTCAGAATAAATGAAATAATAATGGACGTTTTTATATGTCCGCATGATCAATCTTTAGCTAAAGTTGATAACGTTTTGAAATGTAAAGATTCTTGATATGTGTACTGCAGGCATGCAAAGAAACTAAATCACTTTCATATGTCTTGTTTACGTAAAATAATGAAAGTCACATGGAAAGACATAAAACGAACAATGTAGCTCTTTACAGTGAAGAGGATCCCGTGCTTACATCGGACTCTTTAGTCACATGCGTACCCATAAACAATAACTTTGCTTGATATGTCATGCTCGTTATCGCTCGCAACGGATAATTAATTTTTTTAAATGTATTCTTTGTTGTATATTGTTTAAATAGTTTTCATTAATGGAACTGTTTATACGCTGATTTGTTTTAGACCGTCTGTAAAGGCTATAACATTGACATTCTCATAGTATTTTAAAGAAAGTAAACAATAGAAAGTAAACAGTTGATAAACGCCTCCAACTTTCAAGTTGTGTAGAGACGCCTATGTCGAGAAGCTGATTTCCATTAATGTACGGTAAATTATTTTCTCCAGGAGCAAAAAGATCCGTAAATTCACTGAGATCAAAGGAAAGTGCTGCTTCATGATGAAGCATACTTCCTACATCATTAAATTTTGTGAAATCGGTGGGACCTTGGAAAAACAAGGCCAGATGCAAAAATCATGTTTGTAAGTGCAGGGAAAGAGGAGATATTTCATGTTAATCGTGAACATTTAGATTTGAAACGACCAATAGTTCATTTGGTATATATTATGTCTGGTATATGTCGCTACATATGTCTGTGATCACTTTAATATTAAAATCTTCTAGTGACTTGATCATCTCTGCATGTTGTCAGGTCCTGCTTTTTTCTACCTTTCTTATTGTTTGTATAGCTTTTTCCACTTTTGATTTTAAGATTTTAATTCCTGACGTACATTTTATAATTGGGTTCATTTCCATTTCGTCATAAAATAATTATGTTATATATTCCTGCCATTTATTAATTATATCTTTGTTGTCTGTTAGCATTTTTTTAGGGTTCTGATCGAGCTTCTAAATGTAACTCTCTTCTACTTGTACGCTTCATCCATCATATGGACGTTGATGTGATGTGTTGCTGGTTTACGGTGTGTTACGATGTGTTGCTGGTTTACGGCAGAGTTTATTCCCATTTCGGACCGACACATCCATCTTCGGCATGGGTAGGTTTTTGCTTAACAATTTTGCACGAGTAGCGGCCATTTTTTATCTACTCTTTTCGACTTTGAATGGTTCTTTAGCGTGCGCACATAGACCTCTTGCTTTCACCGTTATCCAAGATGGCTACGATCCTCTGTAGACGGAGACCAAGGGAGGGTAAAACCACGGATTCAAATTGAAAATTTCCCACCACCTCCGGCGGGATTCGAACCCACGACTTTCTGGTCCAGAGGCTGGCGTTTTACATCTTGACCACCTATTCTCCATCAATCTCAGTAAGATCGATGCCTGCTGTCCTTGCCACTATTTTAGGTGTTCTAACTAGTTTTTATTTAATCTAGAAGGTCGGTCATTTTTTAAATTTTCAAATGTTTCTCAACTTTGTTTTGTGATTCTCTTGTTATTTTTTTCCCATATTAGCTGACACACGCCTACATTTTTATTTTTATTTAAAAGAGAATGTTTGTTCTATAGCCATTTCTCGTATTTTCTGCACTAATATTGAATTCATTCAATTGTACGCACAGTATTTTCATTACTCATTTTAAAGAGAATGTTTGTTCTATAGCCATTTCTCGTATTTTCTGCACTAATATTGAATTCATTCAATTGTACGCACAGTATTTTCATTACTCATTTTAAAGTACATATGGTTTATTCTATATTCTTTCACTCCCCCGGCTCTTACATGCATAAGAATATATAATACCTTCAACATCAGCTTTGTTTTCATGCTCAGGATGTTTTTATTTCCATATTTTCTCAGGGCTTCTGAAAGTCATCGCTGTCTTGCCTGTGAGGGATACAAGGGATTTGAAACAGATGCCCATTTTATTGGATCATCGGTACATTTTTATGACGAGGGAGGAAAAAAAAAGGGGGGGGGGGTGGGGAGTGGGGGTTCGTAATGTGACCAGGACAACATCGATACCATCCTTCTTTTCAAATAAAAGGTCAAGTGCCAATTTCAGGCTCAGTGAGTCTATGAGAAGTCGATGAGTATTGAACTCAATCAAATGTTATCATTAAACCAGTTCACAAACATCACTCTGTCTGCATCTCCATAACGGAAGGGACATAACTCCTAAAAAGTGGGATGGCAACATAAAAATATAGATAGGTCTTGACTTATCAAATACGCTAATATTTTCCTTAGAAAATAAAAGAAAGTGGTAGCCAGCGTCGGTGGCGTTGTGGGAGTAGAAGGAGGAGGGGGGCGCCTTCGAGGGATTGCATCGGACGTAAGGTTTTTAGGGGATCAAATTTTCAAAAGAAAACAAAAAAGAAAACTTAAATATTACATTTTAAAATGACTGAAATTGTATAGGATCAAAGCATCGGGCTCTGATAACCCATTTACAATCTAAACCCCGGGCATCGATAACCCATTGACAATCGAAACCCCGGGCATCGATAACCCATTTACAATCGAAACCCGGGCATCGATAACCCATTTACAAATTAAACCCCGGGCATCGATAACCCATTTACAATCTAAACCCCGGTCATCGATAACCCATTTACAATCTTAGCATAGGCAACCGCTAACTGTTGTAATAAAACTATAGTTTGATGGGTCCGGGCACTGGTAATACATTTGCAATCTTCCCCTGGACATAGAAAACCATTTACTATATTACCCTGGGCACAGATAATTCCTGTCCAGCGAATGGAAAGCGCATCCCCAGGCAAAAACTATATGGCGAACTAACACACGGAAAAAGATAAATCGGCAGACCTTAACTATGCTATTGAGATATCTGTAAATAATATCTGAATGACTTCTCCATATGCGAATATGACTGGGAACATTTGGCAAGTGATCGCACATCATGGAGAGGACGTATAAAGAACGGTATAACATCATTTGAGACTGTGCTAAGGCAAAACTTAGAAGAGAAAAGACTCAAGAAAAAGGATGGATAACCCTGTGGATCAGTGGGCCCGACTTGTTCATTCTGTGGCCGTGTGTATTTGTCAAACATTCATAGAATTAGCCACGAGAGAAGCTATTCGACAAAAACAAAACCTCAAAAAAATACACAATAGCCTCCACTAGACCGCCTGACAAGACGAAGAAGGCCATATAGTACAGATAACCATCTACAATATTACCCTCTGGCACCGATACGATAACTAATGATATCTACTGGCCAACTTTAACAATATCACAGCAACTCAGAAAAGTCTAGCGACAAGGGAGGCAACTCAATTATATCTGTTCATTCTGATTGATTCTGGACTACGCGATCACACAATATGTCTGTCTACCGATACTGGCTTTAATCGATGAACACTTTATAATCAATAACTAAACACAACCAAGTTTGCAGATCAGATATCACTCTTACCAACTCTTCAAAAGAAGACTAATTGGTGTTTTTGTCTTTGAGGTTTCGTCCACTTCTTGGCGAGGCATGATCTGCTCAACCTCAGATTATGTCAATTTGAAAAGTTTACTGTTCCAGCTTTAAAAATAGACACAAAAACATGCACACACTTATACATACATACATATATAAAATGCCATGAACCACATCCACATTATATTATCTCTTTTATGTAATAATACAAAACAAGTAAAGAGCCCCCGTCACGCCAAGTGGCGTATAGGGAATATAGTGTTAGTGACCATACATTTTACAGACCTTCACCACATGATTTTTGGGGTAATGTGGTAGTTTATTTTATATAACACTTTAAAATATTGAACTCATTTGCCAATTAGTATTATGTTTGTTACTTCTGCCTAGCATTTTTTTCCAGTGTGCTAAAACATACGTCAATATATGTACGTGTACACTTGTTTCTATTTATATTTTTTTATGGCAAATCTTGACGCTTTACATTTCCTAACTACCATTGTTTCTCTCTCAAAATACGAAAGGTTTCTGAAAGAAACCTTACCTAATCACTCTTTCCTATTTTTTTTTTTTAGGGAGAGAGAGTCACACATTAATTGGGTGGGGGGGGGGGTGCTATTTCACATAATGTTACAATAAGCAAACATGAATCCCTCTTTTGTGAGTCGGCCCTTGTATAGCAGCATCAGCAGCTTAAATATAACGCACCGCCTTGCGACCCAGTGAGATAATATTAGATTGGGTTCCATCGCAGCTTAACTATCTCTAGTCTACCAAGTTAAACAGAAATTTCTGCCCTGCATATTGAGCTGCGAATAAGAAATGATAACAAGATAAAGCACGGGCCACCTCATTTCTAAATACGTGTCTAGTACAATAAAATGGGATAATTAGCTAATCTAACATATGCAAGGGACATTACTTGCTTGCGTTCACCCGATGACTAATGGAATATATCTCCAGCTCTTAGTTATCCACCCTTCAAAGGACGTTAACTAGGCATGATTGCGTTGTGCTATGGTTTAGAGCAGAACTGCGATATTTGCACCTTTTGACCCAACACATCCGACTTCAGCACGACATTTTTGAGTATTTTGTTGCCTTCCCTCTCGATCCTTATTCACTTGTCCATACTAGACTGTCTAGTCTGTTACTAAAGGCACCACGAAGAGGTGGAGTAAGGTTTGGATGGTTCTGATTCACCTATCCTTCATCTTTCATCAATGATTCACTGGCAACTTCAGCTCAACTGTTGTCAGGCGCCTTGACCTCCGGGAAATTACTTAATGTACACGATTCCTGTGAAAAATGGTTCGTAAAAGAAAGATGTTTAAATCGTTGCACAATTTAAGTTCAATCTCTCTCTCCCTCTGTCTGCGATCAAGACTCAATCAGAGTAGGATTCCAGATTCTCTCATGAAGTCAGCATTCTGTTAAGCGAATCGATTGCCCCATATAGTTTTTCTTCCAGGGAGGTGGGCGTGGACCACATTGCTCTTCTCAGGTCTGTGTACTAGGGGCAATCCTGTAGAACATGTTTTGTAGTCATATTGTCCAGTGTACAGTGGCATAGGCTGGTTGTACCTATTTTGAATTTGGTGAACATGTGATTTCTCATTCTATTGTGGCCAGTGCGTAGGCGAAGTATGATGACTTGATCCCTCCTTGATAGTTGGTGGTATCCGTCACTCTCGTTATGCTTTGGGTGATCTCGTTTCCATTTTTCATGGAACTGACCTTTAAGTATGCATTTGGCTTTATCATACTGAGCGGATGGTTCTCTTGTGGTAATCTCCCTCCCTCTTTAGCTAATTTGTCTGCGCGTTCGTTCCCGTGTTTATTACAGTGTGATGATATCCACTGAATGACTACTCTCTAGAAGTTATTGCATAGTTGGTCCAGAGTTGTTCTCAAGCCATCTAGTTCATTGTTCTTGGGGCTTTTTAGAGCTGATAGTACTGACAGTGCATCAGTCAGAATCACCAATTTATTGTGCATGTTATTTTTGTGTTGAGTTGCCAGTGTTGCAGCATCTCTGATGGCCTCAGTTTCTGCTTTAAAGTTGTTTGAGAATTTTCCAGTAGCTATTGACTTGGTGATCTCGTCCTGATTATTCAGCGTCAAGAACACACCTCCCCTTCCATTTCTGGTGGCATTTGTAGCAGAGCCATCTGTGTATATGTGGGATCAAGAGTCCTGTGGGTAGGTATCGTGTATGTGTTTTTCTGCTACGTGTTTTCTTTCTGTGTCTGATTGGTTTCCTTTTTCATGATTCCTGTTATATCTTCCTTAAGTTCTGGTATTTTATGTTTTCCATGAGGAGACATATCAGATGGGCCCAAGGGTTTCGATATTGTTGGGAAAGTATTGGGTCTTCAGTAGTTAGTTCATTGGCAATTTCAGCGAAGTTGCTCCTCTTTAGTCGTACAATTCCGGAACCAGTTATTCTTTGGTGCATGGGGCGGCTAAGGAGCCTTCTATATTTCTCCGCTTATAGCAATACTTAAGTGACCCGTCTGTCATCTAAGGGTTGTAAACCTGTTACTGTTTCTAGAGTCTTGATAGGTGTAGATTTCATAGCACCAGTGATGATACGTGCAGCCTGGTTCTGTGTTCTGTTAATTTTGCTAAGGTGTGATTTGGAAGCCATAGCCCAGGCTGTGACTCCATACTCTAGAACTGGCTTGACTCTTCCTACGTATAGTCTTTTCAAAATATTGCTGTCTGCCCCCCCCCCCCCCCCCAGTTCGCTATTGCATATGTTGTTTTTTTTTTTTTTCGTTGATTGGTAAGAACCAGGTATTCGTCCATTTTTCAAGTTCACCTAGGGCATCTTGCATCCTGGGTCCAGCCACCGACATACTTTCCTCGCGAGCCCATAACGCCAGATCATCTGCATATATTGCTGAGTGTATTCTGGGTGGAATGTCCATTACGATGTCATTTATGAAAATTAAAAAGAGTGTTGGGGACAAGACTCCGCCTTGTGGGACACCTTGTTCGATAGAGACCTTCTTACTTAGTTCACCTTGAACTTGTACTCTGGCCGTTCTATCCTGAATTTTTTTTTTTTTTTTTTATTTTTTTTTTTTAGAAGTAGCAGTAGTAATAGGTAGTAGTAGTAGTGGAAATAGTTGTAGTAGTAGGAGTAGTAGGGTAAACATTTTATTTTGGGACTTTTATTTGCCAAATTTTATTTATTGTAGAGGAGGGGAAACCATTCTTTAAGACATTTGTCTTTGTTGTCCTCAGAAGGACATCATTGGTAGCTGTATTCTGGGTCGCTGAAACCGTGCTGCGGGTCGTCAAAATGCACTTCCCAGTCGTTGTACTCCGTATCTGTGAAGTAGTCTATGTATGTCTGTTGTTGTTCTTCGTATTGTAGAATTTTTGTGTGTGGTTGTTTGTTGTACTTCTGTATTTGTGAGGGTTTCCGTGTTCTGGGTTCATCTTCTGAATCTGTTGATGTTGATGTGGCCGTCTGGACTTTTGTTCTGGAGTTTTGCTGTTGCATGTCCTCCTTTGTTGTTTGTTCTGTTTCCTTTTGTTTAGAGTTACGCTTCTTTTTTGTAGTTGGTGGGGCTGTGTCATTTGCTGCTGGTGCTGCATTAGTTGTATTTGAAACGATGGTCTGGGCCGGTTTAGTAAGGACTGGTTCCTCGACTGCCTTGACTCTCCTGCCTGGTTTCTTGGGGCACCTGTTTTCCCAGTGCGTGTCGAGTCCGCAGTGGGAACATGGTGTTCTCCTGCCTGCAGGGTCACGAAAACTTTGATAATTTCGTTAATTTTTCCTTTAAGTCTTATTTTGAGGTAGTATGGTATATCCACCTCTGGAGATGGCTGGTACCAAAAGGTCCATCTGTCGGCTTGGTATGTATCTTGTTTAACTTGGGCCTCTTTATCCCCGGTCATTCTGTGTACAATATCCTGTACTTGTTGGTTGTTAAGTGTTGGTGGCATCCAGTGGATGCATCCTCTTGCTCGTTCAATTTCCTGGTGGCATATCACTATTGTGACGTTTGGATCTTTAAGTTGTATAGTTTTGTCGCCAAGATCTTTGTATTTCTGCTTGTGTGCATCAGGTGTTAAGGTAAAAAACCATTTCCTTGCGTCGCTGAAACGGTACAAAGTCTTTATACCGTTGAGCATAACTCCAGCGGGGCCTACGAGGATGCTCGTCATCAAGGAAAGTGAGATTTTGGAGGCGTCCGGGCCGCTGACATTTGCCGTCAATGTGCCTTTCACATGCTTCTCGTCTATTTCAATATCGTGAATTTCGTGTTCCGCTTTATCTGACGGCTTGGGAGGCATCTGGACTTGCTCTGTTCTGGATCTCTCTTCTGAAGTCGTCTGGAAGGCTTGGGTAATCTTGATCTGCTCTGTTCTTTCTTCTGAATTCGTCTGGAAGGCTTGGGTAGTTGGGATTGTCTTCTTCCCTGTGTTTGGCGTTTTCTTCGGCATGATTTCGTCTTCCGTGCGAGTTTATTTTATTCTTATTCTTGTGTAATCTCTATTTCATTTAATAGATTTCTCTGTCTTGCAACAAATCGTCTGTTCTTTTAAATCATTGTTCTTTTTCTGTTTCTTAGACTCTCATGACATCTGTGTCAATTGCCTTGACTTTCCTCCTTTTCCTCGTCCGGACATTTTGTGTGTTGGTGGTTGGGTTTGTGTTTTAAATACAAAGTTCTATCCTGAAGGTATTGAGAGACCCAATTGAATAAACGAACTTGGATGCCAAGTCTAAAAAGCTTGTTCTTTAAACCCTCTCGCCAAAATTCTAAAACTTCAACGTGATAAATGCTTATGGTGACGCACATCAGAAGTAAGATGCAGAATAATAGCTTAGGCCAAAGGTTGCATGTCAAAGAATTAAAATATACGCAACTTATTTTTGAAATAGTTAAAGTGGAGTTTAATCTCTGCTTAAAGGTGGGGTATAACGTGTGAAAGTAGATCTTTGAAATTTAACAAGAAAACTAGTTTTTTTAAAAATAGTTTCACAGAAAAATGTCAAGAATACCACGGACACCTAAAAAGAAGGAAATAAAGTAACAAGGACTTTCAAACAGAGGCTAAAGCAATAATAATAATAATACATTACATATGTGTTACTTTCAGAAGATAAATGTAATTGTATATTCTTTATTTTTTTTTTTGGCCACGTAAGGGGAAGAAACTTATGAAAAATATGAAAAGTGAACACGTTTAAAGGAAAAGAGATAAAGCAACAACACATTTCAATAGAATGGTTTGGTTAGAAGTTAACACCAGAACTGATAAACAACTGTAAAAAAAAAAAAAAAAAAAAGTTAAGTGCTCCTTCACGCCAAGTGACGTATAAGGAATATGGTGTTTGTGACCATAATTTTTACAGACCTTCGGCACATGATTGTTGGGGTAATGTGGTCCGATAAACAACTGTAGCTATAGATAATTATGAAAATACATGATCACCTACGCCAGCAGGCGCAATACTTGAAGATAATGGTGACGTTACGCGGGCGTACATACATATTTTTAATTACTGAAGTTCAATCTAGTGTGTTGTTGACGATTGCTGCTCTTTCCACAATATGTAATTAATACTTTATTTTGCTAAACTGTCAGTTAGGGTTCGCCCGACAAATTGCTTCTTGTCCTCGTCCACCTACTGACGAATTTTGCCTGTGACGTAGTTTTCAACAAACTTAAATGTTCGAGCTTTCCAGCCCAACACATCCGACTGTTGGGGCCTCGGTAGCCTAGTTGGGAAAACCACTCAACTGGACTACCGACGTTCGGACAACCCGTGTTCGATTCCCGCTGGGAGCAGTGTGAATTGTACTCGTGGTTTGAAAAAAAAAAAAATACCCCCACGGTCGACCCAGCCGTTGGCAGAAATGGGTACTAGGGTATTACCCTGGGAAGGTGAGGAATGTCGCTTCGCATCTGAGTTTAGATGCTTGAGGCGACACTATACAGAAATATCCGAACATTTCTGGATAGGCGGCCGAGCACATATGGGTGGAAACTCGCGTGCTAAGACGCCGGTTCAAGTCTCGTACTTTACCTTTACCTTTACCTTTACCTTACATCCGACTCGATCACATTTTCGAGTACTAGAATCACCTTCCTGTGGCCTTTCCTCGTTTGGCCAAATTGTCTTTTTCAAGGCCCACAACCTGGTGATCAACAAGGATCTTGATCCGCTCTACTGGGCTGGTACAGAAGTCATTTATGTCTCATTGAAATATGGTCCAATATATTATCATCCATTAGTATTCTTCTTCATCGATCATGGCTCATTCAGACAAGGGTTTCAGACTCTTATGAAGGCTGCTCTCTGTTATGAAGACTGCTCTCTGTTATGAAGGCTGCTCTCTGTTATGAAGGCTGCTCTCTGTTATGAAGGCTGCTCTCTCTTATGAAGGCTGCTCTCTGTTATGAAGGCTGCTCTCTGTTATGAAGACTGCTCTCTGTTATGAAGGCTGCTCTCTGTTATGAAGACTGCTCTCTGTTATGAAGGCTGCTCTCTGTTATGAAGACTGCTCTCTGTTATGAAGGCTGCTCTCTGTTATGAAGGCTGCTCTCTGTTATGAAGGCTGCTCTCTGTTATGAAGGCTGCTCTCTGTTATGAAGGCTGCTCTCTGTTATGAAGGCTGCTCTCTGTTATGAAGGCTGCTCTCTGTTATGAAGGCTGCTCTCTGTTATGAAGGCTGCTCTCTGTTATTATTTAAGGCTGCTCTCTGTTTTGAAGGCTGCTCTCTGTTATTAATTAAGGCTGCTCTCTGTTATGAAGGCTGCTCTCTGTTATGAAGGCTGCTCTCTGTTATTAATTAAGGCTGCTCTCTGTTTTGAAGGCTGCTCTCTGTTATGAAGGCTGCTCTCTGTTATGAAGGCTGCTCTCTGTTATGAAGGCTGCTCTCTGTTATGAAGACTGCTCTCTGTTATGAAGGCTGCTCTCTGTTATGAAGGCTGCTCTCTGTTATTAATTAAGGCTGCTCTCTGTTTTGAAGGCTGCTCTCTGTTATTAATTAAGGCTGCTCTCTGTTATGAAGGCTGCTCTCTGTTATGAAGGCTGCTCTCTGTTATTAATTAAGGCTGCTCTCTGTTTTGAAGGCTGCTCTCTGTTATGAAGACTGCTCTCTGTTATGAAGGCTGCTCTCTGTTATGAAGGCTGCTCTCTGTTATGAAGGCTGCTCTCTGTTATTAATTAAGGCTGCTCTCTGTTTTGAAGGCTGCTCTCTGTTATGAAGGCTGCTCTCTGTTATGAAGGCTGCTCTCTGTTATTAATTAAGGCTGCTCTCTGTTTTGAAGGCTGCTCTCTGTTTTGAAGGCTGCTCTCTGTTATGAAGGCTGCTCTCTGTTATTAATTAAGGCTGCTCTCTGTTATGAAGGCTGCTCTCTGTTATGAAGGCTGCTCTCTGTTATGAAGGCTGCTCTCTGTTATTAATTAAGGCTGCTCTCTGTTATGAAGGCTGCTCTCTGTTTTGAAGGCTGCTCTCTGTTTTGAAGGCTGCTCTCTGTTTTGAAGGCTGCTCTCTTTTTGAAGGCTGCTCTCTGTTTTGAAGGCTGCTCTCTTTTTGAAGGCTGCTCTCTTTATGAAGGCTGCTCTCTGTTATGAAGGCTGCTCTCTGTTATTAAGTCTGCTCTCTGTTATTAAGTCTGCTCTCTGTTATTAAGGCTGCTCTCTGTTATTAATTAAGGTTGCTCTCTGTTTTGAAGGCTGCTCTCTGTTTTGAAGGCTGCTCTCTGTTATGAAGGCTGCTCTCTGTTATTAATTAAGGCTGCTCTCTGTTATGAAGGCTGCTCTCTGTTATGAAGGCTGCTCTCTGTTATGAAGGCTGCTCTCTGTTATTAATTAAGGCTGCTCTCTGTTATGAAGGCTGCTCTCTGTTATGAAGGCTGCTCTCTGTTATGAAGGCTGCTCTCTGTTTTGAAGGCTGCTCTCTGTTTTGAAGGCTGCTTTCTGTTTTGAAGGCTGCTCTCTGTTATGAAGGCTGCTCTCTGTTTTGAAGGCTGCTCTCTGTTTTGAAGGCTGCTCTCTGTTTTGAAGGCTGCTCTCTTTTTGAAGGCTGCTCTCTGTTTTGAAGGCTGCTCTCTTTTTGAAGGCTGCTCTCTTTATGAAGGCTGCTCTCTGTTATGAAGGCTGCTCTCTGTTATTAAGTCTGCTCTCTGTTATTAAGTCTGCTCTCTGTTATTAAGGCTGCTCTCTGTTATTAAGTCTGCTCTCTGTTATTAAGGCTGCTCTCTGTTATTAAGGCTGCTCTCCGTTATGAAGGCTGCTCTCTGTTATGAAGGCTGCTCTCTGTTTTATGTGGATCGTGTGCTTGTCTGTGTGTATGTCTCAGTTTACAATAGGTTAGCCTTATTAATGTGAAATTATTATTGTTGCTGTCATCGTAAGGCATTTAAAAATAAATAAATATCATCATTGTCATGTCGGTTGGCGTAGGTGATCATGTCTTTCCACAACTCTATGTTCACAGTGCAGAACATTCAATTATGTTGTACTCTAGTATATTCTCTCTTTGTCGTCCGCTCTCTCCTTCCCTGTAGAGGTAAAGGCATCAAGATCAAAAGGCATCAAAGGCTCCTTCACTGTAGAGGTAAAGGCATCAGATCAAAAGGCATCGAAGGCTCCTTCCTGTATTTTGTCAGTTGCAACCAACCTCTTCTCATGATGTGCTCGACAAACGTCGATTATTTCTTTCTGTTTTTTTTAATGTTCTACTAGGGTGTGCAATGTTCTATTTGAATTCCAAGATTCCAACTGTTATGTATGGCAGCACTTCATAAAGCATTTGTGTATATTTAAAATCAGTCACGTGGTATCAACGTAACGCGATTGTGTTCCTTTAGGATGAACCAACGAGACCGACAACGAAAATGGGATTTTGAGACCAGAGCAAAACATTATTTCAACACACCTTCCCCCTGTTTGTGCAAATGTAAAAAAAAGAAGAAGAAAGAAAGAAAGAATTTCTTTGCTGTATTTGCTTAGTTGAGTGACCTACCATGAAACATAGCCATATCATTCGAGGCAGAAAATGTAGTACTATTACTATTATATATATATATTCTAAATGTTGGGTGCAGGTTACACATTTTTCATATACCAGATGCAAAATTGATATTCTGTGTTGAATGAACTATCTAAGTATTGACCTTTCGAGCCGTTGCCGGCCCATATGACGTAGACGAAGATACACCTTCTCATATCTGAATTTTTGTTCTAGCAGTTTCTTTTAAAGATTTTTTTATCAATCTCGCCATCTGTCTCTGTTCTGTGCAAGTAGCTCTATCTCATTGAGGGATTCGAATCCTGCTGCCTTGCCTCTCTCATCAATATAAATATATATATAAATATATATATATATATATATATATATATATATATATATATATATATATATATAAAATATGAGGGCCTGCTTTGCTATTCGGTTATTATCTCTTCTCATCACATGTCCAACATATGACCATCGTCTTTTCTTTAATACTGAAGATATTAGTGGTTGATTGGTGATTTCTCTAATTTCCTCGTTTGTTTTGAATTTGTTCCACGCTTGTATGAACTACAGATGTTAAAATAAACTCATTAGAAAGTAGCATGGTTTTCACTTTCTCAATACTTAACAGTTAGATTATACAATTGCCATCTGTCTCTGCACCAAACGATGTAGCTCATGTTGTAGGGAGAACACCTATGCCCATTGAGGCCAGATATTGGCCAGGCTACTGATGTTTGGAGAGAAAATATTGAACCGGATGTGTGCAGTTGACATCCTGTGTCTGTTTTATTGACGCGGCAAAGAAAAGGGCAAGGACTTTGTTTTTCAAACAAATTTTGACACAGTCTTTATGAAAATGAAGACACCAGGTTGCTTACAGATAACTCATATCGATGTTGCATGATAATAGTTATACAATTACGGAGTCTGTAGCACTGTACTGCTATCAATGCCAAACGTGAATAAAAATTAACGGACCATAAAAACTTTAAAAAAAAAAAAAAGTAAAAAGTCACGCCAAGTGGCGTATAGGGAATATAGTGTTAGTGACCATACATTTTACAGACCTTCAGCACAAGATTGTTAGGGTAATGTGGTCGGTATTACGCCCGTGCCGCTTTACTTTCTCAGAAAAAAATCAGGTAACCATTTACGGCTGGATGAACCCGGAAGCCGTCGGTTGGGATAGAACCCTACCTCTTGTCCTTTGTAATCAAATTCACTAACCACTGAGCTATCGCGGCTCCCACCATAAAAAAAAAAAACTACTGACATGATAATGTCTTAAAGGAATACTGAATGTAACATCAAGAGACAGATAGAAACTAACTACTGTAAGACAAGCTGGCACATCACCAATTCTGAGATAGTCAGAAATTGAAAATGAAATTGCTTGACATATAATGATGAAGACGGTTATTAGCAAACAGTGAAAAGTATTTTTAAAAAAGCAAGAAGTGATATGGCAATAGCTTTACGTCGGTGAGAAACAAACAAAAGTGGAACGACGTTTCGGTCAAAAAGGCATTCAGCTGGAACAACAAACAACAACACAATATATATATATATATATATATATATATATATATATAGGATATACACAGAAATCTAAATCAACATCAGCATCCTGTACCAAACCGGTTGGCGTAGGCGATCATGTCCTTCCACAATTTTCTGTCTACAGTGCATCGTATCAGTTCTGTTGTTGACTGTTTTCCATGCCATGACACCAAGCTATCCAATATTTTCTCTCTTTGTCGTCCGCGATATCTCTTTCCCTGTATTTTGCAAGCTGTAACTAAGTATTCCAAGTTTTCTCTTCGCATGATGTGCCCGAAAAATGTTGATTGTTTTTTCTATTTTGTTTCTTAGGAGCTCCCTTTTTTGTGTTAGCCTCTGATAATTTCCTCGTTGGTCTTTTTAACTGTCCAGTGAACTCTCAGCATTCTTCTGAGAAATCCCATCTCTGTGGCCTCTAATCGTCTTTTCATTTGTTTGTTTACTGTCCATGATTCGCTTCCATAAGTCAGAATTGGTTCTATATAGCACCGATGAACTCTCTTTCTCATTTCCATTGACATAGATTTGTTGCATAAGATGTTTTTCATTCTCTGAAATTGCTATTCTGGCCTGAGCCATTCTGCTTTTTATTTCTGTATCTTCCATCTTATGTTATTATTGAGACCAAGTATTCGAAGCGTTGTACTTGTTTCAGATTTGTCCTGTTTATTTTTATGCTGCATGCTGGTGATGATTGTTTCTTCGATATGACCATTACATCTGTTTTCTTACTATTCAGACTGAGACCTTTCTTGTTGCTTTCGTTTACTGCTTTGTTTATCATTTCTTGTAGTTCATTCTCTGTCTCTGCTATTAAGACTGTGTCATCCGCATATCTAAATTGTTTATGTTGTGACCGTTAACTTCAATTTCTTTTATATCTGCTATTAATATCATAATATTTTCACTGTAAAGTGAAAACAAATCCAGCGATAGAACACAGCCTTGTCTGACTCCTTGTTTTATATACTGGAACTGTCCTGTTTGATTGCTAATTCTTATGGTTGCTGTTTGTTGCAAGTACATTTTTTTTTTTTTAAATGATTCGCAGATCCTTGACATCAATGTTTAATTTTTCCAGCAAATTATTTCCACATGCTTTACTTTGTGACATGATTTTGTGTAGTCTATAAAGCACATATATAGATCTTTCTTTATAGCTCTTTCTATCAATGATCTTAGGTTGTCCTATTGCGTTATTAGAGCCCTTTCCTTCCACAAATCCACATTATTCCTCGCTTATTTCTGATTTTATCTGAAATCTAACTACATGGCGATAATATGCCAGACCCAAAAAAAGAGGAAAATAAGTCACTTTCTTGTGGTCTGCAGCTTGGGGAGGCACATACAAGACTGACCAGCTGACAGTAAGGGGGGGGGGGGGTTTCTAAAAGTATGTGGAGGTGGGCATAAGAACCCACCTCTACTATTACTGGAAACGTTTGTATGAGTAGATTCCCAATAAGTAAATATTATTACTGGAAACGTTTGTATGAGTAGATTCCCAATAAGTAAATATTATTACTGGAAACGTTTGTATGAGTAGATTCCCAATAAGTAAATATTATTACTGGAAACGTTTGTATGAGTAGATTCCCAATAAGTAAATATTATTACTGGAAACGTTTGTATGAGTAGATTCCCAATAAGTAAATATTATTACTGGAAACGTTTGTATGAGTAGATTCCCAATAAGTAAATATTATTACTGGAAACGTTTGTATGAGTAGATTCCCAATAAGTAAATATTATACTGGAAACGTTTGTATGAGTAGATTCCCATAAGTAAATATATTACTGGAAACGTTTGTATGAGTAGATTCCCAATAAGTAATATTATTACTGGAAACGTTTGTATGAGTAGATTCCCAATAAGTAAATATTATTACTGGAAACGTTTGTATGAGTAGATTCCCAATAAGTAAATATTATTACTGGAAACGTTTGTATGAGTAGATTCCCAATAAGTAAATATTATTACTGGAAACGTTTGTATGAGTAGATTCCCAATAAGTAAATATTATTACTGGAACGTTTGTATGAGTAGATTCCCAATAAGTAAATATTATTACTGGAAACGTTTGTATGAGTAGATTCCCAATAAGTAAATATTATTACTGGAAACGTTTGTATGAGTAGATTCCCAATAAGTAAATATTATTACTGGAAACGTTTGTATGAGTAGATTCCCAATAAGTAAATATTATTACTGGAAACGTTTGTATGAGTAGATTCCCAATAAGTAAATATTATTACTGGAAACGTTTGTATGAGTAGATTCCCAATAAGTAAATATTATTACTGGAAACGTTTGTATGAGTAGATTCCCAATAAGTAAATATTATTACTGGAAACGTTTGTATGAGTAGATTCCCAATAAGTAAATATTATTACTGGAAACGTTTGTATGAGTAGATTCCCAATAAGTAAATATTATTACTGGAAACGTTTGTATGAGTAGATTCCCAATAAGTAAATATTATTACTGGAAACGTTTGTATGAGTAGATTCCCAATAAGTAAATCCACGTGGAATTTTGGAAATGTGGGTATTAGCGTACCCAAACGAACATATAGATCTGTCCACACAGATTGTGTACACAGATCTACTTGGCAAGTAGAAGAAATAGTTGAAGAGAATAATTTGGTATTAAGTCAACAAGAGAAGATATAGACAATTTTGGAGACATCATCACTTACACTAGCAGGCATGGTACCTGATGATGATGATGTACATATTTTTAAACAACCATAGGCACATTTTTTAGTACAAGTGTAGCTATCATGCGAAGGATGGCTACGAACCATACAATGAAATTGCTTTACTGTTGCCTTACAGGACGCCATGAATCATGTAGAAGATTGCCTTTTGATTTGTGGTCAACAAAGTAGAAAGAAGAAGAATTTATGTGGGTATATTATTTACTTTTTAAATTATTTTTTCCTCGAGAACTTTAATAAATTACATGATGGTATGTGTGATGAAATTATTAACTTAAATTGGTCTTTAAATAATAAAACAAGTGATGCAACATTCTGATTGTCTTATCTTGAAATAAACATCATAACAAAAGTTGAGTTGTATTGATATTTTATTCATAAAATAATTATTCCCAATAGTTTGTAGTAACAATTATAGTTATATATACAAATTAGCAAGAACGGAGATTTTACTAAATAACCAAAAATACTTGTAAAAGCCAAATATTAATTTATATGTATCAATATTTAATTGAATCTTGACCATGTATAGTTAAAATAAGATATGCAAGAATATGAATATGGCAATACAGACTTGAGTAATTAGGAAGAAAGGTGGACAGGATATATCTTTGATGACTTAAGAAAAAAGTGGACAGGATATGTACTCGAGCAAATGGGAATAAAGATGAACAGGATATGTCTTTCAGGAATTATGGAGAAATGTGGGCACAATATGTCCTCAGAGAATATAAGGAAGATTAGATAGACAAGAAATACCATTAGCATAAATTACAAATATGTAACAAGGCATGTTTACTGTGTGTCATATGATGCTATACTCAACTTACAATCTTTATACCTTGCACTGGAAAGAAAAGTCTAGTAGTGATTGTTTTAAGTAAGTATTGTACATGTACATGTGTACCACTTACCTGCAATTCAAATAAAAATAAAATATTTACATATATTTATACATACATAATTTATAAGCAACTTTGATGATTCTGTGGTCTCCAGATGTTTAACTAAGTTTTCATTTGAAAATAACCTATTACTTATTTAGTTCACATACAATGATACTTCATACACCAAACTTAATTTAATCTAGGAGACCATTCAAAGCCTGAATTGTCCAAAGTACATAATTCATATTTAAACACTTTGACTTGATCTCTGTATTACATTTTGTCAAAAAGTTTTGCACTTTAGCTTCAGAGTCCAATAATCAAATCTGGTCATTAAAAAAAATGACGTCTGTGTCATAAAAATACAGCCAATGCTTGTCCACAGTAATCAGGAAATGGAGAAAAAATACTCTTTGTTATCATTGCAAATATTCAATATCTGTGTGGCTACATCGGCTTGATGTCCTATTAGAATGGCATGAGAAGGTGAGGAACACATTCTGGCAAACACCTTTGATATGTGAAACTACTCATGTTAGAATCTTCATTCTAATCCCATGATTTTGTTAAACTCAGCCATGATTTATTTAATGATTTAGTTTATGATCCTATCTGAGAGGACTAAGGCCTCCACTTTTCCGAAGTCATCTACAATGAATGACGCTGTTCACTTACATGGGTCATCTTGAACACAGCCATTTCTCATTTGAAAGTGAATTTTGCCAAGCTTCATAGTGTCATACGAACGGCAGTAAAGAAATAAAGCAGTAAAGTACCCCCGTCACGCCAAGTGGCGTTATAGGGATTATGGTGTCAGTGACCATAAATTTGTTTGAGGTAATGTGGTCGGTATTACGCCTGTGCCACTTTACTTTTCCAGAAAAAATCTGGTGCCCTTTAAAGGCTGGGTGAACCGGAAGCCGTCGGTTGGGATCAAACCCTACCTCTCGTCCTTTGTAGTCCAGTTCACTAACCACTGAGCTATCACTCCCATATACGAACGACAAATATCACTATAAATGGCAAACATCTCATTATGAATTTGCTTTGTGGATTTGCCCTGTAGGTGCAGGAATTGGAATACAAACCATGTCTCTTGTTTGTCCATGACATTGCTCAGTGCACAAATGTAACAGTTTCCCACCAGTTTCTCTTTCACAAAGTAAGCATGCGCACAACATAATCACAGAAAAATAAAACCAATTGTGTATCTTTACAATGATACATTGCATTTCCTGTCTGCCTTAATGGTTTATTAGTTAAGTGCAAAACATTTTGAAATAACCTTGTAGATTAAAAGAAATGATAAAGTAATACTAGGAGTTTAGGACAAAATAACAATCAATAAAAATGTATGCTTAAAAACATGACAGAATATATCACCAATGAAATAAGCTACATATATAATAGGAGACTTCATTACCTGGAATCAATGATAAAAAAGGAGAAAATAGAGAAACATAAGAAAACCTGGGTTAGAAAAGAGTAGCAATATTTAAGATAAAATTATGAGTATAAATGAATAAGAAAGCACACAACATACTGTACGAATCTTAAGAGTAATAAAATTTGAATTGCAAACCAATATCATGGCACTCAAAGTGTACCCATAAGTGCTTCCTTAAGTCAAATTCTCTGCACATCAGAATTACTCCATATCACTCATTTGATGATATTTTAATAAATAGTCCTGGAGATAACATATATATTTTATTTACATTATTAAAACATTAATGAAAAGCAAATTATCTACATTTAAATAATTAAAACAGATTCCTAAACACTAATGTGCATTATTTATAATATTAAGATGAACACGCAAACAATAAGAAACAAATATATCTTCAACAGCCCAGGATATCTGCTAACCTGGTCCATTTTCAAGTGTGATATCCATCTCCAACTGAAAATGACAATTTAAAAGAATCAAACGTTTATATCATTTTCTAACAATCAAACATTTATACATTTTTTTTGTTAAAAGCAAACATTTATATAATTTGTTACAAGCAAAAATGTATATAATTTGTTGATAAGCAAATATTTATATAATTTGTTAACAAGCAAAAATGTATATAATTTGTTGATAAGCAAATATTTATATAACTTGTTAACCAGCAAACATTTATATAATTTTTTTTACAATCAAGCATTTATATAATTTGTTAACAAGGAAACATTTATATAGTTTCTTAACACAGGTAAATATCATTGATTGAATAATAGCTTCATATTGGTTCATTGGTTTAATATTAGTAACTAAGGTTCCCTCCATGGTTTTCTAGACATATGGGAGTTATTGAGTTATTTGCAGGTCATCATCATTGCACTCCAAACATGTCCATAGGTGCTCAGGTCCCCTCCTCAGCAATTCCCACAGTGTCCAGTGACTGACGACTCCTGTTCTATGTTGGTTGATAAGTCTTCTTACATGGCCACTAAGTTTCTCATTTCTGGCTGTGCCCATCTTAACTCCCATTTCCATCATCTGAAGAAGTGATGCGGATCTGTGTTTGTCGAAGTCCTGTGCTCTTCCCAAATCTAGGAGGGCATTGATGATGTAGAAATATGGGAAATATGACGTTAGTGTCAAGATTTTTCCATGACGAACAACATCTTTTTGGGTGATGTAGTTGGTTGGGATTTGCCGTGGCTACTTCTACTTCCAATCAAAATCTCTGCTACCCTTTTTTAGAGGCTTCATGAACCCTGGATTCTTGTTGGTCAGAAAAAAATATTCACCACTTCTGGAAATTAAACCTGAACCCTTTGATCAAAAAGTAAGTGCACTAACACTTAGCCATGTTGGCTTACTGGTAATATATCATATATTGATAATATTGACATCAGTTATCTTTGTGTGCCATGAAAGTTTATACACACAGTAACAAGTTTTAGTAAACTGTCATCATTTAAGGCATGGACAGCAACTTGTTTTTTTCCTTCTGCCCAAGCTCGTGCCCTGGAGAGAACACTACAGCTTCACCATGGTGTTAGAAAAGAAAAGAAAAAATAGCACTTCCTAGGGGCACTGCAAAATCCATTGTCAACTAAGACTGATGGAGGCTACTACTACTACATCAATTAAACCTGTACCACATTTAATTTTGCTGTCAAATGTTTGAGAAAAAATTATTCATTAATTGTTTTTGCTAATGGTCAGTTTGTATTGATAAAAATCATTATATCATCTCTCTCTTTCAGAGTGGGTTTGGAGATGGCTAGAATAATGTCATTTTATGAGTGATAAACTTGCTGTCACCTGAACAACTTCACACAAAAATAACTCCAGAAATTCTTTTTTTTACAAATTTAAGGTTGAGTGAACCCAGAAGCTGTTGATTGAACCTGAACTCTTGTCCTCAATAGTCCAATTGACTACCACTGTTCTATCTGTGCCCCTGAGAGATGTCTTGCACATAGTTAAATAGCACTATATTTAATTTTTAGTCTAAGATAAAGTAAGAGCTAAATTATTTTATCTCATTTGAGGCCTGCAATAGTTTTTACACAGCAATACTCCAGAAGAAATTGCTATTTTCCTCATAAACTGCTATTTAATGACTTCTCTTCCTTTACTGAATGTCTTTGGCCATGAATTGACCAAATACCCCTGGTAGTTTAAATACCCCCTGGCATCTGTAGAGAACAAGACAATTTCTACATTTTGCTTGGTCTATAGTCATGAAATGCAGTTAGACCCACACTGTACATTTATGATACCAATGTACCCCATCAAGTTGTGTTTGTCCTATTTTTAAACTTTTCTTCTGAAACCAACATCAACTTCTTGTTACGTTTCTCTTTTGAGTATGAGTATGTTACCTATCCACACAAACTGTCTTTATGGCATTATCCTATTACTGGGATTTGCTGGGGGACAGATATATCCATAGATACCAGTAATCACCTTGTGGTTTTCTCATGATTTCACCTGCATAGCTCTTCATAGTTATTGATTTTGTTTCGTCAACAATTTATGAGTACTATCCTCTAGCAGATTGCACAAAAATGATGACAACTTTGATCTTTCATAACACTAACAACATTTATTCTTCAATACATTGATCCAGAGATCATGCATCATTCATACTGTTAAGTGTTTAGTATAACAGACAAACTGTAACTGATGTTTCATCAGAGTGGATCAATCATAACTGGTATTACAACAATTATGAGTACGTAACACTGCATTCTGTTCAGTTATCATCACTATCACTACTATCAGAACTATATATTACTGGAGCTTGCAAATGCTTCACGGATTTTCTCCTTTTCACTATCTTGCGTGGTCTGCTTTGTGGTTTACTCCTCTTTTGCTTCAAAAATGTTTCCTGAATCAGGGCATTCAAGTTAAAAGGATCGTCAGTCACAGGCGGCAAGGTGGTATTCGGTACAATCGCCATTTGTTGCTTTAATGTCTTATTATTGCCTTGATCTTCATTTAGATTATTGAATTTTCTCTTGCCTGTGATCAGATGATATTTGGAAGTAGAATTAGAAGTCCCTGTCTCAGACAGAGACTTAACTGGTTTAACTTTTCTATCGCTTATAACAATATATTTTTTCAGGAAATCAGCATCCAAAATTTGAATTGTAGTTTTCTGAGAGTCAACACTAATGGCACATCTACCTCTTAAGGTAAAACGTAACCATTCTAAAAAATCACGAATTGTTACCCACTTTGTGCACGATAACCGAACGTGATGCACATCTTTAACATAAACATGATAAATATCGTACGCATCTACTGCCTGTAATCCGAAATCATGAACTAGAATTTCCAAAAACCGTTTCGCAAACTTACAGGACAGAAATTCTGTGTAGTCGCTTGGATTTCTTTCATATGCTCTCATCTGTATGCGATGCCCTAGAGTGAGAAGATGTGTCCTGAAATAGGCTTCACTATCAGTTCCTACCTTACACATTTGACAGTAATACTTAGATTCATGATTTTGATCGGCATATAGTATATCAAGTGTAGTAATCTAGGCTAGACTTAAACACTTTAACGTTAAAATAAATTAATAGTTACTATTAGTATTAGCACGACCAACGCGTGATGTAAACATCTGTATACACTAAGTCGACTCAATGGTTCAGTTTATATAGAGTAACGGAGCAAACGATTTAGCAACGTAACCAACGTACAGTTTTCATAAACAACGTTTAAATAACGTTTCGTACATTAATGACTCATCATCATACACTACGGCCCGGTACGTTTATTAAACGTTTCAATTGCGTCACATCGTTATCATCCTGTAATAGTCACTCGTGACTTAAATGACTACTAGAACAGTAGTTACTGTGCAGTACTTTGTGGCATAAAAGAATTGTTTAAATTGTAAACATAATTACACTAATTACAACCATAATTTACTTCTTTTTGTTAATGTAGTGTTATATTCTTAATCTTGACCTTTCCCGCGCTGTTACGTAACATAGTACTTGTAGTGTTTTTCGACACTCATCTCTATTCTAAATTATTCTTGGTTTGATCCTTTCTAATGAGTCTATGCCCGCTAACTTTGCTTCTCTTATAAGTGTACTGCTCAGTGTCTCTCTAAATGTATCCCGATGTTTCCCATAGAAGAACAGTTTTGGTGTTTGGAAGTCTCATGTTGTCCCTTCTATGCACAGCTCGACATTTATCCATTTTTTTCTCTTCATAATTGTAGAGGAGGTAATTACAAGAGATCGGTGGTTGTCTGGCTATTTCTCTCATCTCTATATTAGTAGTATTATATTAGTTATTACAATTTATTTACACTACTATTGTTGTTGAGCGAAGTAAAAATTATGCTAAAGAAAAAAATGTATTTGATTAATATCGTGACGTATCACTTCACAACGTTGCCCTAACGTCACAAACCGGTAACCGTTACGTTACTGTGTTACACCACGGTTACGAACACCAACTAAACGTCGGCCTTCGTAAAATTATAAAATAAAATATATGTGATGTGATAAATTCTTTTTTTCAGCAGGAAATGTTATTTACGTAAAGAAAAATATATTTTGTTCTTTGTGCGTGTGTGTAGGGAAACTATTGTTCTTAAAAAAAAAAAACTTACCCTAGGATTACTTGTGTATTGTCAAGAGAGATAACAAGGAAATAAAGATGTTGATGTGTGGGCGTTGCCTTGTTGTGGTCACATGATCATTAAATGCAAACATTGAGCTAAAATTAGAACGAAAGCACAACATTAGTCACGTGACGCCTACGTCAGAAAATGTAGAAATGGCAGCTGGAGGCGGCTGGGCATCACTGCCCAGTGTTGTCCTTGAGGATATTTTTTCGAAGCTGCCACTGAAAGACAGGATCAGCGCAGCATCTTCCTGCCATAGATGGAGAGAATTTCTGTTTCTTCCTCAGTTCTGGGCTGTGATAACCTTTAACTTGAGTTATAAAGGCCGTCTTAGGTCCAGATTTCTGAGCTCCAAATGCGCGAAATTCGTAAAGGAAGCAATAATTGAGTTCAATTCTACTCGTAGTTCTCAGGTGTGGGACTGCGCACGACTACTGGAATTGATTTCAAGAAATGGACAGTTAGAATGCATTTCATTACGCCCTTCCAACTGTTATTTCGACGAAAAAGACGATAGTGTGGAAAGGTATGCCATTTAATGGCTTTCATAAGTCCAGGAATTGTTTATATAGCCTCGTTTTGAGTCAGCTGTTTTTTTGTCAACATTCACTCTTTAACTTTACTTTGGATGCAAATTGAAAATAGATGGCAACGCTCTTGTTTACGTTGCCTTGTTATGTTGTATTTATTGAAAATTAAGTACATTTTGAGAGTAACGCGACGTTTTATTAAATGTGTGTTTCTTAAATACTCCTGTCAAGATTTTAAAATAGAGCTTTTTAAATTATTATCATTTTTAATTACTATTACTTTATTACTGATATTGCTAAGAATCAACATGCAGAGAGTGCAGCCCAGAAATTAGTGTGAACTGTGTGGTTTTGTTGGAGGTAAAGGACGAAAGGTACGAGAAATGCAATGATATATATATATATATATATATATATATATATATATATATATATCGTAATACCTTTTGTAGAAAGAGCCATATAGGTAAAAACAGATCTATAACTATGTTTCATAGATTTTACCAAAGCATGATTTGACAAAGTAAAGCACCAAGAAATAATCAAAATTTTAGAAGGCATAAAAGTAGACAGCAAAGATCTAAGAATAGTAAAGAACATGTACTGGCAGCAAACAGTGGCCATAAGAATTGTAAATCAGTTGGGGATGTTTCAACAAATAAAACAGAGTGTCAGTCAAGATTGTGTGGTGTCACCAGATTTATTTAATATGTATAGTGAGATTATTTTAAGATCCATGATTGGCATGCCTGGAATAATAATTGGAGGTCATAATATAAATAACCTCAGGTGTTCTGATGATGCAGTCTTAATCACTAAGAGATAGAAGTAATGGTAGCAAAAAAGAAAAGACAACACCGCAATGCACAATAAAGACAAGTGCAACAATATTAAAACAGGTAAATGAATTTAAATATCTGGGAACAATGTTAACCTCAGATGATAGATGTATAACAGAGGTGAGAATAGATACAGAATAGCTCAGATAAAAGCAGCTTGCCAAAAAATTAGGACGACACTGTGCAATCCATTTTTGACAATAGAAACAAGAAAAGGAGTTCTTATCTTAAATGTTATGTAGAGCCAGTCTTAACATATAGATGTGAATCATGGACAACAGACAAGAAAATAGCTGGGGGCCATAGAAATGTGGTTTTACAGAAGAATAATGAGAATACCATGTGAAGCTAAGAAGAGTAATGAAATGTTCTGAAAGAGACCAAAGCAAAGAGACAGCTAATTTCTAATATTAGGAAGAAACAATCATCATTCTGTGGCCATTTAATGAGAAGGGAAAAGCTGAAATATATTGTAACAACTGGGAAAGTTGAGGTATGAAGTGAAAGAGGGAAGCAAACAGAAAAGATATCAGACAGCTTATGAAAATGGCTTGGCAGAAGGTCAACAACAGAAATGATAAAAAGCTGTCAAGATCGAAAGTTGTGGAGAGGCATGATCACCTATGTCAGCTGGCATGGTACTTGACGATGATGATTATTATACTAACTAGTTAATCATCATCATGTGCTACACCGGTTGGCACAGGCAATAATGTCCTTCCACATTTTTCTATCCACAGTGCATCATATCAATTCTGTTGTTGACTGTTTTCCATGCCATGACACCAAGCTATCCAGTATTTTCTCTCTTTGTTGTACGCGATCTCTCTTTCCTCTTATTTTGCCAGCTATAACCAAGTATTCCAACTTTCCTCTTCTCATGATGTGCCAGAAAAATGTTGATTGTTTCTTATGTTTTTTAAGAGCTCCATTTTTTGTGTTGGCCTCTTTGAGAATGTCTTCATTGGTCCTTTTAGCTGTCCAGGGAACTCTCAACATTCTTCTGAGAAATTCCATCTCTGTGGCCTCTAATTGTCTTTTCACTTGCTTGTCTACTGTCCATGATTCGCTTCCATAGGTCAGAATTGGTTCTATATAACACCGATGAACTCTCTTTCTCATTTCTATTGACATAGATTTGTTGCATAAGATATTTTTCATTTTCTGAAATGCTCTTCAGGTATGTGTCCAGTGTTTATATATGTCATTGAGTAGTTTTGTTATGACTTATACTCCCAGCTCTCCTAATGCATTTATCTCTTCGATTGTTATAGTCGGGACCTGGAGCTTTGCTTTTTTCATGTGTTGAATTGCGTCCTCCACTTCACTCTGCATTATTTGTGGTCCTGTGTCTTCATTTGAATTGTTTAATTCTGGTCTTTCATCATCATATAGTTGACTGATATATTCTGTCCACCTTTCCATTGTCTTCTCCAGCCCTATTATTATATTTCCTTCCTTTGATTTCACACATCCTGAAACTTTGACTTCTTTTTTTCCTGTTAATTATTTAATTGATTGTGCATAAATTTTGATTATTTCTTTTGTTGTTTTTCCATTTCTTCACATTTCTGTTTTAACCATCCTTCCTTTGCATCTCTGCATTTGTTTTGGATCTCTTTGTGCAATATTGTGTATGTCCGTTCTTCTTTCTTATGTTTTTGTTTTTCACCCATTAGTTCTAATATTTCTTCTGTCATCCATTTCTTTTTGTTCATTCTTTTAGTCACTGGTATTACTTCTTTTGATGTTTGTCGAATTGATTGTTTGAGCATTTCCCACTGCTCCTCGATGTCCTGTATTTTCTCAATAGCATTATATCTATTTTGTACTATCGTGCTGTATTTATCACTCATCTGTCTATCTACTCTAAGCATATCTAGTTCTAATTTTATATTTCTTGGTGATTTCTGTGTCTTCCACAGGTTTATTCTTATTTTTTCAACTACTGGTACATGGTCACTATTGCAATCTGCTCCTGGCCTTGTTTTAACAGATGTTAGCCCATTCCTGAATCTTCTCTGTACCAGTATAAAATTTATTTGATTGTGCACTTCTTTGTCTGGGCTTTGCCATGTCCATAGTCTCTTAGGGTGTTGTTTGAACCAGGTGTTACCTATAATAATTTCATGTGTCTTTGCCCAATCTATCCCCTCTGTCATTTATCTCTCCAAGGCCATGTCCCCTGGTCACATTTTGCACTTTAACTGTTCCTACCTTTGCATTGAAATCCCCTAATATAATAGTTATTTCTTGGGATTTACACTGTTCCATGGTCATCTTTAACTTATTGTAAAAAGTGTCAATGTCTTCTTCTTCGCTTTTACTTGTTGGTGCTTAAGCTTGAATTATGTTGATATCCACTGGTCAACCTCTAAATTTTACTAGCAGAATTCTATCTGATACTGGCCAAAATCCTTTCACTGTTTTGCTTCTTTCTCTAACATGATGCCTATTCCTCTTTCGTGTGTGGTTCCCCCAGAGTAAATTACATTTCCACTGTCGCGTTGTAGTAATCCTGCTCCTTTCCATCTCATTTCACATAGTCCCAAGATGTTCAATTTCATTCTCTTCATTTCTTAGCTGATGTTTTCTAGTTTGCCAACTTGGAATGCTAATGTTCTAAGTTCTTATTGCTAGTGTCTCTTTATTTTTGATCTTGCATACAGTAGCTTGATGATGATTGGGTGTCACCTGTAGCATGTGGCACTCCCTACCGGACGAGGAGTCCCCATTAACGTCGTTAGCTGTAGATATTAAATTGTGTTTGGAATGATTAATCTAGGCAATATAAGAAGGTACTTTGCCATTCCTTTCCTTTTTGGACTTGACTGTACTAGTCGGAGATCGCAGCCATTGTCTCTATATATGAGATTCTCTGCCTGCCATCGCGTACTGGGGACCATAACTGGTACTACTTGTCGGCTGCTCCCACAACACCATCCACCACCTGCCCCATTGGCTTCACGTAACCCTGATAAGGGAGGCTAAACGGGAGCTCCACCTTGCCCAAGGGTGTCCCAAAGACTAGCGGAGTAAAGGAGATTACTCCTCCTTTGGTAGGGCAGAACTCTACCCCTAACTAGTTAATAGCTAACAAGAATAAACTTATTTTATTTACTGATTAATTTTAGTCAATTTAGTTTTTACTTGATTACTCTACTATTTACACTTTATAGTTAATATTTTGTTCTGAAAAGTATTGAAAAGAATTGTCTATTAAAAAAATAATATTAGAAATAATTATTAATAAGTGCCAGTTATTTCTATAT
>JAVIAB010000051.1:106272780-106482780 GCA_032433765.1 Megaustenia siamemsis
GTAGTAATTTTTACGACAGTATCGTGAAAACGTGACCCACAGATATGTATCGTAATCTAGGGGTAAGGTCTTTATTTTTGTGAATATCAAGGCCCCCTATAACATTCATACAATGTTTGAGCATTTCAGCATGCTATAATATAAGGTTTTCTGATACTCAGTTGAAATATCAATCCTACAGTGGCTTGGCAGAAGGTCAACAACAGAAATGATAAATAACTGTCGAGATCGAAAGTTGTGGAGAGACATGATCACCTACGCCAGCAGGCCCGGTACTTGATGATGATGATGACATTGTCTTTTGACTCTGATTGCATGACTTCATACTCTTTCCTTACAGACTCCTTTTTTTTTTCCAAGAATGGACTAGTTGATTTCATTGTCATCATTTTTGTAACCTGTGGTGTGGACTCTTTTTTTGCTGGTGACAGGCTATTAGCCTATTCCATAACTTACTTAGCCGCCTCTTATGATGTGCAAGGCAGGTGACTGAGGCTCTATTCTTCTATCCCTTAGACTGGAGTTAGGGCTCCAGTTGCCACATGGGGATAGAAGATATATATATATGAGCAGTTTAATATAATGTTTATATAATGAACACCTAAATATAGCTTGAATATTTCCTGAAAGAAACAATATTAAAATAATAATAATAAAAGCTTGTCATACATTTTGAAGGAAGCAGCATATGTATTTTAATTTTATAAGAAACTACCAAGACAGTAGTGGTTCTTTGCCTGGATTCCACATGTTCTCTCTGAAGGTCACACAGAGTTGTAATAAATATTAAGAGCTTCTACTGCTAAGATATGATCAGACACACAGAACACAAACATGGTATATGACTAAGATGACTTGACTTTAGCAACTTTAGATATGTAGATGACACAGTATCGGTATCCATACGCATAAAAGAATTTTAGTTCTTAATCAATATATAAGTTAACCCTTAATTGCGATACCTACCTGTGACTCACTTGTTTATGATACCATAATAAAAATTACTACAGCTTAAATGTAACATTTCAATTTTGGAAAATCAATTTTTTTTTATTTTGGCTACACAGCAGTGTGCTTACCAAAGACAAAACACAGGGATCCGATCCAGTAATCATTTCCTGCTGTAAGGTTGATTTTTAGCCAGAAATGTGACCACATTCCTCCCCACCCCTCGGTTTCCGCTTTCTATTCATACAGCAGCAGTAAACTGTCAGTTTAGCCCATATGTTCAGCACCCTTTTGACATTAACTGACTCTACCATGTTCCAGAGGTTTCCTTGATGTCATGCTGACGGCCAAGGAGATTTGAGATTTCCCCCATCATGGGGAAAAAAGACAAATATTTTTTAAAAATTGGCTGACGTTTAAAAAAAAAACAGTGTGTGTTTATGATACTGTAGTACTTTTTCAATAACCTAAGATATGCTGACGATACTGTACTACTAGCAGAAAATCCTAAAGATCTACAATTACTTAATGAAATAAACATGGCAAGCAAAAAATATGGACTAGATATGAATATCAAAAAGACTAAACCTATGATCATAAACAAAGAAAATGCTCAAAACCCACAAGTGGATATCAAAATTGAAGGAATAGACCTGGAGACAGTTCAGAACTACAACTACCTTGGACATACTATAACCAGTGATGGAAAATGTACAACTGAAATAAGCAAAAGAATAGGAATGGCAAAAAGTAATTTTAATGTCATGAAGAACATACTAACATCAAAACAAATAACACCAGGGCTAAAACTAAGAATAGCAAAATGTTACATCTTCTCAATATTCCTATATGGTGCAGAAACATGGACATTGTACAAGAAAACAGAACAAAGAATTGAAGCCTTTGAAATGTGGATATATAGAAGAATAGGTAGAATTGGATGGAAGGAAAAGAAAACAAACGATGAAGTCTTAAAACAACTAAAAATGAAAAGAGAACTACTAAGCACAATTTAAACAAGACAAATGCGATTTTTGGGTCATGTTAAAAGACACAACAGCCTAATAAAAGTAATCCTGGAGGGGAAAATACAAGGTAAAAGAGGCAGACTAAGACTAACATGGACGAGTAACATCAAAAGATGGACAAATCAGCCTATGACAACCTGCACCATCAAAGCAAGAGACAGAGTAGAATGGCGCTCCATGCTAGCCAACCTTAGTTGTGGAGACGGCACTCGATGATGATGATGAAAGCAAAATAAAAAAAAAAGGAGAGGACTGTGTGTGACGTAAATATAGCACAATGTGTTTATTGAGTACTTTTTGAGTACTTTTTACTAAGTGAAGACTGTCAAATTTAAAAAAATGTATTTTGAGGCAGTAATTTTTACAATGGTATCAATATCTGGGTTTAAAGGAAAGTGAGATAAATGGAAGCAATTTAAATGAAAATAAAACAGAAGTAATCTTAGTCTCATAGAAAAGATTTCACCTAGATAAAAATGGTAGAAGACTCAGATTAGATATACCATATATATGTTTATATGTATTATATTAACACATATTATAACAATACCTAACAATACTTAACATATATTCTTAATGTTTAGTGCTATTTAGTTTAATATGTGAAGTTATTAATTGTACAATTATTTTCTCCAGTTTCCTCGAATCCCTTCAGTTGGCGGTTAAAAGAAACAGAAGCCTTCTTCACTTGTCATTGGGCTGCACAGAGATTCTTCTGAACAATTCACAGGAGGTGTTGAATTTGCTTATAAAGCATCATGCCCCATATCTTCAGTCACTGCACCTTGCGAGTGTGAAGGAAGACTCAAGCTCCTATGACCTCCCATCAATTGGATTGGACAGAATCTCTGCATTTTCAAATCTTCGGTCTTTGAGTTTAGATTATGACTTTCTCACTCCAAAACTGATGTCAAGTTTGGCAAACCGACAGCATAGTGGTCTCACATTGAGCTGCTTGTTCATTCATGTTCATCGGGTAGGTCAACAGCAGCCGACAGACATCATGTGGAAAAATGTTGTGGAGGGAAACCCAAACATGGAGTTGACCTTAAATCTGGTCCACTCCCCTGAAGGACTTCAAACCCTTCTGGACATTCTCAGACCTTCAATGCCCTTGACACACTTTCGGCAGTATTTTTGTGGAGACATAAGTGTTGCTTCACTGAACATCATCAGCAGATACTACCGTTCCACATTACGCTCCCTAACCATTGTTGAGGCAATAGATCTTCAACCTATTATCTATAACAATTATGATACAGAAGATCCTTTTGTTATGCTGGCCTGGCGTTGTACAAGACTTGAGTCTTTGAAATTAATTGGTAAGTCACCCTGTTTTTATTATTATAAAAAAACATGGCAGAATAGACATTTTGCAAACCAAAAATTTATTTGTAATGTTTTAGTTATTATATTTTATGTTTATTTGTATTGAAAAATGTAATTGATATTTCTTTTAAGATCATTAAAAAGTTATTTTTAAAAGTTAGGATATTATACACTATGGGGGAAAACAGTAAAACGTAAAATAAGTAAAAAGTGATGAGATAACATAATACATTTATTATATCAAGCTATCAGTGGATTTGCTCAATCTGGTGTCTTTGTTGACAGTCTGCTCCAATTATTGCTTGCACAGTGCATCTCTCTGCCTTTACTGTTATGTGCATGACTATCTTTGATCTGTTTTTCTTTTATTTTCTCTTAATTCAACTGCGTGACAACACTAATTATTGTATTTTAATCTCTTCTTTTGTACATGGCTATCCATCTCCAGTATCTGCTTGTCAGATGTGTGTGTACACCTGCACCTGTAGAGCAGTCCTTGGTTGTTAGTTTTTTTTTTTTTCAAATTGTATGAAATTATGACACTTTTGTTGTTTCCTTTTCTCTTCTTTTTCACAATTCAGACCCTTACACAAAGATGAATGCACACAGCTGCCATGGATCTAGAGGATCTCCGGTTGTTATTGCTTGCAAAATCTTCTTCTTTCCTTCATCATCTGCCTTTCAGGGTCGAGTGGAGATATAATTTGCGGTCTTTTGCTCTTCTGTTCGCCTCTGCTGCTGTTATGTTTCCTAGTGCTTCTAATATTCCATCGATCCATCTTTTTCATGGTCGATCCTTGGGTCTGGTGTTCTCACAACATTTGTTGAAGGCCCGTTGTGTTATGTTTTGATCTTTCTGCCTTGTCACGTGGCCAAACCATTTTATCTGTTATTTCCTTATATATTCTATGATGGGGGCTATTCCTAGCTTTTTTCTCAGTTCTTCATTTCTGATTTATCTCTCAGACTGTTTCCTGTCATTCATCTAACACATTTCATCTCAGTAGAGATTGTTTTTCTTATTATTCTTATTGCATCTAAGGTCCAGGTCTGGCATTGGTCGCACAACGTTGGGATGAAGATTGTATTGTATAGTGCTCGTTTTGCCTCCAGAGTTATTTCCTTGTTGGACAATAGTGGTGATAACTGTCCAATGATTTGACAAGCTTTGTTGCATCTTGATTCTAACTCTGCTGTTTGAGAATTATCGTTTGTCATTAGACTTGTTAGGTATTTGAATTCCTCTACTTGTTTTAGTTGCCTTCCTTCTATATTTATGTTGATGTTCTGTTTATTTTTGGCGACATTCATGACTTCTGTTTTGTTGATGTTGATTTTCATGTTGTATTTTGTGCCTGAGATGTTGAGTTTGTTTAAGTATTCTTGTAGGTCTTGTAGGTCTTCTATTGTTTCATGTATTAGTGCCTGGTCGTCTGCAAATAGAAGCTCGTTGATCTCCTCTGTCTCTGATGGGTTGGCTAGCTTGCATATATAGTCCATGTATGTAATAAACAGTAGGGGGGAATAGTACACACCCTTGTCTTACACCTGATCTAACTTCGAATTGTTCTGTGTAGCCTGCTGCTGTTCTGACCCTACAGCTGCTGTTGATGTAGTACAACAAAAGTATGATGTCGTGCAAACAAAATGATACCAAAAATGATTGGCTTTCTTCAACGTTTAAGGTTGTTCATGATTGTTCATGAGCTCACACAGGATAACTGGAAAATATCACAGTCCATGTTTTTCAAAGACTATCAAGGGCACATTTATGGATGATATTAACAGAATCATGGCAGGCCACCCTGCATTACCAGAGAAAATATCTGGTAGAAACTGCTTGAGTCTGCATGACCCACGAAGTCTTGTCAATTTGATAAAGAGAAAACAGCTTTCCATGGCTAGGAGGGGGAAGGATCAAGTACTAACCACCTGATCAGTTTACGAGTGCACTAACCACTTCATCTTTGTGGCTGTATTAAAAGAACAGAATCACTCTTTATTGTCAGTTCCTTCTCATGGTTGTTGTTTGATGGCCTTTATTAGATTCACTTTTTTATGTGTAGACAAAGTTTTTATTTTCTGCTTAGAGTTTAAATGCAAACACTTGTTTCTTGCTTATTTGTTTTTGGGTGTCACTTTAGCTTTGTGATATATCACATACTTCTTGTTTGGGAGGTGTTTTTTTTATGTTTGTTCTCCAGTTGAGACATTACACAATATGTGTGCTATGACCTCTGACTGCAGGTTGTCATGATACACCAATCAAAATGAATGGAATGTATTGTTATTTTTAATTGCAGCGAAAAGATAAATTTATTACATAATGACTCATATGTTATTTAAAATTGAGTGCTTTTCTTTTTTTCTGCAGTTATGGCTCATTCAGACTAGGATTATGGACTCTCTTATGAAGGCAGCTGTCTGTTTCATTAATTCAGGTGCATCATAGATTTTCTCTTCCTGGGAGGTGGGCATGGGCCACATTGATCTCCTCAGGTCTTTTGTACCGGGGGCAATCTTGTAAGATGTATTTTGTTGTCATACCTTGGATATAAGGGCATAGATTGGTATTTCCTATTTTGAGTTTGGTAAACATGTGGTTTCTTATTCTGTTGTGGTCAGATCGTAGGCTGATGACTTGATCTCTCATTGATAGTTTGAGGTATCTGTCCTCTCATTATACTTTGGGTGTTCTTGTTTCCATTTTGAATGATACTGGCCTTTGATGATGGAAGGTTCTTTTAATTTGTTTCATGTATAAATTATACTTTTCTACCTTACATCAGGTTTTTTTCTTCATATTTCAATAGGAGTGTCCATGGACCAGAAAGATCTGGTAGCTATAGCACGCCTAAGGGCTGGCCTGCATCATTTGGTGGTTCCATCTTGCTGCGTGTTTTGGAGTGAAGAAGATGAGGACTATTATAATGAGGATGAAGCACTCTTGGATCTACAGTTCAAGGTCAGTAGTATATTTTCAAGTTGCAGCATTTAAGATTCTAAATATTTTTTATGTAAACTGTATTTGAAGTAGTTTTTTGGAAGATTACTAACACTCTCACACTGTTCTTAAAAAACTCTTCATATTGATTCACAATAATTGTTGATTGAATGCAAATTTCTACCATTTTGAGACAATTTTCAGTCTTTTTATATACAATTAGTTACAATTTCAAATTGTGAATAAGTTATTTCATGATCCAAGACTTAGTTAAAAGTTTAATATTTATCTGTGTAGCTTTTATCTGTTTTGTTTTTCTCTGCATGGACTGATAAAATACTCAGTAGTAGAGAAGACTGGTGATTTCTTGAAGGACATATAAAAAAAAAACATACCTTCATTTGCTAAGTTCAAAATCGCCCTTTGCAACCTTCACAGTAAAGTTTATTGTTTAGCTAGCTCCCACAGTTCCTTACAAGTATTTCTTTTACCTACTCCTCCTTTGCTCTTCTATTGGACAACCCTTGGGTAAGTTAAAGACAAAGTGAAATTATTTGTCATAATAGCAACAATAATGATATAAATATGATTTTACTGTACTTGATTGAAAATCTTTAGCTTTATTATTCCTTCATTGAAAGTACATTATTATATGTTGTCAAAATCACTTGATGTGTAGAAGTATGTTAACAATTTTTCTATACTGTATGCAGCTATTGATATTTTATATTGACCATGTTAAGTAGTTGTGGCTAAATGTGAAAATGATTTGAATTGGTCAGGAAGTTTCCACCAGACTTCTACTTGAACTAAAATAAACTAGTATTATTTACAGTCAGGTTATTTAATGAACTTTCAGGCTTAAAATACAATAGGAAGATGACACCTTGGAGTAATTACTCATGGTGGCCCAGCTCTCTTAACCCTTAATTAAGATACCTATCTGTAACTCTTCCAGTTACAATACTGTAGTAAACATTACTACCACTTAAATGTAACATTAGGTGCTCTAAAAATAGTAATTTCTCTGAACTATTGACACAGTCCCATGTGTTCACACTAGACAAAACATGGGGACTCGAAAATCCTGGCTCAGGTTGATTTATGACCTGAGTTTCACCTCATGGACCAGACGTGTTACGATAGACCAATGTCTATTGGTATGACGGGCGGTCGCCGTAAGTCTGTCAGTATATTTGGTAGCTGTGTGGCATTTTTCACTGTGTTTCCTGAGTAACAAAGGGTTGTTTGGTGTTTGCAGATGATCAGGAAATGTCCCCAGTCACAGCAAAAAAAAAATAAATAAAAATTAGTGTAAATGACCAATTTCTTGAAAGTTGGTGATTTTTTTTCGCATTAAATTCTCATGATCTCAAAAAAAAAAAAAAAAAGTTAAAAAAAAAAAAAATTAAAATAGCAATAGAAACACATTAAACACACAGGGGTCACCAAAAGTGGTAATTAAGAAGGTACACAGAGAGGAGTAATGTTTGAATACGGAGAAATGTCAAATTTTGAGGAATTTGTATTTTGATGCGGTAAATTTTACTACGGTTTTGTAATCTAGCATTAAAATGTCAAGAAATTAAAGTTCTTGTTGGGGGCAATTCTTTGTGATAATCAGACTTCTTTCTGTACCAGAACCCTTTGTAAAAAGTTTCCTATCACTGACAGCAATTAATTCTTTTTCACTGATATTGAAGTTTTTAGTAGATGCAGATTTTAGGTAACATAAGCAAGCCAGAACTCACACAGCTCACTCACTATAAACATAGATCACTTCATTAATACACACAACATAGGACTATTATTGTAATGGATTCCAGGACACTCCAACACACCAGGAAATGATAAGGTAGATACATTATCTAAAAGAGGATCCAGATAGACATACTGAAGGGAGGTCAAAAAGTAATGCACACCAATTTTTTTCTCGGAAACTATTCGGGCAAAATGTGTGCAATTTTCACAGATTGTAGCTGAACATCCCCTTTACACTACCTCTTTTTCAACATAATCTCCGTCCAAGCGTATTGCCTTACGCCAACGCGAAACTAGGTCATGAATGCCTCGTTTGTACCAAGTTTTGTCCTGCTCGCGTAGCCATTTTTTAACTGCACGGATCACATCCTCATCATTGTCAAAGTGTTTCCCACGCAGGAATTTTTTGAGTGGTCCAAACAGATGGAAATCTGAGGGAGCCAGATCAGGGCTGTAAGGAGGATGGGGCAGTACAGTCCAACCAAATTTGTTGATTGCTTCCCGTGTTACCAGACTTGTGTGAGGGCGTGCATTGTCATGTTGAAGCAACAAATCTGCAGATGGCTTATTAGGCCGAACTCTGTGGAACCGATTTTTGAGTTTTGTCAGTGTATTGATGTAAGCTGTCGAGTTGATTGTCTCACCTCTTGTCATTACATCAACAAGAATCACACCATCAATGTCCCAGAAGACAGTGATCATCACCTTTCCGGCTGATGGAGATGTTTTGAATTTTTTTCTTTTTGGTGACTGCGGATGATGCATTGACTGCATTTTTGTTTCAGGCTCATAATAATGTGCCCACGTTTCGTCACCGGTAACAATTTTTGTACAAAAACATTTCTCCTTCAACACCGAAATGCTCCAACAATTCAGAACAGAATGTTTTCCTTTGAACTCTGTGATCATTTGTTAGGCACCGAGGAACCCATCGAGCGCAAATCGTTGAATATTCGAGAGTTTTAAAATTGCGATTGCACTTCCCTTGCTGACTGTAAGCTGCAATGCCAATTGCTGACTAGTGACACGCCTATCCTTACGAATAATGGCATCAGCCCGGTTTAACATGTCTGTGCTGGTAGCCGAGGCAACACGTCCAGAACGCGGTAAATCATGCAGCTCCACTCGTACACTTTCTGCAGCTTTAATTCTCTGAACCCAGCGACTAACTGTGCTCCTATCGACTGCAGAACATTTGTACACTGCACACAGTCGTTTATGAATGTTTGCCACAGTTTCTTTTTCCGCAACCAGAAATTCTATGATAATTCGCTGTTTGTAACGGACATTGTTGACAAGCTCCATTTTAACGGTTCATAGATTGCGTAATATTTTTCAGAATGCTGTGCAATTTGGTGCACATAATTGGAACATGTCATATTCCAAGTGTGCAAAATTTCATATTCCTATCTTTATTAATAGCCGAGAAAAAAATTGGTGTGCATTACTTTTTGACCTCCCTACGTAATTTCACACCATCATCTCTTTTAAACACAGTCAAGGAAATCATAAACTCCAACACTAAAGAAGGTTGACTGAGTGGATGGGCCATGGCAAAAACTGGCAGAGAACTTTTTAAATACATGACAAAGTCAAATCCCCATGACAGCATTAACAACTTTCAAAAAAGAGACCAAACAACATTTTCATACTGAGAACTGGTCTTGTACCTCTGAATAACCACATTAATAGAATATAAAGAAATTAAACTCCAGCATGTACGTTCTTGGAACACTAACATGAAATAGTAGAGCATCACCTGTTTCACTGTCCAAAGTTCACTGACATCAGAACATCTCTGCTTCCTCAAAGACATGATAAATGGAACACCTTGTATGGAACTACAAGGACACAAAAAAATTTTGCAGATATCATTACATGGTTATTATTGTTATTGGCTATGGAAGGCCTCGGTCTCACAGCAAACGAATTAAAATCCATAATTGCTCAACCACCCGTGCCAGTGGAATCATCCGAATTACTAACTCATCTCCCAAACAAAGAAAGGTAACTCTAGTCCCCATCGTAGCAGTCTCAGCACACGCCAAAAGACATAAGGCGAAACCCCTTCAGAAAGTGAACACAGCCAACTGTTCCCCGTCATACGATATCATCATTCATCGTAAACAAGCGGGATATCGAAGCAGGATCAAAATGGATGAGACACACAGCTCACGGTGTGCACAGAGCACTTAACTCAGTAGCTCCTGCAACAAGCCGGACTTGGAATATGAGGAAACTGCAAGAAGGAACACTTTTCAGACATAGCCTTCAATGGTTCCTGCCGCCTATCCACCATATACCATGGGAGTTTACGTCCTCCCGAAAATGATGATCGTCGTAGCACTTTATGATGTTAGGCCATCATTGATGACTCCAATTCCAAACATATAGACACACAGTGGTGGTAAGTTATCATTTCCAATCCAACAGAAGCCACATGACCTGTAGTTAGTAAAAACACAATTGATGATGTTCTCCGCTCCCTTCTTGTAGCTGCCGCCACATGATTCTGATGTCTCATTAACTTGGACATCATTCAAGAACAATGTCATATGAACATTCCATAGATATGGCTTTGCTGATGAAGTGCTTGGTGCAACAGTTGTATAAATCATAGTGGAGGCTCCTGGTATGTGGTCATTAATATCACAGACGGCACATGATGTTGTTATATTCAGTATTTCTTTCTGGGGTGTAAATACGTGGCACACACATGGAGAGTGGTTTGTGGACACAGTAATCCCATTAAAGGCAATTCTAGGGTAGCATGGCATAGCTGTTTCAGAACAGCACAATCCTATGATGTTTTCTGTGTTCGCTATAAAGCTGCTGCTGCTACACAATCCTGACCAATTATAGGTGTGGACATTATTCACTTGCAATGACAAAACTGCTTTGTTTACATCATAAACCTCTGGAAGCGAATCATTTATGGGACTAATAGTACAATTTATTCTTCCATCGGGGATATCTTCATTGAGTCCCAAAAAAAAAAGTTCTTTGGTTAAAAAGTACATATGCTTTTGAGTTAAACACAAAATGAGCCCACTTCATAGATTCAAAATGATCCTTGCCAATGCCATCCGTTTGCACAAGTTAGGTCCTTAGCTACCAATGTCACAAACTAAGCCATCAAATTAACGACTTTATCTACAGCGAAGGTTAACGAACTGTGAACAAACATTTATGTTCAAACCCCTGAATACATTTTCAAAAATCTGCCAACTCGCTGCAATAACATTTATCGTGTTGTTCAATGTAAACATTGCTTAGTCCATAGCTCGAATATAAATAAGCTGCTTTTTTACATGGTATTTGGCTGAAGTGCATCAGCTCACAGGCAGCTGGATCCATAATAACAAAAGTAGATTTTAAAATAGTTTCCTAAATCTAATAATGACTTAACTCCATATATTTTAGCATTATATGTCGGTTTTACATTTATTGTTAATTTTTGTTTTTCTATAAACTCTTTCCATATTGGAAGCTTTTTATTAATGCAATGGAAGATTTTTCAGAAGCTAATTTTTTCGTGGTTTTAAGAATCAACCTACATATTTATATTTATCTAACATATAACATATTATATATGAATTTTTAGATATTTCAACATGGTATTAGATTACACCCATACCAAGATGATACAAGACATGTAAAAGGAATATGGTTTGATAACAGTTCACACTAATCATACTGAGAGTGACGCACTATGTGGCGAAACGTACACGGTTCGAAATTGGCATGGTGCACAGTGTATGTGCGGCAAAATGTATTGAAAGAGTTAATGGCTGCTAAAATTACCCCCCAAATTAATAATGTTTATATCAACTGTCAGCAAATAAAACAAAAATATTTTCTTTGACAGGTGTCTGAAAGTCTTGGCAGGAGATGGCAACTGCTGCCAGAGGTCAATGTTCCTGCTGCTGTTTTCTATAGGGATGCAGATGCTGACAATGCCTACATGCCAGAGCTGCTTGGAGACCAAGTTTGGAGAATGAATACATAAAATCCTTGACCAGTTTTTGGGATTATTGACCAGAAACAAAATATCAGACCAAGTCTTTATGTTGAAATACTCAGGTCTCTGCAGTAAACACAGAGAAATGTTAGCTTAAAATGGAGTGTACGTTTCTGGTCAAGATGAGGAAAAGTCTGAAGAACATAATGTAATGAATGAATTTATTAAATTTCTATCTGTGATATGGCCGAAGTCATTAGTCCTGAATTCATTCAAGGCCACTATTGTATAAGTGTTGCATGCAGGGTTTGTCTTGATAGAATGATACCATCTTGTTTTTAAGTGATTACATCATGAGATCACAGGATTATAAAATAATCATTCAAATATACATAAAATAATACACAGCACATACATTTAGTGAAACTTTTAACATTTAAAACTGCATTATACTGAGACTAAATTATTATCATAGCATTCTTGAATAACATAATTCAGCAGTTATGCAAGCTGATGCAGGATATATAACAGCAGTATTGTGTGTGGTTTTTAATTATGTACTTTTTTTTTTAGATATACTTACTGACCATTAAGTAATAATAAGTTAGCTTTTATATATTCTGAGGTCAAAATTTATACACGTTAGGAATAAATATAATCCTGCTGACTGTTGAACTTGAAGTACTGTTGTGGAGAAATTGTACTCAAAGACAGACTTTGTAAATGATTTTTGCATTTAGTTCAAATCACCTTCCATTCTACATTGTAAATACTGATTTAGCAGGCTTGATCAGCAAGGTCTGTGATCAGCAGGCAACAAAGAATCTCAGGGGAAATGTTTGAAATGTTTTTATCAAGTGCCAAATATAATTGAAAGACGAAATGCCACAGTGGAAAGCACCAAGTTGACCCAGCAACACATTTAATATTAGATGTCCAGCAAAAAACATGACTCATTAACAAACATGTTTTATAAGTATAATCAGTTGCCATAGACATTGCAAAATAGGTTATGGCAGAATGCTTATCACTGATGAGTTTTCTCTTTTAAAAACTGTACTTTATATTTATTATTACATTGTAAAATTGATTCTGCAGCTTCTAAATTGAAGAAGCCAATTGAACCATTAGTATATATAATATTTGCCAAAATCTCCTTTGCATCAGTTATTCAACTTTGAAAATAGAGTCAAATGAGCTTTCAGCAAAATTTCAAAAAAGAAAATCTTTTCATTTCTTTAAAATAATTTCTCCCATTATCATTTGTCATAAATCTATTTTTTCCCCTATATCAATGCTGCATAGAAATAAACAGTTAAAAATCTTACATTACAAATGAATGTATTTCCTATTTCAAAGTCATACAAATATGATTGTTTTGTGCTAACATTTGTTTAAATAGCACATTTATAAAACATCTCCATTTATTCAAGAGAACATTGAGTGTAATTATACCCATTCATATGCCAAAAGAACACAAAGATTTCAAAAATGCTATAACCGTTAATTTTTTTAAAGCCTAAATTTATCATATAAGAAACATTTTGATTTATTATTTACATCATTGCAAATTATATTGCCAGAATCACATTTGCTACATAGAAAATCTTTTACAATTTTGAATTGTGATAAAGATGTTTACTAAAAAAATATGATGTTTAGAAATGTGTACTTCTGTGTTGGCATTTTTTTTTTTGCTGTTAGTCCCACAAAACACCACCAGCAGATTTGCACAGTTGTTTTCTCCATTCAGTACTGAATTATTTTAATCTGTATTATACCACTGCACCCTAAAATATGGGGATCATTCTTAATGGATACATTCAAGTTATGTCAGCAGTTAAAAAAAAGTTCCATGGCATATATAATTAGTTACAATTAAATTAAGAAGGAGTGAAAAATAGCACAGGCTACCAATACCTTAAAATGTTGCCAATTGGCAGTACTGTTATATTTTAAAAAAACTTTATAATCAAATAACATTTAACCCATGAAATTACTTTTCCTTAATATAAGACAGCATATGAGCAGTATAAAAACACTTAAAGTTAAATATAAACTCAAGTCACACCAGTAAAGTAAGAACTTTTAACATTGTATTTTTTGTTATTTTTAATTAGAGAAACATTGTATAAATATAATATCCAATATATCTTCAAAATTTCTTCAAACTGTTTCTCCTGTTACTTTTATGTAGGGCTGTTGGAATGCATAAACACATTATAAAAAATCGGTAGCTAACAGATATTGAAATAGTCTTATAAAATGATGTGCTGGTGATAATGATTGTGAATATATTGTTATATTTTGTTTGAGACAGCTGTGCAAATCACAGAAGAGAAATTCTGATAGACAAACAGTTTCAATATGATGCCACTTAAAATTCATTTGTAAATATTAAATGGATAATAATAGCCATAGGAAACTCTTATAAAAACTTTGCAACAGGAAACAATTTAACCGTCATAAATGTCTTCATTGAGAGGAAATGATTTTGGTCTGTTAGCTTCTTGAGCTTCAAGTATTTTTTTTGCTTAGAAATGTTTTCGCTTAACCAGATTTGAGATAATTAAAACTTTTACAGCTCTTAATTCTGACATAAATATCTTGTAATTGTGGCAATGACAGTCATAATTATCCAAGAATTATTTCTGTACACTTTTGCACTAAGTTAGTGTTTTGTTTTTTCCATATAAGGCAATATTGAATGTTCTGGTATACAATTAAAAATAATGTATTTCTCAGTGGTGAACATGGGCAGAATAAACAACAGCTGAAAATATTTAGAAAGACAAGTGGCAAATTGTGATCTGTGAAATAATGCATCACTAGTCTAAGACATTTTAATTTCATGCAAAACTGTTTTAATAGTACAAAGATGCAATTTTTAACAATGTTTTAATGAAGTTTTGTTTCACAGCTTAAATATCTCAAGTTGTGTAATGTAATAGCATTAACACAAATCATATAAGGACTATAAAGAAATATATAAAACAGATCATTCTAGTGTCTGGTGTTTCTATGTATTCTGTTTCTATTCACCAGTTTTTACTTTAAATTGTTTTTAAAAATTGCTTTTTGATATATTTATTTTATTGTTGTTTTGAAGTTTTTGAATATAACATTCAACCTCATTTATTGAGGCACTTATATTCTGTTCAGAATTTCTTTTTGAATTAATTTTTTGCAACTTTTAAACTCTTTGAAAGAATTGTTGTTCCTGTGCATATGAATAGTTCCATGTATCAAACAGTTATAAAAACAAGACAAAGAATTAAAATAACTGGAAATGATCAATAGAGATGAGGTCAAGATTAGGCCAGGCAAAGGCTGCATTCCAAAGGATGAGAAAGATATTAGGAAATCCTTTTTTAGCATTGAAGATAAGAGAATGAGTTCTTCATTGTTAGTAAAGTTAGTCTTGACACATAGAAGTTGATCTGGAATAAGGAAGAGTATCATTGAAGGCCACAGAAAAATAATGTTACCAAAAAATGTTGGCAATACCATGGGCAGCAAGCCCAGAAAGAAAGCAAATTACCAGCATCAGGATGAAACAGTCATCAACTTTTGGCCTTATAATGGGAAGGGAGCTGCATGAGTGTATGTGACAAGTAGAGAATTATGACATAAGAAGAGTTAGAGAAAAATGGTGAGTAAAGATGCCACAGTTCGAGAGAATGGTTTAATACTGATAGGAAGTATCAGAAGTGATGAATGACTGTAGACATAGAAAGTTGTGGAAAAACAGGATCATCTAAGCCAGACGACATAGTACTTAAATATGATCTAGGAGCATCATTATTGTACTTGCACATTATCCATTAGTACTGCAATCTCTTGCCTGATCAAACAATCTTGGTGAAAATAAACTCTGACACCAACATTGATTCTTATATCTGTTTAAATGATTAGTTATCTAACTTTGACTTGGTTGTTTACGTTTCACATTTACAGTTTTCTTTATATTCTGTTTCATTGAAGTTTTTATCAATTATTGTTACTATCATTAATCTCTATTATATTTAACTTGTTTGTAAAATATTTGTAATGAATATCTCAAACAAAAAGTTGTTGTTTAGATTGTAGATAAAGTATTCAGTGGTTTTATGTAAGTACATTAACAGACAAATGCTACACTTCAAGCAAAAAGTCTTTACCAAGATCATATTCATGCATTTAGTCTGTTTTGTAAAACTGCTGAATACTTTTTGTTCTTATTCACTCAACTGTGGAAATCAATCTTTTCTGTTATTTATGCTAAATTTATCAGTTTAAACTGCAAACAAATATATCTAGAGAACTTCCTGCAGAGTGGAAATATTGTAATATGTTAAGAGTGATTTTCTTTATTAGCTCTGCTGCTGTTTGTGATATTTAAATGTGACTGGTAAAGGCTATTCAATTTTAATGTGTATTATGCCTATGGTACATTATTCTTCTGTATCTCTCACAGCAATTTTTAGTGGATTTCAAGGTGAGGACAGTTGATGGAACAACAAAATTATTGTTCAGAGATGCAGATTGATTTTCTTATAGCTCAGACTGTTATTTCTTTGGTTTTCTGTTGTGTATTAGTATTCTAGAAGTTATCTTGAAATTGGTAAATTTAAAAGTACATAAACTTTACAATTAGTACAGATTGTTCTTAAGAATGTGATAACATTGATCTACTTCCTGTTTGATCATAATCATTTTGCCTTCCATTCACCTCATTACTTGTAAATATATAATGATTTCAGTTAATGCTTCTTTATTTATACAATTGTTTCCATTGTTAACCCATTGTTAATGAGTTGATAATTTCACAGTGAAATTACAAGAACAAAATATAAGAGAACTGATAGCAAAAATGTACATTCCATCAAATGGCAACCATTGAAGTCCTACTAAATGTTTGTCAAGTGAAAAATTGTAAATGTTAGTTTCCTCATTTGAGAAATTATTTTTTGCAATGAAACAATAAACAAATAATTGTCTTTCAACCTTGCAGCCGAACCCTGTTATCATCTTTGATATTGCTACCATGGTTTAATACAGAAAAATTAGACATCATATCTGATATGTGTTCTTTATTTTATGTCAAGTTTTTCGTGTGAACTTTAAAGAAGAACAAAAATGCATTTCACACAAATTTTAATGTATGCAGATTGCACTTGTGTATAGCTGTATGGCTTTATTGCATCTGTTTAATATTATGCTTGTTGTGCATACATTTCTTTGTATAATTATTAGTGTTGTTATCAGTTTTTAAAATGTTTTTGTAGGAGATTGTAATTGGGTTATGTTAATGAGTATGCCAGTGATAAATATTTTTTGTGTTTGCTTTTTGTGAGTAAAAAAATTACAGTTATTATATTTACTGTTGATATATGTTGATCAAAAAAGATTCAAACAGCCCGCAGTCGTCTTGTACACCTTCACATAGTAACCATGTATTTTATAGGCAGGATTTTATCAGGGCCGCAGATATAATTTCCATAACTGATACATAAATACTGAAGGAAGATGTATTCAGTTTGCTTCAGAAATAAAACTAACATATGCATTCTTGTCACCTTAGAGATGAGACCAAAAACTGCCCATACACTGAATATAAAAACTCAGATACTGATCAAACAAAAAGTGCCCCAGAGACAGAACTATATAAAAAAAAGTCTAATTTGTGTACAGATATTTCCAACTTTGGGCTACATAATAATTCATGCATCCATGCTTTGTCATTTCAAGTATATTGAATTCGTTCCATTTTGTCATCATTCATTCAAGTTAGGCTCTGCTATTCTGTTAACTAACTACTTCCAATTTGACAGAGGAAAAATATTTATTAATTTATTTGTATATTTTCTTTTTCTTTCATGTATTTCTATTTGTTATTGAAATAATTGTTTTGCACATAAATTCTAAAATTTTAGTCAAATTAAATAATATATATATATCAGATTTAGTGCATGGTATTTGTATTCACATATAAAATTTTATGATCATTGTTCTATAAATGTTAGCACAAAGATATTTTCACTTTCAATTCAACACTGAGATGACATTTTTGCTCTTCCTATAAACTTTTTTGTGAATATCATAACACAAATTCATTTCAGTCAGTAAATACATTTTTAACAAGATGTTTAGTTTTTGTTTAAAATTAGCATCAATTTGACCGATGTAATACAGCTTTTTATATACATATCAACATCAACTACCGGTGGAGACTTATCAGATCTTGTGTTGGAACACTGCTCAGAAATGTTTATTGAAGATTTAGTTTCAAAAGTGTAATATTATCTTAAATTATTGTTATAAATTGTTTGAGAAAATCAATACATCATGTATGAACTAAGTTAAGAGAAAAAAATCTGATGATTTACTGGTAATCCCTACTAAAGGTATGTATATGTAACCATAATTTGTATCTGTAATTGTGCATTAATTATGATTATATGTTTATCACAAAAGGCAAATGCTTGCAGTAATGATATAATTATAACAAGTATGCATTACAGAGCTAAATTTGGAGATGTGCTTGTTATGTATTTGTGATCATATTTAGCCCTAAGTTATGTGCATTAGAAAATGAGTATAAGAAGAAAAGGTTGTTACATTGATTAAATTGCAATTGATATTAAGTGTGGAACTAATTACATTTCAGTTGAACTCACTCACTAAAATACTAATAATGAGATTCATGGGGATCTCTCTGTGTAGCTTTTTGGACATCCATAAATTGATACAGAATAATAACAATTCTAATTTATATATCATAATAATAATAAATGAACAGGCAATTTCTTGTGTTTGTATATTGTAAAATTGTGGTAGCAATAAAATGTATGTATTAGTCTATACTTTACATTACATTTTTATAATTGCAATTGCATTGCTGTTTATTAAATCTGAGTTCTTGGTCTTTCCTGGCAGAATTGATGCCACTAATGCTTAAATGAACATTAGAAAAAAATTTAAAAAGTAGAATCCATTTTACAACATCATAACGGAGTATTGTATATACTTCTTGTGTTATAAAATTATATTGTAATCATCATAGATTATATTAGCACGTTGTCAGACAAATGGCTCATATTTAAATTCCTTAGTAATGTAAAATAAAATAGTAATAGTTATGTGAAAGTTTGAATGCTAGTCAAAACTGCAAATATTTTTCTGATATTTTAAAAATAAATAAAACAACAAAGATTAATTTCATTGTGCATTTTATCAGCATAAATGTTTACTCCAACATATTTGCTTTTGATCAAATAAGTATGGTTGTTTCACAAGAATGTTTTCCAGTGTGCATACGCATATTTTTAAAATCTGGTTCATATCCATTTGAATCCTTATCCTGTATATCCCTCAAAGACCCCATATCTGAGCTGCTGAGGAAAAATTCTCCAACTTTTGCATTATCTTAACAGCTCAATTCACATCACAAAAACAATTACAATTGGCATATGAAATATGCAGGAATTTCTCTCATCTTAACCTCAATATTCATCTGTAAATTTCCATTTTCTGTGTGAAAACAATATTTACTACACTCTCAATTACCACCTTTTAATATTCAAATCAAATATATTATCCACCCTTGTTCATTCATTAAATGGAAACAACAAAACAAATATAAAGTAAATTAAACATTAGAAAACAAATGTCTAGGAAAATACTTTGTGTAGAAATAAAAAAAATTACCAAGCAATCAACAATCTCATCTACAATCAGGAAAAGAAGGTGGGTACATGTCAGTCATCTAACAAGAGAGTCATATAGCATGCTCGCAAGTTGGAAGCAGCAGGTACAATAAAAATAGTCCAACCTAGAGAAATATTAAGAAGTACATTGGTAAATGAAGCATAGACAGCAAGCATTGATCTCTTATATTGAGCGTGAATAAGAGGCTTGTCCAGAACATGACTTGTGGCAAGATACACATTGAGCTCTGTGAAAAGTCTTAAGATACTGGAAGTGTAACGAATCTTTGGACATTGAGAGTTATTTTTTTTCTGCCCTGTGTGCCATTTTCAACCTGAGATGTGCTAATTAATTCTCTGTTGTTATGGGAAACATTCTGAAATTCACAAAGAAATATGATGGTTCTTGTATTTCCCTGATCAAACAAACTCATGATCCATTATGCTTTGTTATGGGTTGCTTACTTTACTTTTAGTTCTGTAGCCAACTGCATGTACATTTTCTATTACTGTTTGTTTCTTTACATTTTTTGCTTTATGAGTTGTATTACACTATGATTACCAACAGTCCAATGCATCTATTTTCTGCACACATTCATTTGAAACTTTTCTGTTGCAATTAGTTTTCCTTCATCTTTCTGCTTGGAGTTGTTTGTAGCTAGAGTTGTTATTCTAAGGACAGTTGTCTTGCCAGGTTAAAAAATGTCTTTCCTACTCAAGTTTTTCTGAAGTTTTCCTTTTCATAAATAGATTGTCTACTGAGACAACCGTACTCCACTTGCATATGATTTTTTTTTTTTTTTTGCTTTTGACATTTGTTTTACCAGGGTTTGCTCTCTGTGTATGCCTGAGGGAATTAGATGTCCAATTTTTCATATGTGATAGTAATATGGCAATTGATATTTGATGCAATTGTGTCTTATGTTTTGTTCTCCACATTTCATAACTCAATGCAAGATTTCTTTATTAGTTTAAAAAAGAACAAAGATTCCATCTTATGGTATATTTGATTGTGTTTCCAAAGGTAGTGAGTTTAATATTTTATAAGAATAGTTCTTGTATTTTCAGAGTATTTGCAGCAACTATGTTGCATCCAACCAGTAAATATGATATGTTGAATACTTGTATGAAAAATATTAATCCTTATGTAAACTAGTAACATTCCCCTGAATGAGTTTCACACAGCCTTACATGGGTGCCAAAGATTTTTTGTTGAAAGGACTCCTAGCATGGTACAAAAAGCTTTGTCCAAAAATGTAAAGTTGGTAAGTTAATTGGAATATCATCCTTACTGCACAGCTCCATAAGTATTTGGATTGCCTCCTCTATCCCTCAACATGTAGCTACTGACAACTCCAGTTCTGCATTGATTTACCAGTCTAGTTTTAGTTAGCTCCCTGTACAGAACAGTTAAAGACACCATTCTAGTCATAAATTGCAATGGTGTAACCATTATGAGGGGTCTAACTATTAAGTATTTGGGAATAGCATTTGATAGGACCTTTTCTTTCAATCAACATGTGAGTAATGTCATTCAAGAGACAAGGAGAGGTGTCAGCATACTCAAGATCATGACCAGGGCCAGCCTACAGCAATCATTACTATTTTTGCTTATCAGGCTGTTTGATACTCAGTTCTGGATTGATACACATTTCTAACTCTGTTTTTAAACCCATTGTCACCTCCCCTCTTTTTTTAAAAACACCAACGACGCTCTGGATATCTTTGTCTTCATCACCCTTTCTCCTGACTGTAACTACTATCTTTGTCATGGATGTCTGCTCCCTGTACACCTCCATTCCCTACACAGACAGCCTTTGAGTTCTCAAATTTTTCCTTGATAAGAGAAGCCAACCATCTAGCGGAACTAGTTATTAACCTCAATTATTTCAAGTTCGATGGCAACTTCTTCACCCAGATCAGTGGGGTAGCAATAGGCACCAAAATGGGCCCTGGCTACACTTATCTGTTCATGGGTTACCTGGAGCACCAGATCATGCAAACTTAACAAGTTCCTCTCCCCCTTATGTACCGTAGGTACATTGAAGACTGCATCAGTCTTATAGACCAGTTCGAGAAGGAAATCTCCCTATTCATCGAGCATGTGGGACACATTCCCTCCACAATCCAAATCACTTCCTACATTTCCACCTCCTCTGTCTCCTTCCTAGATATTACAGTTTCCCTAGGTATTTGGGTCTTCTTACCGCCGTCTTTTATAAACCTATTTACTTTCATAGTTACATCCGCTACATCTCTTCCCACTCAATATCTTGCAAGAACTCTATTCACAATTACTGAGGCTTTGTCATCTTTGCCAGGGTGACGAAGATTTCCTAAATCAAGCCCACCTGATGCTAGATTTCTTACACCAATGCCTCTATCCCAAATGAACTCTTCTATCTGCTTTCCAATGAGTTCTCCACACCTCATGCCAGGCTGCTCTCACCCTGTCTATCTGTCCCCCATCTGACAGAATAGTACTTGCTCTCACCCATCATCCTCATCACTATGCGGTGATCAGAATCATTCACCACTGCCTCCCCAATCTCCACTTTTGACTCCACCACCCGTCTACTCTTCCCTGACACTCCCTTAGTTGCCTTCAAGTGTGATCATAACATTTGCTTGTCGGACAGTTTTCCCGCCTCCCTCCATAATCATCAGGGTACTATCCATTGCAATCGTAATCAATGTGAGACTTGCAAGCACATTTTCCAGATGGATATGGTTCTCTTCCCTAATGGTCCATTTGAGATCAGAGATTCACTTGTACATCATATGTAAACCATGTAATATGACCTACATAGACGAATCAGAACGCCGCCTCTGAGACAGATGCCATGAACATCTGTATAACATCACTGGAGACACAGATGCCCCAGTAGTATACCGCTTCAACTCAAAGGGATATTGGGGTAAGATGGATGTCCAGTGACTGGCCTGTTGTCATGTTCTCCTGTCAGCTACAGCCGATTCACCATAGAGAATCGTCTGATCATCTGCATGGGTTGCCTCACCCCATTTTATCCTTTTTTCATTGTCTGTGTTGGTCTCGTTTTCTGAAGAAGACTGCATGTAGACAGAAACGTCAGTATTTTGTTATGTCTTTTTTGTAAAGTTGTCACCAGACCTTGTAGAAGTGTATGTTACACCCCACCACTTGCTCCTTGCAACCGGCTTTACCGCAGCAATGCAATTATTTGCCTGTTCCCCCCCTTTGGATATGCTTACTGTCTTGTCAACTCAGATAGCAAGGTTTGAAAGGGTTCAGAATAAAGGCCTATGGGGCAGTTCTTGGATGCACCAGAGATACACCTATCTGTTCAATGAGGTACTTACTTGACTACCAAACATTAGAGTGATATTAATCTGTTCAGGTCTGGGCTTATCTGAATGTGGTAAGAAACATAAATCATCTCTTGCATTCAGAATTTGGTGTGACCAGGGACAGGTGCCCCAGGCATGGAGAATCCTTGAAGGTCAAGGCAGAAAAGTCCATAAGGAGAGTATGTGATGTGAATGGCATTAGGGCTGGTAAGGATTGGAAAAAAAGTAACAGTGGAAAAAAGAGAGACTAACCAAATTATCATTCAGGTTGGCAGGGAGTGTTGCAACTGGGCCTACAGAGCTACCGAGGTCATAATAAAGGGAATCCATATAAAAAGTCATTACCTCAGGATCTCATCACCTACATGGACAGCACAGCAGTTGGAGTTTTGTGACATGCCAACATGATAGAGAAGTGGCTAGAAAATCTGGCAAGTGTAGCATTAGGGTGTACAGCATGATACTAGGATAGTAGCAGTAACAGCGATGATTACATTGCTGATTGCACAGAATATGGTTAATGCAGTCTTTGTGACAGACTCACAAAGTCTGCTACAGAAGATTGACAGACTGTGTCGGCAGTAGGAGTGGATGCAGCACTTGGAGGGCTCTCATGTGAGCTCGTTAACATAGGCATATTGTCCAGGGTATGCTGGTGTGCATCGTAATGAAGTAACCGTTAAGCTCACTGGCAGCTATGGCACTGAGCATGGCCTTACTCTGGACAAGGAAGATATTGCTAAGTTTGTTCTTCATTCCTTAAGAGAAGAGGAGGAGAAGGAATAGAACAATGGAGTACACATTGAGAGAATGAGAAATCTAAATGTGGAAAAAGGATCTCGTCAATCCTGAGTTCTTATTTGGAAAAGCAGACATCTACAATCAACATTTTACAGAAACAATCAGTCTACATATGCTTCAAGAAATGCTGGGACAGATGGGGGAGCATGTTTGTGGATACCCTGACAGCAGTGAAACTGATTCCATGAATAGAATAGTTGGCTCCTTGAACAGTGCTCTTGTCAGGCATCACCTTGCTTGACAATGATGCTCTTACAGTCTTTCCATGTTGTAGATTCACTTTTATTGCTCAAATAACTTACTCGTCCTGCCTCCTTGTGAGCAATGAAAATGTCAGCCCATTCCACTGATTCTCCACAAAAGCTAACCAATAGAGTCTGTTGTCTGCCGCGATAGCTCAGTGGTTAGTGAACTGGACTACCACGGACAAGGGGTAGGGTTCGATCCCAACCGACGGCTTCCGGGTTCACCCAGCCTTAAATGGGTACCGGATTTTTTTCTGGGAAAGTAAAGCAGCATGGGCGTAATATTGACCACATTACCCCAAAAATCATGCGCTGAAGGTCTGTAAAATATAGGGTCACTAACACCATATTTCCCTATACGCCACTTGGCGTGACGGGGGTACTTTACTTTACTTTTACAACTTCATGAGGATACCTATTGAATCACTGAGAAAGTATATGATGATAAAAGCCTGCGTTTCAAGCCAGGCTATTGCCTTAGTTACTGCCATGACCTCCATCAACAAACTAATTGAAAGGACAAATGCATTGTTGCCTTCCTTAACAATTCTTCTCCCTGAGCTGTGAAGGCCATGAGCAACAAACCCATTTGTATATATGATTCCTTCACCCTTAGACGAATTCTCAAAAATCAAAACCTTTACTGCTTCTATGGTCAATGGGTTTAGTTTTCTGTATTGCTTTATTTGGTTTGATGCATACTGGGAAGGCATACAACTGTCTGCTGGCACTCAGACACTCATACCAATTCTTCACCAGGTGGTTTTATGTCTACAAATGAACAAATCTGTTAAAAGTGTCAAACTCATCCACGATTTCCCTCTCTTTAACCTGCTTCCTTTCTGACCCCTGATCTCATTGAGCAATGGTGTTATGTACAGCACTGGTTCACAGGTATGCACGTACTTGACAAATTTTTGTCCTGTCTTTCACCGTGGTAACACATAGATCTGCATGATGTGTCTTTTGTGCATCTAAGAATGATATCCTCAGCACAGTTATAAAAGTAAAGGTTTGCTCTATAGCTTGTTAGGCATATAGGGAATCTGTATATTTTCCCTTGACCAACAACTCATCTTTGAGTGAAGTGGCTGGTATCATGCCTGACTTCTCTTACTTCCTATAAAAGTATCTAGTACCCATTTTTAAGAATGCAAGAATGTATAAAGAACTCAAACATGTGCAGATAATGTTCATTATGACACTAATTCTTTGATACCATACTTGAAATGTGACATGCTTCTTTTTTTCTTCAACTAATGCCATAGGTATTGATCTAATTATGAGTAAGAACTCTCATGCTCTTGAATTAGCAGACTCTATTGATCTAATTTTTGTTTGTATCAACCATTAATATGTGTACACCTATTGCATTATTATTTCTGATCTTGAAATTATTGTAAGGCAGTTATATGCTATTAGCTCTCAATAAAATACTTTAGTAAAACTTTTTTTTTAAAACCAGAAGTCCCTTTAGCTGGGTGTTATGTATAAAGAACATGGGAACAATATGGAAGAATATTTTGCCATATATTTCATTCAATTTCATCGATTTATCAAATGATAGAGCATGGTGTTTTAAGTAAGTTGGTGCAACAAGAACAAAGGAAACTTTTATACAGCTATCCATTGATTGTTAATTATATTGTAAACTCTTGTGATACAATCTGTATCCTTCATGTTTTTATATTTATCTAAAAATACAAATAATTTTTTTGTTAAAACAGAACAAATTTCTGTTCTTAATATATTTTGATGTCGAGCTCACAAAGATTCATTTGTAAAAAATAAACAATGAAGTAGAGTACTGGCCCCTTTTTCATTGAAATGTGGAGATTTAGTCATTTGAAGTTTTAAAATGTGATTATCTGCTATTATCTATATATACATTCTGGGCAATAATCTATGCTGTTTTATCCTTTTGCAAGATGTCTATGACAACATATTTCTTCTACGCTTTTATATACTACAGGAATAGTCAAACATAATAAGGTCATCATCATTAGTCCCACAGTCGCTGTCATCATTGGAGCGTTCTTGATAATGTCTTCACAATTTACCTCCAACCTTCACGATTAAAAGCTCCATTCTGAAATGTGATGAAGGTTTATACTTTCATTCTCTGATGTTGTCTTCCCAACTATTACCACACAATTTTCATTATGTCACAACTTATGTACCTTTGAAGAGTTGCTACTGCTTATTAATTAAGTTTTTGACCTGTATAATTTACTACAATAGTATCTGCAGTAGAGTGAAACATTTGAAATTAAAGAATATGAAGAAAATTAAAGCAGTTTTGATGCAGTACTGTATTACTAGCAGAAAATCTTGAAGATCTACAACAATTACTTAATGAAATAAACATGACAAGCAAAAAATATGGATTAGATATGAAAATCAAAATGACTAAAACTGTGATCATAAACAAAGATAATACTCAAAACCTACAAAGGATATCAAAGTGGAAGGAATAGACCAGGAGACAGTTCAAAGCTGCGACTATCTTGGACACACTATAACCAGTGATGGAAAATGTAAAATCGAAATAAACAAACAAAATAAAAAATAGGATTTGAAAAAAGCAATTTTAATGCTATGAAAAATATGCTAACATTAAGATAAATAAATATAGGGCTGAAACTAAGAACAGAAAAATGTTATATCTTCTCAAAATTTCTATATGGTGCAGAAACATGAACATTAGACAAGAAAACAGAACAGAAAATATTGAAGCCTTTGAAATGTGGATTCATAGAAGAATAGGAAGAATTAGATGAAAAGAATAAAAATTATGAAGTTTTAAAACAACTAAAAATAAAAAGACAACTTCTAAACACAATTCAAACCAAACAAATATGATTTGGAGGGCATATTAAAAGACACAGCAGCCTACTGAAAGTAATCTTGGAGGAGAAAATACAAGGTAAAATATGCAGACCGAGACAAACATGGGCGAATAACATCAAAAAATGGACAAGTTAACCTATGACAACTTGCACTATCAAAGCAAGAGACAGAGCGGAATGGCTCTCTATGGTAGCCAACCTTCTATGCAGAGATGGCACTCGTTGATGATATGAATTACAACCTAAATAAAATTGATTAAAAAAAACTTGAAATCTTGATGGAACTAGATGATGATGATGGAGTAAATGAAAATCCAGATAGTCAAAACAAAATGTAGGTAAAAAACAGTTTCATTTATGACTTGATTATCTTCTTGTTGTTCATTATCAACCTTTTAGCTCTTAGAAAAAGACTGCACTTAATGAAATTTGTTTCATTCATTCTTCTTCACAGCCAAATTTTTATTTTGTCTCCCTTTCCTGTCCCTATCCTTCTGCATCCAAATATTTATTTTAAAAGTTTCTGTACTTAATAATTTTCTATTTTCTCTTGAATTTCAGAATGTCTTAACAAGCATCATCCTCTTTCCTTCCTTTCTTTCTTTCTTCCTTTCTTTCTTTCTTTCTTTCTTTCTTTTGTATCTGTTCAGGCGTCAAAGAAGATAAAAAGTTCTGTCCCTCTCCCTTTTTACGGCTTCAGTCATTGTCAATTGATGTTGTTGTAGCATTTCTTTGAAGTTATCTGTCCATTTTACTCTGGGTCTGCCTCTTGCTCTTCTTTCTCCTTTTTTGATATATACCTTATTTGGTAAGGAATTGTATGACATTCTTTCTAGATGTACAAACCATTTTGTTTGTTGTTTCTGTATATAGCTTAAAATTGGTTCAATGCCTACATTTCTCTTATAATATAATTTCAGATTCTGTATTTTTCTGGTCATTCCAAGTGCTTTTCTCAGACTCTCATATTTGTGGGGACAAGCTTTCTTCTATGATTAGTTGTAAGTGACCATGTTTGGCTTTGGTAACACATTATGAGAATGATTATACTCCATATAAGATGCTTCTTGGTGATAGTAGGTATTGCTTTGTGTTGAAGTATAGATTTATTCTTTTACTTATTGGAATTTGTTTTGTTTTTCATGAGTGACTAGTTAACTGTTTTACTGCCATGTCTCTATTGAAGCTTACAAAGGGTAACTAAGGAAGGACACATTGGAGGTTAGGAAATGATAATAAAGAGGATGCAGAAAAATGGTGGAGAAAACTAGTGACAGAAACAGGAGTTCCAAAAAACATTCCTTGGCAATGTGGTGAACGCCAATTATTAACATCACCTTTCTCACAGGGAGAACTGAAGACAAATCCAGCAGAAGTCAGCCACCATGTTGGCATGAAAATACTCCCTTAATACGGACAGAACTTTTTAACCCAATTAATGCAGAGACACCCTAGCACTCTGTTAGAAACACCATAATACTTGTCTTCTAAATCGTTGTGCAAACATTCAACTGATACCCACATGATGTCACCCATGCTTACAGATCTGCATTTGAAAATATAAATGCAGAACACGGTGCTATGAATTTATTATGTCCCTCATATCCATATAATAATCTTTAAATGTTTGGACCCAGTGGAAAACTCTTCTCTAATAACACCTCTTAAGTAACTACAGTTGAAAAGCTACTGCACTGAATGTGTGTAGACTTCATAAGATGCACAGTAATATTTGATCAAATCTTTGTATTCTCATATAAAAAAAAAGTTCTTGCGTCCAAGCCATGTAAACAATGTTGACTTTCCTTGTCTTCAACGGTTTATCTCATTCTGTTAGAGAATTTCACGCAGTCTGTTACCACAGTGAGATGGCGGATTTTTTTAAAATGTAAACACGGGTTTGATAATAAATGTGTGTACACAGTTCGTTAACCATCGCTGTAGATCAAGTCTTTATTCACTGGCTTCGTTAGCAACAATGGAAGCTAATGACCTTACTTGTGCAGCCGGTTGGTTTGGGACAAATTGTAAGTTACAATGTCACTGCTATAATGGCTTAGTTTGTGACAAAACTACAGGGACATGCCCAAACAATGACAGTTGTCAGCACAAAATTTTTGCACCCCAGTGTCAGTACTTGGATTTTATTTGCAAATATGCCCAAAAATCTGAACCTACTTTCCTGTTTGATGGCAACGACACCTCATGTAATCCGGACACAGATTCTACATCAGTTGAGGCAACTCTCAATCAATCTTTGCCGTGCTCCTGGTTTAGGATTTATGCGAATGACTTAAAATATCCGGACAGTTTCACGGTAAAACTGAATGGTTCTGCCTCATGTAACAATGTATCAAGGTTTGTAGTTAGTCCGCACGAGATTGATGCCTTCTGCCCTGGGGCTGGTCTGATCAACAAGTTACGGATTGAAAGGGCGATAGTTGCAAATATCTGCTCCAACTACATTGGCGGGGGTAGGAAACTGGCTCTCAAACAGAACACAAGCCAGACCGATTTAATGCACAAAACATTTGATGCTTGTTATACAGGAGACGGATGTGGACCAGAGGCCGCAGTTAATAGCAAAACAAAGACCAATCTCTATGACAATGACTGCACACACACACAATTGAGAAGTGGAACCAATTCTGTTTACTGGTATCTGAGCTTTGCAACGCCCCAGAAGACTCACATCATTCGAATCTATCATCGAGCTAGCACTATGATTCGGGTAAAGAAGGACACTCTAAGGGCTTTCTCTGACAGTGGCGGAGTAGTGTTCCAGTATAATGATATATCCTACCCTAATTTATCTGTGAAAACTATTGTAGTCAAAACACAAACGTCAATGGCACACATTAAGATTGAGTTCTCACCGACCATTTCGCAGGCCGACAGTGCACTGACGGTATGTGAGGTGCAAACATTTACAGACACCTATTGTCTGGACGAGCAGTCTTGTCGTTTTGTGCAGTGTGTAGTGGGTGTAGTAAAGGCTGCAATGTCATCATCGGTACTTGTCACGGCTACTGTTCACATGGGATCTATGGACACGACTGTTCCGGGTCTTGTCTCAGTGTCTGTCCTTTATTTGAGGAAAAATCTGGAAAATGCCTACATTGTAAACATCTTGGCTATACCTGTAATGACACTTGTCCATATGGTAATTTTGGGCTACAGTGCGAACAGATGTGTTTTGATGGCTGTGACATCATATGTACTCTCAAATGTCCGGGCAACTGTTTCAACGACACCTGTCAACAGTCGATCGGGAATCTGTACATGCTTCAGAACGTTCTATGGGTCAGACTGCACTCTCAGAACTCCGGACAACTGTTTAACGAAACCTGTGATTCCCACGTTCAGAAGAGTCTGCCGACTACAACAAGCCCAAGCATATGGACACTTTAATGTGTTTCTGTGCTAGACATGGTTCACTTTTTGGTGTTTTTTGGTGAAGCCATGGCTCATATCTTTTTTGTGTTTCTGTCCTAGCCATGGCTCATATCTTAGCTTGTGTGTGCTGGCCATGGCTCATATCTTGGTGTGTGTCATGTTAGTCATATCTCATATCTCGATGTGTCCGTGCTAATCATGTCTCATATCTTTATGTGTGTCTGTGTTTAGTCATATCTCATATCTTAGTGTGTACCAGTGTTAGTCATATGTCATATCTTTGTGTGTGCATGTCTGGGTTAGTGATATCTCATATCTTTGTGTGCATGTTTATGTTAGTCATATCTCATATCTTTGTGTGTGCATGTCTGTGTTTGTCACATCTCATATCCTTGTGTGTGCATGGCTATGTTAGTCCCATCTCATATCTTTGTGTGTGCATATCTATGTTAGTCATATCTCTTATCTTTGTGTGCATGTCTATGTTAGGCATGTGTCATATCTTTGTGTGTGCATGTCAATGTCATTTATATCTCATATCTTTATGTGCATGTTTATGTTAGTCATGTGTCATATATCTTGATGTGTGTCAGTGTTAGTCATGCCTCGTATCGCTGTGTGCATGTCTGTATTAGTCACATCTCATATCTTTGTGTGTGCATGTCTGTGTTAGTCACATCTCACATCTTTGTGTGTGCATGTCTGTGTTAGTCACATCTCACATCTTTGTGTGTCCGTGTCTGTGTTAGTCACCTCTAGTGACTCGGGCAGATGGTGCTCGTAAACCTGGGAGGGCCTACCATCTAAGGGCAGAATCCCCCTACAGAAAAGATCATCTGCTGCCTTGCAGGAAGATTGGGGACAATCAAAGGCTAGGGAAAGCAAACCCGAATAAAATGCTGGCTGAAATCGGATGCACTGGGCCACTGGCGCATAACACAGTGCAACGTATTAACGGGTGTTCAGTCAGAGTGGATCTGACACACTCTAATTGTGATGTTCTGTCTGTGGGGGCGATCAACACACTTAGCCTGACAGCTGACTTCATGTGAGAGTCTGGGATCCTACTCTGATTGAGTCCTGAACGCAGAGAGAGAGAGAGAGATATATAAAAAAAAAAAATAAGCATTCCAGACGATACATAATGGATTGACATCTGATTATCCAATAATTATTAATTAATCAAGCACTTCTTCTTGTTCCTTTCAACTTCCAATGTAGCATTGGTCTGTTCAAACACTTTCCATGCTATTAAGATCACTCCATATCTTCATCCTCTCCATCTCTGCTTCCATTGGTCTCCTCCAAATATGTTTTGGCCTTTCCTTTTGTCTAATAAACCAATTAAAGGTAAGGTACAGTGCAAAACTTGAATCAGTGTCTTAGCATGATGTGAGTTTTCACCCATATGTGCTCAACCGCCTATCCAGAAATGTTTGGAGGCTTCTGGATAGTGTCGCTTCAAGCATCGAAACTCATGATGCATGGCAGCATTCCTCACCTTCCCAGAGTACTACTCTAGTACCATTTCTGCCAGCGGCTGGGTTGACCGCTGGGGTATTTTTTTCTAACCATGAGTACAACTCACACTGCTTCCAGCAGGAATCAAACACAGGTTGTCCAAACATCGGTAGCCTAGTCGGGTGGTTTTCCCAACTAGGCTACCGAGGCTTTCATTGATGAACCAATTATTCACTACCAATCGTCCATAGGTAACATTGCAATGCAGCTGACATATTGTAATTCTAGAAAATGGAAAGGTGATAAGATATTTAAAATAGGTACAGCATTGCCTCAGAATTAAGAAGCACTAGCTTCAGCACATGCAGACATATTCAACAAAGTAATAAGTAGCAAGATTGGCTGAACCTATGGATGACTAGCAAAATTGCCCACACATTGTTCGAATACACAGTAGAGTGAGGCTCCCTTGATCCATTCAAGCAAGTGAAGAGAAAAAGAAATAAAGTCTGGTATTTCAATGAGAACAATGCATGCCTCTGCCCAATACAAAATATGTGTTTTCAACATTTTGATGCTGATAAAGTTTGACTCTCTCAACTCCAAAAGGAGGCTCTGTGCTTTGCACTGCAAAATGTTCACTTTTGTTCCATTCAAACTAATATAAAAAAATATAATAGCAAATAGAGAAGACTTTGCACAGCAGAATACCTGGGCATTGATAAAGTCTGGCTATACAACTGGTAGAGAACATAAACAAGTTTTAAAAAAAGTTTTGATGATAGTGTTTGTCAGAATTGTTATATCACACAAACAAGGTAATGGTGATCTTGCATGGAATCATTTATTTATCTGAACTAGTGTAATATTTGATGCAATTTAGCCATTGGTGAACAATTGTTACATTATAAATGTAAGCATTTTAGTATCATTTAGATTGTTGTAAGCATGTTCCTTCTTAAAAGCGATATTTATTTAGATATTTAACTCCTTCTCCATTACACAATTTTTAATGGGAAAATCTCCTTGCATGTATTTTTTGTTTGCTATTTTTATGTGACACATTTAATGCATGGTTAGATAGCCTGCTCAATATGATCCACGAGCAAACTTAATAAATTGGTTATTGGTTTATGGAAGGCCTCGGTATCACAGCAAACGAATTAAAATCCATAATTGCTCAACCGCCCGTGCCAGTGGAATCATCCGAATTACCAACTCATCTCCCAAACAAAGAAAGGTAACTGTAGTCCCCATCATAGCAGTCTCAGCACACGCCAAAAGACATAAGGCGAAACCCCTTCAGAAAGTGAACACAGCCAACTGTTCCCTGTCATACGATATCATCATTCATCGTAAACAAGCGGGATATCGAAGCAGGATCAAAACGGATGAGACACACAGCTCACGGTGTGCACAGAGCACTTAACTCAGTAGCTCCTGCAACAAGCCGGACTTAGAATATGAGGAAACTGCAAGAAGGAACACTTTTCAGACATAGCCTTCAATGGTTCCTGCCGCCTATCCACCATATACCATGGGAGTTCACGTCCTCCCGAAAATGATGATCGTCATAGCACTTGATGATGTTAGGCCGTCATTGATGACTCCAATTCCAAACATATAGACACACAGTGGTGGTAAGTTATCATTTCCAATCCAACAGAAGCCACATGACCTGTAGTTAGTAAAACCACAGAGAGTATGATTTTGTGACCTTCACTGATTCACTCTTAGATAATAAATTAATAAATTGGTACCCTGGAACACTTGTGTATTGATATCTTGTTGCTATGCAACTCTTTTTGTTATCATTGTGAAAAGTTGACTTATTTCTATCAAATGTTGATTCATCTAGTGATAATGCAAGTTGTGATTTTCATCTATGAACTATGGTGGTAACATTCAGTATTAGATTGTAACACGTGACACCTAGTCTTTGAGAACAGTTGAAATATTTTTAGGAAAAACATATTTAACAAAATTTGTTTCATGCAAACTTTTTTCTTCAAATTTAGCTATTGTTATTGCTTTCAAATAAATGTATACTTGTCTGCTATCAATGTATGCTTTATATTTTTGTTTTCTATTATAATGCTATTTGAATTGGCCATTGATCATGTGCCAATAAGCAGGCACTTTGATGCAGGTATTCTCAAACATTTTATATGAATTATTATAAAAAACCAATGTTTCCTATTTTCTCTCTCTCTCTCTCTCTCTCTCTCTCTCTCTCTCTCTCTCTCTGCGATTAAGACTCAATCAGAGTAGGATTCCAGACTCTCTCATGACATCTGCTGTCTGTTTAAGCGAATCGATTGCCCCATACAGGTTCTCTTCCAGGGAGGTGGGCGTGGACCACATTGCTCTTCTGTTTCCTATTTTAACATTTGTTTTTCACTGTTTGTGTTTCATTCAATTCTATTCAAGGAACCAGTTTCATTACAGTCAGAAATTCCCCATATCCGCTTCACCACTAGTCACATTTTTCAAAATGTGCCTGTAAATTCTGTTAACATGTGACTCAGTGCATGTCCTACTGCACAGGTGATGATTCCAAACATCTGTAGTCACCTCTTATGACATGCGTGGCAGTTAACAGTGGCTCTATTATTTTCTCCCCTCACCATGGAGCTCTGGTAGCCACACAAGGTTGCTTGTGTTTCAGATGCAATGAGAGTCACTGATATAGTTGTAACGGATTGGCTTGGCAATTAAGGAAACAATTATTCACTCCCAGCTTCACACTTTGTTGATCCAACTGAGAAAGTCCTGGTATCTGGTCTACTGAGTTTGGAAGGTAATAACAGTGAGAAAAGGTTGTAGGTGTTTGACTGACTTGAGTTTGGAAGGTAATAACAGTGAGAAAAGGTTGTGGGTGTTTGACTGACTGAGTTTGGAAGGTAATAACAGTGAGAAAAAGTTGTGGGTGTTTGACTGACTGAGTTTGGAAGGTAATAACAGTGAGAAAAGGTTGTGGGTGTTTGACTGACTGAGTTTGGAAGGTAATAACAGTGAGAAAAGGTTGTGGGTGTTTGACTGACTGAGTTTGGAAGGTAATAACAGTGAGAAAAAGTATGCCTCCTCCACCACCCATCCCCAAATGATGCAGCCTAGCACAGTGAAATGTAATACTTTGTTCCCATATGACTGATTATATATGTTGGTGGACATCCTTCACCTTTAATCAATTCATTGAGAGTACTGGGTAGTTACAGAGGTACGATGTCAGTCTCTGGACAGGAAGGACATAGTTTCAAAAGCGGGATGTGATTTAAAAAAAAAAAATAGGAAAAGTTAATCCGTGGTTTCTTCCTGACGTTACCCTCCCCTGATCTCTTTAATAGTGAGTTCCGATGTCTAGCCTTTCTGGAAAACTTGCAATAAACAAGGTCCCCTGTGTGTGTGTTTGCACATGTAAAGAACCCATAGCAGTTAAAATCGAAAAGCCATAATTTAGGACATAAATTTGGTAGCTGTTTGGGCAAGATTGTCAGCAAAAAACCTTTGGTATCAGAATGTGCTACGAAGTTTGTGCACGTGGATAAGGGTTCTCCCTGAATTTTCTTAAGAGGGATAACGTGACACCTACGGATTCGTCTAGTGTGCGGTGATGATAATCATAACAACAACAATCATTGATTGACATGCGACTCATTCACAGATGAAACATTTGGACACTTTTATTTGTGGAAGATTTTTGAAAAGCACAATTTGTTCTTACGGTTGGTTAATTTGTCCTTGTTTATTGCTTTCTAAATATGAAAATAGCAATGTTTTCTTTCCCTACTTATCCATTGCGGTGGTAAAGGGAATTACTCATCTCACCTTCCCTGTTAGGAGCAAAAGAGCCACATTTTGATCATTTGGCAGCAACCCAAAGCGGATCAATATCTTCCTCTTCCTGTGAGGCCCCCTTGAAATACAGTATATGTCACAGAAAACTGGCTAATGAGGCAAGGGTGACCATAATGGTGAGCACTGCTGATGTAGAAAACCTAGTATTGCAGTATCCACTAAGATGAATTAAGTCCACTTTCAAATTTGGCTTCCGCAAATCTCCTCACAACTTATACGCGTTATACTCACAACTTATGGTTTTGTTGTAATCTCATAGTTGTAAATTGGTACATTATATAGAGGTTCGTTCTTTTTGTATTTTGACTACGCAATGACAAAGCAGTCAGTGCATGACACATTTTGCAATGTACTAAGCAGAATTTAAAAAGATGCACAACTTTAAAAGAATATTTGTCACTGAATGATACAATTGTAGTTAAATTTGGAAAACTCCAATTCCATCACCATTATGCCCAGAGACTACTGGCTTTTTCAATTGTTTCTGTTACAATCAATAAGGTTCTGGAGCCTACCAGGCAACTCAATTGTAAATGAAAACTTCTTTTCTTTAGCTGTTGTCCGTTAAGTGGTTATCAGTGTCACTAGTTTGCGGTAAAGTCACGATGTCATTCGGGAGCCGCGATAGCTCAGTGGTTAGTGAACTGGACTACAAAGGACAAGAGGTAGGGTTCGATTCCAATCGACGGCTTCCGGTTCAACAAGCCTTTAACGGGTACCGGATTTTTTTTTCTGGGAAAGTAAAACGACACGGGCGTAATACCGACCACATTACCCAAAATCATGCGCCGAAGGTCTGTAAAATTTATGGTCAATAACACCATATTCCCTATACGCCACTTGGCGTGACGGGGGTACTTTACTTTTTTTTTCACGATGTCATTCACAATTCAGCCCGACACATCAGTCTTCAAGATAGATAAATTTGTTCAATAATTTTGACTAATCTGGATTAATGCTAACAACAAGCGCAGACATAAAAGCCCGTTGGGCGGAACACTTCAAAGAAATTCTTAACCGTCCACTACCTCACAGTTTAATAGATTTTGAAGCTGAAACACCAGCAGCAGAATTAGATGTAAATTTAGATGACTTCACCTTGAGTGAAATAGAAACCACCTTAAAGCTAATGACCAATAACAAGGCTGCTGGAGAGGATAAGTTAACAGCTGAGATCCTCAAGGCAATTGATAGCCATAATTTAATACATCTCCAAAAAATGTTCAACATCATTTGGAAAACAGAGAAGACGCCTCATAAATGGAAAAAAGGAATCATTGTTAAGATCCCAAAAAAGGGCAATCTTAGAGATTGTAACAATTGGAGAGGCGTGACACTTTTGTCAGTTGCCTCAAAATTATTCTGTAAAATCATCCTAAATAGAATAAAGGATTCAATAGATACAGTAATGCGTGAAGAACAGGCTGGGTTTAGAAAAGGGAGAAGCTGTCTTGACCACATTTTCACTCTACGACTTATATTGGAGGAACTCATTGAAAAGCAAAAACCTTTTGTACTTAACTTCATCGACTTCAAAAAAGCATTTGATAGTATTCATAGAGATTCTTTGTGGAAAATTCTGAAGCAATATGGCTTACCATCAAAAATCATAAATATTATCAAAGACATGTATGATGGTTACACATGTGCAGTTCGAACAGAGGAAGGACTGAGCGAATGTTTCCCAATAGAAACTGGGGTTAAACAAGGATGTATTTTATCGCCCTTGTTATTTGGAATTGTTATGGACTTCATAATGAAGAAATGCTGCACTGGTAATAAAGGCATCGAATGGATACAAGGAGACCATTTGGAGGACCTGGACTTTGCTGATGACATAGTTCTCATCAGCAATCAGATAAAAACGATGCAGGAAAACACAAATGAACTATCATCAATAGCCAGCAAAATTGGGCTTGAGGTCAATCATGAAAAGACTAAAGTCATGAAAAGTTTAATTCCAACAAGTGACAAAATATACATGGAAAACAAACCAGTAGAAGAGATCGATCACTTCATCTATCTTGGAAGTCACATTGATCGAGAAGGGATACGAGCAAAGAAATTAGAATCAGACTGGCTAAAGCAGCAATGTCTTTCAGAAGCCTTGAAAAGTTGTGGAAATCAAAACTCATTAGCACAAACACAAAACTTAGGCTATTCAAATCAAATGTACTATCAACCCTTACGTATGCGTGTGAAAGCTGGAAAACAACAAGAGATATAGAAACAAAGTTGAACGCATTCGAAAATAAATGTCTAAGGAAAATACTTGGTATAGAATGGAACGAATTCAAAACAAACGAGGAAATTAGAGAAATCGCCAATCAACCACTAATATCTTCAGTAATAAAGAAAAGACGATGGTCATACGTTGGACATGTGATGAGAAGAGATAATAATCGAATAGCAAAGCAAGCCCTCATATGGGAAACAACAGGTAAAAGAAAAAGAGGAAGACCCAGGGAGACACTGAGAAGAACATTGATGAGAGAGGCAAGAGCAGCAGGAATCGGCTCCCTCAATGAGATAGAACTGCTTGCACAGAACAGAGACAGATGGCGAGATTTGATAAAATATCTTTAAAAGAAAACTGCTAGAACAAAAATTCATATAGGAGAAGGTGTATCTTGGTCTACGCCCTATGGGCCGGTTACGGCTCGAAAGGTCAATAGATAGATAGAATTTTGACTGAGCAGCTGCCATTGTGGCTTACTCATTTCAATGTATAACTGCCAAGGGGTCTTAAACGTGCACGGATGCACACGGGACCTCCTGTAATGAGAACTTAATTAGTTAAGTTTGTGGAAATAGCTGTATCACGTCTTTGGCTTAGGAGAATGTCTTCTGTCATCAGAATTGTCAATAATGACATTTTTGAAAGGAATTTATTGGGGATGGGAGTTAATGGGGCAGCAGTATTGATTCTGATAAGTTGGCTGACATAGATCCAGCAGCAATATCAAATTGTTGAGTTATCAATAGGCATTATGTCTGTCCTGGTATGGATATTTTTTAGTGTCGACATAAGGCGTAAGCTAGTGCCTCTGTAATGCCCTGAGAAAGTGTTGAAACATAGTTGGGCTTCCTATAATTATTTTCCATCATGAATCACATGTTTAAAATTGGTGACATAACAGATGAGTTAAACAGAAAGTTTATCCAATCACATATAGTGTATGTCCCATCACATATAATCCATGTCCCGTCACATTTAAGATGTAGGAGTATTTAGAATTCACTATACTAGGCTTCCCTTGTGTTACCGGGGCCTCATTATGAGGGATGTAAAGAATAGTGACACTGTGACCTTCCAGGCATGTCGTTAGAGGCGGATAAGGAGATTGATCGGTGGCTTGACAAGTTGTCATTGTAAAAATACATTGTTATGGAAACAAAAACAGTGATCTCTGCAATATGTACCATTTTGACACGTAAGGTTTTTGATTTTGAGATTATGGTTCTACCCTATGTGCCGTCTTCTGCTCGAAATGACAATAGATAGATACTATATAAGCTACATCAGCTTGATGTGATTTTACTTCTTTCTGTTAATATTGGTCCCTACTCAACAATATCTCAGTCAGGACTATGAAGCAGAGACTGAACATAACAAAGAAAGCAGGCACGTTTTCCACCTTTCTTCTGAGTCTGCAATCAAGTTATGACTTTTTTTTCACAAACCATCGAGGATACATGCCATGCTAGTAGTTTTGGTTTGTTTTCCAAATATATTTCTCTAGATTTTGTTGTATATATATAGCTTGTGGGTTTGCATGTAATGTCTATGAACTAACTCTAGGAGGATGTGGCTCTTTACCGTGCACATTTTGTAAATGAGAGATCCATTTTTCTTTGGTTTTACCTCTACTATTGACTCAAGTACTAATTTATCCAAAAACGATAAAAGAGGAAATACACACCAGTTACTATATAACAAACCACACATAGTATTAATATATTAGAAATTCAATTTTGTTACTGCATGAGCCAATTTTATTTATTGATTATTGATTTATAAGGTTTTTTTTTTTTTTTAGAATTTAAAGCACGTGCTTACACCATTTGGCACATAGGCCTACCTCTTTCTATCGTATATTATCTATCATTTGGCTTTCCTGTGATATAATAACCATAACAAATTAGTATTTGAAGAGAGCTAATTATTTTTCTGTTAAACTTGTCATGTCATTGAATGCTGTGAGTCTTTTCTTATACCTTGTTAATTTTTCATCAGAGCTTTTATAGATCACATGTGTTTATGTTTAGTACTTTTAAAAATATCAATAATATATCTTTAAATATTTCCAAATGTCGACATTTAGACTAGTTGTTATATGTTTCTGTGTTTCCATACTTGGAAAATGACCTCATAGACCGAAACCCATTAATTCCTTGTTCTGTTGATATATAGTTTTAATGCATATATTTTTTTAGGTAGCACAAACATGTAAGTGATAAGTTCTTAATGCTTGAGATGAATAAATGTTGTCTTTTTCAGTGAATTCCCCTTTTGATCTTATTAATGTCTCGCATCTACACCCCGATTTTGTTTACTAAATTAATGGTGACGTTTATATCACGTGCTTAGAAATAAAGAGAAACATTTAGCAACAGGAAAGAATGATGACAACAACAGGGGGGATCTCTGTAATATCATTTGTTGAGAAAGCATTTAGGATATGAAAGAAATATTGATAGCTCACATGAAAGATGACTGTAAACGAATTAATTATCAGAATCACGAATGTAATAGATTAAACAATGTCTTTTTAATATTTTCTCTTATAGATTTGATTTATTTTGTCTGCGTCAGAGTTATTTATAGGTTGTGTGTGTGTGTGTGTGTGTGTGTGTATATATATATATATATATATATATATACACACACACATTTGGATAGCATGGCAGAATCCATTTTGTAGGGGACACTTGAATGAGAGAATGAAAAAAACATGGAAGACACTCCAGACAGAATAAATGATGGAAAGACAACATTTAATTATTTCATTCATATTTCTCTCGTGCCAAAGACGGTATATAGGGCGGAAGTCAGAGTTCTGCACTATCGACGATTTGCTGCTAGTTCTTGTAGGTCTTGGTTGTATTTACAATCGTGGACTAGACTTTCCATTTCGGTATAACAATCGATCTGTTACTATGGTGACTTGTTAGGCCATCCATCAACCGCCCATTAAATGAGAGGAGATAAACAAGTTCTCCATCTTGAAGAAAAATTAAAAAATACAAAAAGTGGTATGTTAGAAGCTTTACGTGATAAGTGGACGACACAGACTAAACGACGTTTCGGCCCAATAGGCCTTCAGCAGGAACAAACAAGAAAAACACACACATTGGCTTTACTGCAGCTTCGCATTTTTATGCATTCATTTGCATTTATTTGCCTTAACCCTTCTCCATCTTGAACCGGAACCCATTTAATTATGGGCAGGTGTTAATTGTGTCTACTCATAAAAGAATGTCTTAACGGAGGAAGACTCAATTGCCGTCAAGGTTATGAGATAGAAGAGAAAAAATACACATTTACAAAATGACCACTTCTTTATAATTAATTGTTGTGTAAATGTAACCAAAAAAATAATGTAGTCATATAGAAATATTACATTTTGTTACGTGTCACACAGTAGCTTAATTGGTATATTATAGAAATCAGTATCATCACTTTAATTCAATGCATTAAACCTTTAAAAAAATGCATCGTTTTGAAATGAGAAAAATAGCACTATTATTGCAGGAAGGAATTATTTGGCATGTTAACATTGACTATAATGTTCACATTTATTGAAAATGTAAAAAAAAAAAACATATATGCACCAAAAATCAACCGGTTAAGCTTAGACCATCGTATATCAGTGGACTCTGTAACAATTCCATTTAGAATGTACTTGTAGACGCCAAATGATTGCTATAAAATGTGATAAACATTGTTTTACAAATAAGTTGGTTCATATTTATATGGAATGTTCTGTAAAATATTGATAAAATGTGTTAATAGAAAATAGAGCTCTTTGAGGACAAGAAGCAAGAGTAGTTTAATGTGCTTGTATGTAATATTCTCTATGAATATTTGTATTCTTTGTGTGTGTTTGTGGTTACCTCTTTAGATCGGACATATGCCCATGACAATTCCAAAATATTGTGTCCAAATATTACTGTGCCACATGTTGTGCAACATTCGATCCCTGTCAACTGATTTAAACTTTTTTAAGTGTTAATCAGGGATAGAAATGATACAGAAGTTTGAAATTGATTATAACAAATAACTACTGTTTCAATGGAAAACTTTCTATCTACATAAGCAAAATAATAAATGATTTCTGATTGAAGTGTTCACTGTATCAGTTTGCCTCTTTGAAAGAAGCCAACAGAAAACCACGTAAAGGATCATAAACGATGGCTTTTATAGCTATTTATTTTATATAATAAGGCCAAGGTTGCATTCATTCATCAACATTGAGTGCCGTCTCCGCATTGAAGGTTGGCTACCATGGAGTTCCATTTTTCTCTGTTTCTTGCTTTAATAGTGCAGGTTGTCATAGGCTGACTTGTCCGTCTTTTGATGTTACTCGTTCATATTAGTCTTGGTCTGCTTCCCTGCATTAGTTACTTAATTATCATTCTTTGTTAATTTACCTGTTAGCTTTGGGGCGCTGGTTCTTCTCCTTCTTTATACTTCACATTTAGATGCCCACTTTGATGGAAGACAGCCGTCGACTCTACGTTCTCCATACTGCTAGTTTATCACGTAAAGAGAGTATGCGCTGTTCCTTTAAATAATGTCTTATTCGACACATCTGCAGCAGGTGTTGACGTTGAGCTATGTGTAATCACACGATTATCACCCCTGTTTCACAAATAGATCATTTTAGAAATATTTTAAGATAAATTGCAAAAGAAGAGAATACCCTCATGGCGGACAAAATAAATAATTCAAAGGCATATTAAAGAGTTCACTAAAACTCTATAGTAGTGTAGCATGAATCATGATGCTTGATAAGGAATACATTGGTCATAGTTGCTCAGCGTAGCAAAGTAAAATTGCTGATGATAAGGCTAATAACTCTTCATGCTCAGTGAACTTGACTGATCACCACCTTATTGATTCATCTGTTTAGTTATATTTAAATACGTAATATGGTGAGCTGTCTCGTTATAATTTTTGGGGCATGTTAAAACACACAACAGCCTAATAAAAGTAATATCGGAAGAGAAAATACAAGGTAAAGGAGGCAGACCAAGACTAAGATGGACGAGTAACATCAAAAGATGGACAAGTCAACACCTATGACAATCTGCACCATCAAAGCAAGAAACACAATGTAATGGCGATCCATGGTAGCCAACCTTCAATGCGGAGACGGCACTCAATTATGATGATGTGTCGTTATATGCCTCACGGACGCCAGCATGAATTGTTTAAGGACTGCTCCACTGTTGATGGGAGATTGGGTGGTCAAATCAGGAGAACTCGAGCTCGAATCACGGCAGTGTCAAACAGATTTTGTTGTTTTCCTTTGTTCTGTGAAGGGTGAAGTAAAAAAAAAAAAAAAAAAAAAACCGTAACACCTCGTGGCGACTGCATTAGACATGCGGCATTATTCTCCAATTTCATTGTTTAGTTTCCACCACCCTAGCGCCCCTCCCCCTCTCGGCAAACCCCAGATATGGTATAAATGCTGTAACGATGGTTCCCCCTTCCTCTTTCCTTGGTTATGTTGATTTACCATGAGGCGAGCGCAAACCAGTCACGTATTGGTTAACTTGTCGACATGGCCACAACATGATCATGCAATATTTAGTTTTAATTCCTTCACTTATTTGCTGATTGCATTGCAGTGTGTCTTGTACCATGCAGTCCATTGTCACCGTCTTCAGTTCACACTTGTTCAGGACTGTCCTTAGTCTTTAGTTTACCTTCACTTTCCTGCGAAGAAGCAGTTGTTTGTAGTCAGAGTTTTCTCTCCTAGGAAAGCTGTCTTATCAGGCTAATGGATAATTTTGTTTACCCGTCGAACATGTTTCTGCTGCTCTGTATCATCGTCCGCTCATTAAGAGGCATTGAGTGGGCGAAGATGCCTTGTGTTGTGCTTTATAGCAAGATGCAATTTTTGCGTCTTTTGTCCCAATGCATCCGTCGTCAAGACTGCATTTTTGTGTACTGAACTCCCCTTCCTTTCGATCCTGACTGCTTGGCCAGAATTGTTAGTCTGTTACCAGAGTCACGGCGGAAAATTGGGGGGGGGGGGGATTTCGACCAGCTGTTGCCATTGCAGTTAGCTATGAGTCGTTGACCACAGTCAGCTCAGTCCAGCGTCTTCAGATATGATTTAGTCTCAGTCCAATTAGCAGACAAAAATAGGTTACATACTCCCTGAGCCAGGAAAATTTCAACTGTGAGAAAGACTGCATTTACATATGCTCTCACCTTGTTCATCTCCTGCATAAATTAGCGGTAATAATCTTTATTTTTTGTTAGCGGTAACAATCTTTACTTTTTGTTAGCGGTAACAATCTTTACTTTTTGTTAGCGGTAACAATCTTTACTTTTTGTTAGCTGTAACAATATTTACTTTTTGTTAGCTGTAACAATCTTTACTTTTTGTTAGTGGTAACAATCTTTACTTTTTGTTAGTGGTATCAATCTTTACTTTTTGTTAGCGGTAACAATCTTTACTTTTTGTTAGCTGTAACAATCTTTACTTTTTGTTAGCTGTAACAATCTTTACTTTTTGTTAGTGGTAACAATCTTTACTTTTTGTTAGCGGTAGCAATTTTTACTTTTTGTTAGTGGTAACAATCTTTACTTTTTGTTAGTGGTAACAATCTTTACTTTTTGTTAGTGGTAACAATCTTTACTTTTTGTTAGTGGTAACAATCTTTACTTTTTGTTAGTAGTAACAATCTTTACTTTTTGTTAGCGGTAACAATCTTTTTACTTTTTGTTAGTGGTAACAATCTTTACTTTTTGTTAGTGGTAACAATCTTTACTTTTTGTTGGTGGTAACAATCTTTACTTTTTATTAGTGGTAACAATCTTTACTTTTTGTTAGCGGTAACAATCTTTTTACTTTTTGTTAGTGGTAACAATCTTTACTTTTTGTTAGTGGTAACAATCTTTACTTTTTGTTAGTAGTAACAATCTTTACTTTTTGTTAGCGGTAACAATCTTTTTACTTTTTGTTAGTGGTAACAATCTTTACTTTTTGTTAGTGGTAACAATCTTTACTTTTTGTTGGTGGTAACAATCTTTACTTTTTATTCTATCTATCTATCTATCTATCTATTGACCTTTCGAGCCGTAACCGGCCCATAGGGCGTAGACCAAGATACACCTTCTCCTATATGAATTTTTGTTCTAGCAGTTTTCTTTTAAAGATATTTTATCAAATCTCGCCATCTGTCTCTGTTCTGTGCAAGCAGTTCTATCTCATTGAGGGAGCCGATTCCTGCTGCTCTTGCCTCTCTCATCAATGTTCTTCTCAGTGTCTCCCTGGGTCTTCCTCTTTTTCTTTTACCTGTTGTTTCCCATATGAGAGCTTGCTTTGCTATTCGATTATTATCTCTTCTCATCACATGTCCAACGTATGACCATCGTCTTTTCTTTATTACTGAAGATATTAGTGGTTGATTGGCGATTTCTCTAATTTCCTCGTTTGTTTTGAATTCGTTCCATTCTATACCAAGTATTTTCCTTAGACATTTATTTTCGAATGCGTTCAACTTTGTTTCTATATCTCTTGTTGTTTTCCAGCTTTCACACGCATACGTAAGGGTTGATAGTACATTTGATTTGAATAGCCTAAGTTTTGTGTTTGTGCTAATGAGTTTTGATTTCCACAACTTTTCAAGGCTTCTGAAAGACATTGCTGCTTTAGCCAGTCTGATTCTAATTTCTTTGCTCGTATCCCCTTCTCGATCAATGTGACTTCCAAGATAGATAAAGTGATCGATCTCTTCTACTGGTTTGTTTTCCATGTATATTTTGTCACTTGTTGGAATTAAACTTTTCATGACTTTAGTCTTTTCATGATTGACCTCAAGCCCAATTTTGCTGGCTATTGATGATAGTTCATTACTTTTTATTAGTGGTAACAATCTTTACTTTTTGTTAGCGGTAACAATCTTTTTACTTTTTGTTAGTGGTAACAATCTTTACTTTTTGTTAGTGGTAACAATCTTTACTTTTTGTTGGTGGTAACAATCTTTACTTTTTATTAGTGGTAACAATCTTTACTTTTTGTTAGTGGTAACAATCTTTACTTTTTGTTAGTGGTAACAATCTTTACTTTTTGTTAGCGGTAACAATCTTATTTTTTTTCAGCGGTAACAATCTTTACTTTTTGTTAGTGGTAACAATCTTTACTTTTAGTTAGCGTTAACAATTTTTACTTTTTGTTAGCGGTAACAATCTTTATTTTTTGTTAGTAGTAACAATCTTTACTTTTTGTTAGCGGTAACAATCTTTACTTTTTGTTAGTGGTAACAATCTTTACTTTTTGTTAGTGGTAACAATCTTTACTTTTTGTTAGTAGTAACAATCTTTACTTTTTGTTAGCGGTAACAATCTTTTTACTTTTTGTTAGTGGTAACAATCTTTACTTTTTGTTAGTGGTAACAATCTTTACTTTTTGTTGGTGGTAACAATCTTTACTTTTTATTAGTGGTAACAATCTTTACTTTTTGTTAGCGGTAACAATCTTTTTACTTTTTGTTAGCTGTAACAATCTTTACTTTTTGTTAGTGGTAACAATCTTTACTTTTTGTTAGTAGTAATAATCTTTACTTTTTGTTAGCGGTAACAATCTTTTTACTTTTTGTTAGTGGTAACAATCTTTACTTTTTGTTAGTGGTAACAATCTTTACTTTTTGTTGGTGGTAACAATCTTTACTTTTTATTAGTGGTAACAATCTTTACTTTTTGTTAGCGGTAACAATCTTTTTACTTTTTGTTAGTGGTAACAATCTTTACTTTTTGTTAGTGGTAACAATCTTTACTTTTTGTTGGTGGTAACAATCTTTACTTTTTATTAGTGGTAACAATCTTTACTTTTTGTTAGTGGTAACAATCTTTACTTTTTGTTAGCGGTAACAATCTTATTTTTTTTCAGCGGTAACAATCTTTACTTTTTGTTAGTGGTAACAATCTTTACTTTTAGTTAGCGTTAACAATTTTTACTTTTTGTTAGCGGTAACAATCTTTATTTTTTGTTAGTAGTAACAATCTTTACTTTTTGTTAGCGGTAACAATCTTTACTTTTTGTTAGCGGTAACAATCTTTACTTTTTGTTATCGGTGACAATCTTTACTTTTTTTTTTTAGCGATAACAATCTTTACTTTGTACCTCAAGATGGGCTCAAGGAGGCCATGACCGTTGCTCTCCTTGGACAATGGCTATTTCTTTCTACCAAATAAGAGTTTAAAAATTGTATCAACACGTTGAAAGTGAAACTCTAACACTTGGAATTCACACATTCTGCAAGTTGAGATCTTATAGGGCATTTTGTGTTAACAATTTCATGCATTGTGAACTTTTAGTGAATTTAATTTTTGTAAATGGTGAAAATTACATTATTTCTGATGTTCATTTTGTACATTTATAATATTATTATATTGTGAATTTCATTGCAATAATTATATTGAGTTTTTCCAATAGAATTATGTAATATTTGGTGTCAAGTCATTTTAATATACGAGTAATCAATTATTTATTTCAAGTATAAAAATGTCAACAAAAGCCGATTAGTTGTTTTCACACTCATAGCAGTTTTGAGTTATTAATTTTATTTTGATCTTAAATTATTTCTTCAATAGTAATACTCATGTTTATTGTATCCCCTCAATTTAATGTTTGCTACGAACGTCAAAATTTCTTAGTGTCAGATATTAATTATACATTTATTTGCTCGTTTCTTGTTTTATTCTATAATTTAGTTTTTTTTATTTGCTGTACATATTACAAAATAAAAACAGTGGCTGCTGCACTATACATGTATTTCGTGGGTTAATAATGTTATAGGCTTCTTACACTGTTAGTTACCTTTTTTAATTATTACCCATACAGTTTGGTTATTTGGTTATGGAAGACCCCGGTATCACTGCAAACGAATTAAAATCCATAATTGCTCAACCGCCCGTGCCAGTGGAATCATCCGAATTACTAACTCATCTCCCAAACAAAGAACGGTAGCCGTAGTCCCCATCATAGCAGTCCCAGCACACGCCAAAAGACATAAGGCGAAACCGCATAGATAGTGAACACGGCCAACTGTTCACTGTCATACGATATCAGCATTCATCGTGAACAATTGGAATATCGGAACATGATCAAAACGGATGAAACACACAGCTCGCGGTGTGCACAGAGCACTTAACTCAGTAGCTCCAACAAGCCGTACTTGGAAAATGAGGAAACTGCAACAACGAACACTTTTCAGACATAGCCTTCAATGGTTCCTGCCGCCTATCCACCATATTGCCCGGAAGTTCACGTCCTCCTGAAAATGATGATCGTCATAGTATTTAAATGTATAGCGCTTGACGATATTAGGACATCGTGTTTGACTTCACTCGAACACACAAAACATAGTTCGTCGTCAGATTATCCCCGTTGCACACCAAACAACAGATCGCAAGATTAGCGCATGGTCGGTCTTGGGACACACAATGAGTCATTATGATGACGTAGCACGCACAAAATGGCTGCGCCCATGGATTCCTGATTACTCTCGTGAATGCAGTCTACAACGAACGAAACATGGGGCAAATTCCTCAACGAGATAAAACTTCGGCTGACTTGACGGAGCCCACCACCGAAATTGATCAGATTCCAAAGCAATTTCTGCAGCCATCGAGAGTACGTGACTTAGTTCCGCCATTATGGAAACGGAAGCAAGAAATACACACAGGACTTCTCTCATTTACACCACAGTCGCTATTTACATTACTTTTCCTGGAATGTCAGTTTGATACTAAAGCACTGTTACATATACTGACAATACTTTTATTAGTAGAGATTAATTTACTCACATCATTATCATGTGTTATACTCCATACATTAGCGTTCTGTTTCTTCAGCGATAATTCCCCTGTTCATTATTATTAAATTGATGTATAATACCACCAACAATTATTAACATCATCACAGATCTGTACTGCTGCTTCTTTTATGCAGTTTGCACAGAGGCATGGTTGACTGAATGGTTCCAGTTTGAAACTGGAGTGAAACAAGGATGTATTTTATCTTCCTTGTTATTTGTAACTACAATCGATTTCATAATAATATCTGAAGATATATAGCAGAAATGCTATGCAGGTAACAAAGACATTAAATGTATGCTAGGGCCAAAGACATTAATTTTACAGACCACGGAGTTCTTATCAAAAGCGATGTGAGCATGGTGCAAGATAAAACAAATTCCCTGTCAGCAATGGCTAGTGAAATAGAACTTAAGATCAACTAAGAAAAATGAAACTAATAAAAAATCTAATTCGCCCAGAAGAAAAAAATATACATTGAAGAAAAGCAGTGGAAGAAGTGGATCACTTCCTATATCTTGAACTTGCATAGATCAAGAAGAAAATACAAAGAAAAAAAATAGAATCGTAATGGCAAAGGCAGCAATGACTTTCAGAAACCTTGATAAAATTTGGAAATCAAAATTATTAAGCACAGAAACAAAGCTAATAATTTTTAAATGAAATATATTATTTACCACTACTTATGCATGCGAGAATTGGAAAACAACCAACGAATTAAAACATAAATTGGGTACATTTGAAAACAAATATCTCAGGAAAATACTTTGCATACCATAGACTAATTTCAAGACTGGTGCAGAAATAAGAGAAATCAGGAAGCACCCAAAATATCATTCTGAGCTCTTAAATACGATATCTATGTGTAATTCTCCCAGTTACGATATCGTAGTAAAAATTACTACTACTTAAATGTAACATTAAATCTAAAATAGTAATTTCTCCAAACTTTTGCCACGGCCCCATGTCAACACGGGGACTCGAAATATCTGGCTCAGGTTGACTTATGACCTGAGTTTCACCTCATGGATTGGACGTGATACAATGTCTATCGTTATGGTCGCCGTAAGTCTGTCATTATTATGTTCATCGACCTAATATCGTTATTCGCTGTGTTTTCAGAGTCACAAAGGGTTTCTTGATGTCTGTCAATGATCAGGATATTTCCCTGGTCACAGCAAAAAAATAAAAAATAAAAAAAAATAAAAAATGGAAGAAACGGAACAGTTCTTGCGATTTGTTTTTGCGTTGAACAATGTATCTTACGATCTCAAAAAAAAAAAAAAAAAGTCAACAGCAATGGAAATAAGCTAAACGCTGGCTCAGGGGTCACCGGAAGTGCTAATTAGGAAGGTACACGGAGATGGGTTATGTTTGAACACAGAAAAAAATTTCACATTTTGGGGAATTTGTATTTTGGTGTGGTAAATTTTATTACGGTATCGCAATCTAGGGTTCAAGAGAAGAAGGAGGTCATGTTAGCCATGTGATGAGAAGAAACAAGAGAATTTCAAAGCAAGCCCTGAAATAGGAACCAGAGGACAGAAGAAAAAGAGGTCGACCTACAGAAACACAAAATGAACGCTGAGGCCAGAATCAACAACAACAGGCATCAGCTCCATTGCTTTGGTAGAAAGGCTCACCAAGAAAAGGGACGTTTAGTGAGCTGCGATATGGACCATGTGCAAAGTCTGACACGTAATACCAAAAATCGCACAAGGAGAGTTCAGGTATAATATCTGCCCTATGTGTAGTCTTCGACCCGAAAGGACTAGATATATATATATATATATATATATATATATATATATATATATATATAGAAAGAGGTCAAAGCAAAAAGAGAGGTAAATTCCAATATTCATCATCATCATGTGCCATACCGGTTGGCGTAGGTGATCATGTCCCTCCACAATCTTCTATCTACAGTACATCGTATCAGTTCTGTTGTTGACTGTTTTCCATGCCATGACTCCAAGCTATCCAGTATTTTCTCTCTTTGTCATCCGCGATCTCTCTTTCCTTTTATTTTGCCAGCTGTGACCAAATATTCCAACTTTCCTCTTCTCATGATGTGCCAGAAAAATGTTGATTGCTTCTTTCTGATGTTTTTTAAGAGTTACCTTTTTGTGTTGGCCTCTTTGAGAACTTCCTCATTGGTCTTTTTAGCTGTCCAGGGAACTTTCAACATTCTTCTGAGAAATCCCATCTCTGTAGCCTCTAATCGTCTTTTCATTTGTTATTCTACTGTCCATGATTCGCTTCCATAGGTCAGAATTGGTACTATATAGCACCGATGAACTCTCTTTCTCATTTCTATTGACATAGATTTGTTGCATAAGATATTTTTCATTTTCTGAAATGCTATTTTGGCCTGAGCTATTCTGCTTTTTATTTCTGTGGTGCATCTCCCATGTGATGTAATTATTGTGTCCAAGTATTTGAAATGTTGCACTTGTTTCAGATTTGTATTGTTTATTTTTATGCTGCATAATGGTGATGATTGTTTCTTCGATATAACCATTACTTCTGTTTTCTTACTATTCAGACTGAGACCTTTCTTGTTGCTTTCTTTTACTATTATGTCTATCATTTCTTTTAGTTCATTCTCTGTCTCTGCTATTAGGACTGTGTCATCCGCATATCGCAAATTATTTATGTTGTGACCGTTGACTTCAATTCCTTTTTTGTCTACTATTGATCTCATAATATATTCGCTGTAAAGTGAAAACAAATCCGGCGACAGAACACAGCCTTGTCTTCCAATGTTAGGAAGAAACAATCATTTTTTTTGGCCATGTAATGAGAAGAGAACAGTTGGAATATATTGTAACAACTGGAAAATCTAGCGACGAAGAAATAGAGAGAGGCAAAAAGAAAAACTACCAGACAGCTTAAGAGAATGGCTTTGGCAGAAGGTCAACAACAGAAATGATAAATAACTGTCGTGATCGAAGGTTGTGGAGAGACATGATCACCAACGCCAGCAGGGGCCCTGTACTTGATGACGACGATGATGATATAAATATATATGGGAAAATGTTGCAACGGATCGGTAAGAAACAATACAATTTGGACATATACACGCATCTTAGTAATATAAATATTTTAAAAATTAATTCCTCACAAAATATGGTTGCATTTCATTCATTCATTTTCCTCTCGAGCCGAAGACGGTACCTAGGGCAGAAGTCATAGTTCTCCACGATTGACAATTTGATGCTAGCTCTTGTAGTTTGATTTGTTTCTTAGTCCCATGACTGAGCCTTCCCCTAGTTAGTGTTCTGGGCAGCGATTCTCTGGGTCTGATTGTTTTCTTTTATGCGAAGATTTCCACGTGAGTGCCTATTCATCATCATCATCATCATGTACCGGGCCCACTGGCGTAGGTGATCGTGTCTCTCCACAACTTTCAATCTCGGCAGTTATTTATCATTTCTGTTGTTGACCTTCTGCCAAGACATTCTCTTAAGCTGTCTGGTATTTTTTCTCTATGCCTCCCTCTATCTTTTCGTCCCTCAATTTTTCCAGTTGTTACAATATATTCCAGTTGTTCTCTTCTCATTACATGGCCAAAAAATGATGATTGTTTCTTCCTAATATTGGAAATGAGCTCTCTTTTTGCTTTGACCTCTCTTAGTACATCTTCATTACTCATCTTAGCTGTCCATGGTACTCTCAACATTCTTCTGTAAAACCACATTTCTACAGACTCCAGTGATTTTCTTGTCTGTTGTCCTATTGTCCATGATTCGCATCCATATGTTAAGACTGGCTCTACATAACCTTTAAGAACTCTTTTTCTTGTTTCTATTGTCAAAAATGGATTGCATAGTATTTTCCTCATTTTTTGGAAAGCTGCTTTTGCCTGAGCCATTCTGCATCTCACCTCTGTTGTACATCTTCCGTCTGAGGTTAACAAAGTTCTCAAATATTTAAATTCATTTACCTGTTTTAATATTGTTCCACTTGTCTTTATTTTGCACTGAGGTGATGTCTTTTTCTTTGTTGTTACCATTACCTCTGTCTTTTTGCTATTAAGGCTGAGTCCTTTATTTTTGCTTTCTTTCACTATAATGTCAAACATTTCTTGTAACTCATTTTCACTCTTAGCGATTACGATTGTATCATCAGCATACCTTAGATTATTTATTTTATGACCTCCAATTGTTATTCCAGGCATGTCCCTTATGGATCTTAAAATAATCTCACTATAAATATTAAACAAATCTGGTGACAGCACACAACCTTGTCTAACACCCTGTTTTATTTGTTGAAACATTCCCAATTGGTTTCCAGTTCTTATGGCTGCTGTTTGTTACCAGTACATGTTCTTTATTATTCTTAGATTTTTGCTGTCTACTTGTATGCTTTCTAACATTTTGATTATTTCTTGGTGCTTTACTTTGTCAAATGCCATGTTGTAATCTATGAACATAGTTATAGATAAGTTTTCACCTCTATGGCTCTTTCTACTAAAGAGCTTATGATATAAATGGCATTGCTTGTTCCTTTATCTCTAACAAAAACACAGTGTTCATCGCTAATTTCTGGACTGATTTTGTTTCGCACTCTTCGCATGATTATTCTTAGTAATATCTTAGTCATATGACTCATAAGGTTTATTGTGCGATGATCATCGCATTCAATCGCACCCGATTTCTTTGGTAGAGCTATGAATATTGGAATGCCTGTTAGGGAAGTCTTTCTTCGTTCATTCTCAATACATGACCGATGTATTTCCAGCGCGTTCAACCTATAAAGCTCAACGCTTATTCATGTTTTGAATCGCCTCTTATCTGTTCGTTTGAAATGTTTTCTTTTCAGCTTCATGTTTGAGACCCTACGACATTTATTTTCAAATGCGTTTAATTTAATATGCATGCATGCAACAGAATAAATGTTCCCTTCCCCAGTCTCTAGATAGTGATATCCAATGTCTAGCCCTCTTGGATAACGGCGAAAGACAAGATGTTCCGTGTGCACTTTGCGCAAGTTAAGGAACCATTGGCAGTTAAAAGTCGAAATTCTGCTGCCAGGATAAGATTGTTCTCAAGACATAAACATGTAAATACAACCAAAACAGCTATCAACAAAAGATATGTAAACAAAATATCTGAATGGCATTATGGGACAAAGTTGGACAAATTTAAATCTTTAAAACGTTATAACAGAAGACTTCAAGAGAAGAGTAAAAGGCCACTAACTACATTTCTCATCACCGAAAAGCAAATAATAAAAAAGGAAGAAAGAAGGCAAAGAACGATATAATTATCTAAGTCAGTGATATTTTACCAACACCAGTATGAAAATATATATTGTGCCAAATTGACCTATTCAGATAAACTACATTATCAGTAAAATTTAGCTGATTCATTCACAGTTGTTTTTTTTCCCGGCGGAGTTTTCTTTACTGGAGTGGTCGCTCTTTTAAATGACAGTAAGGAAAAAAAAAAAATCGTCTTTTATTTTAGACTCGCCCGACGGTGGGTTCGAAACTTGAGGAGGTCAGGATGTGATGAGTGTTAGCATTACATGTTTCAAAAATACAAAAGCTGCTCGTATACTTACATTAGGTTATTACTTGTACAGCAAATTCACTCATCGATGTTTTCTTTGCAAATCTTTCAATAAGATGATCATCGTGTCAAATTGGCTGACTTTCCAGTTTTTTTTAGGATCCCCTTCTCAATTGATAGCCAGTGCTGAGAAACGTTCTTGACTTAAACTGTTTTCATATCATTTTTAACGTGATTCAACACGAAAACGTTCTGCTCATACCTTTTTCCTTTTAGATAAGTGAACATTTTGGAGCGGCTCTACCTTGCTATAAGGTTATTCTTTTCCTCTCAGCTTCATTTCGTCGTGAAAAGGAGATATCAAATCAAATTTATTTTTAAAAAACAACAAACTATCATCTGTAATGAAAACGTTCTGAAAGAGGCCAAAGCAAAAAGAGAGCTAATTTCCAATATTAGAAAGAAACAATCATCATTTTTTTGGGCAATGAGAAGAGAACAACTGGATTATATTGTAACAACTGGAAAAAAACTGAGGGACGAAGAGACAGAGGAAAGCAAAGAGAAAAAAAATACCAGACAGCTTAAGAGAATGGCTTGGCAGAAGGTCAACAACAGAAATGATAAATAACTGTCGAGATCGAAAATTGTGGAAAGACATGATCACCTACGTCAGCAGACTTGGTACTTGATGATGATCATTTGTAATCATTTGTAATCATTTCTCACATCCGTTCTTTCCTGCACCTCACACGTTTTTTTTTTCTTTTTCCGACCTAATCTCTAGTTTGACGCTTAAGCTGATATTTTGCGACATAATGAATACTGCAGTGTAAAAGTAAAGTAAAGATTCCCTCCACGCCTTGCTTGGTATATGGAGAATATGGTGTGAGTGACGACATTTTTCTATGACCACAGTACATTTTTGGGTGATATGGTCGACATCACACCAGGCCGCCTTTACTTCAATGAACAATCACAGGTACCTATTTTCATAGGCTGGGTGAACCCCAGTAAACAGCAGCGTACGTTATGTAAAATAATCCCTTCAATTTTTGCCATAAATTTTCATAATTATAATCACATCACTGAGCAAATCTAAAAATATCACAGAGATGCCAGGCCTACAAATTAATGGAAAGATAATCAATAACCTAAGATATGTTGACGATACTGTACTACTTGCAGAAAATCCTAAAGATCTACAACAATTACTTAATGAAATAAACATGACAAACAAAAAAAATATGGACTAGATATGAATATCAAAAAGACAAGACTAAAACTATGATCATAAACAAAGAAAATACTCAAAACCCTCAAGTGGATATCAAAATTGAAGGAATAGATCTGGAGACAGTTCAGAACTACAACTACCTTGGACATACTATAGCCAGTGCTGGAAAATGTACAACTGAAATAAACAAAAGAATAGGAATGGCAAAAAGTAATTTTAATGTCATGAAGAACATACTAACATCAAAACAAATAACACCAGGGCTAAAACTAAGAATAGCAAAATGTTATGTCTTCTCAACATTTCTATAAGATGCAGAAACAAGGACATTAGACAAGAAAACAGAACAGAGAATTGAAGCCTTTGAAATGTGGATATATAGAAGAATAGGTGGAATTGGCTGGAAGGAAAAGAAAACAAACGATGAAGTTTTAAAACAACTAAAAATGAAAAGAGAACTACTAAACACAATTCAAACAAGACACGTGCGATTTTTGGATCATGTTAAAAGACACAACAGCCTACTAAAAGTAATCCTGGAGGGGAAAATACAAGGTAAAAGAGGCAGACCAAGACTACACATGGACGAGTAACATCAAAATATGGACAAACCAGCCTATAACAACCTGCACCATCAAAGTAAGAGACGGAGCAGAATGGCGCTCCATGGTAGCCAACCTTCGTTGCGGAGATGGCACTTGATGATGATGATGATGATGATGATGATGATGATGATGATGATGATGATGATGATAATAATCACATCATAGTATCTAAATTCAGAAAATGATAAATATCTTATGCAACCAATCTATGTCAATAGAAATGAGAAAGAGAGTTCATCGATGCTATATAGAACAAATTCTGACCTATGGAAGCGAATCATGGACAATAGACAAACAAAATGAAAAGACGATTAGAAGCCACAGAGATGGGATTTCTCAGAAGAATGTTGAAAGTTCCCTGGACAGCTAAAAAGACCAATGAGAAAGTTCTTAAAGAGGCCAACACAAAAAGGGAGTTCTTGAAAAACATCAGAAAGAAGCAATCAACATTTTTTTGGGCACATCATGAGAAGAGGAAAGTTGGAATACTTGGTTACAACTTGCAAAACAAAAGGAAAGAGAGATCGCGGACGACAAAGAGAGAAAATACTGGATAGCTTGGTGTCATGGCATGGAAAACAGTCAACAACAGAACTCGTACGATGCACTGTGGATAGAAGATTGTGGAAGGACATGATCGCCAACGCCAGCCGGTACGGTATATGATGATGATGATGAATATCTAAATTATTTGCATTGTAAGTTATGACAAATTGAGCTGGAATATGATGTGTTATACATTCTAATAAAATATTAGAGGAGTCGTGGCCTCCGTCCCTTGCGTATCCGTCGCTAGATCCGCTCTTGATTATGTGGGTACTTTTGGGGATCCAGAAATAAAAAAAAATAAGACATTTTTGGCACACATACAAGAGCCCACAGCCTCGTATGCTGGAAATAATAGCCCAAGACTTATCTATCAAAGATACAAAAAAATATCAACATCTATTTGAGACTAACCTATTGAGTGTAGACGAAGATAACAGAAAACATTATGCTGAGTAATGCCACACTGTTATCGACTAGGGTATGATACTCTAAGCACTTCAGTTATCTTTATAACCCATAAAAATACTTTTTTTTTAACAAACTAGTTTTAACTGATTTATAAAATTTCTTTATCTGTGCGCTGATATCATAAATATAGAAAGCACACTCAATCCACACATGGGTCACTATATAAGTACACCGTTTTTTTGGTTTCATCTACAATCGTCGATTCTGATGTTAAATATACTTTTGTAAACATACATAAGGTAATTTGGTAATAAATCATGTGACTGTGTCGTTTCCTGATTCCTATGTACACACACATATAAAAAACATGTGTGCGTTAAATAATAGTTTACCAGAACTGTATTGTTCAATTCTATAAAACGATAAAATCGCAATAAATACGAAGTTCTGGTGTACTTATAATTGTATTATTATTGTCAACCACCACAATGTGAGAATGTAAGCTGACGAGCGGCATTCAAGTTTTCATTTACTTATAAAATATTATCACGGTGAAGGAGAAGACCTAAAGAATTATCAGAACGTGTTACTTGCCCTTCTGTTATGAAAAGATGTGTGTGTATGTGTGTGTGTGTGTTTGTGTGTTTGTGTGTGTGTGTGTATGTGTGTGTAGTAATATAGATCATTGTCATCAGGTCGCACGCCCTTTGCAGAACGTGTCTTTTGACGTGGTCATAGTGTTTTAATTTCCTTGGTAGAATGGTGTTTGTAAACCGGTTCTTTTTAAGTGTTTTAATATGTCTACATTTATCTTTTTTTTCAGTATCCAAGGAATCTTTAGTATATTTTCTGTAGCATTTTGTTTCACAGGAACCGATTTTCTTCCTTGCCATTTTCGAGATTGCCCATGATTCACAATCATATGTTACTTTCTGGGAGATACATTACCTTAGTCATTTTAATTTTACTGCCTGGCAAATATTGAGCCTCATGTTCTTCAGAGCATTTAAATGAATTTTTCCGTTGCTATTGCTAATCTTCTATAGATCTCTATCTTGCAGTCTCCATACTTACTTACTAAAGATCCCAGATATTCAAAGTTTGTTACAATTTCTTTTCTGCTGATTTTAAGTAGACTTTTTGTTTTGTCATTGGACATTATTTTGGTTTTCTGTATATTCAGATTGAGATTTAGCTCTTCACTGTAATTAATGCACTCAATCGTCTCTTATACATATATGTATATTTATATATAGACATAGGTTAGGTTGACTTCAGAAAAACTATATAAAAAAAACTTCATCATGTGTCAATGACTGGGGTTGCCAGAAGAGCCAGAACTGAAACTGTATCCCTCTCGACACCCGAAGTGGTAAAAGTGCAAGAGAAACAAAAGAATGCGAATTTAAAATTAGAACTGCTACCAGCTTGCGTTCTTATGTTTTGGTCGTCGACAATGATGATACAAATATAAGCTGATCAGAGCTTCGGACGCTTGGTATGTTACGGGTTTCCTGTAGGGAAAGATATAATTTTGGTAAACTTTATCTTAGATACAAAAACACTACACTACACTACACTACACTACACTACACTACACTACACTACACTACACTACACTACACTACACTACACTACACTACACTGCACTGCACTACACTACACACGAACCACACCACACCACACCACACCACACTACACTACACTATTATACATTACACTACACTACAAACACACACACACACAGATGCCTAGTATAATTCGTTTCAGAATGCCGTTCGAACTCTGAATTGTTCAAAGTCCGAATAAATGTTGTCCATTTGAAATAATTAAGCGTGAGTTAATCCGTTCCCAGATCTTAAACAATACGCATTTAGATACATTGAACAAACAAATACATATAATTGAAGATAAAAAAAAAATAACACAATTAATTACTATAAACAATAAATTAAAGCATTAAAACTGTTGATAAAACAATACTTAAATAATATATAAAATATAAAATGAGAATTGAACTCACTGTAAATTAGTGAAGAGTGCCCGATGGAGCTTGTGAAGTTGAAGAGAAGGGTTACTCTTCTATAAATAAGCAACTCTCTCTCTCTCTCACTCTCCTGTTTCTTAACACAACCTGTTGAGAATCAAGTTCACTTGTCCTCTGTTCTACAGATCAGACACACTTTTATGCTTCACGATAAGTTCATTTGACACCTTGTTTTTGAGGGCTACAAACTTCCTCTTAGACATTCATTTCTTCATTCTCTTCTGGGAGATAGATCCTAATTTTTTTATTTATTTTCAGTGACAAGTGATCTCAAGGTAAGTGAGATAGAGCATATAGTCTTGCTGGCTACGGGCGACGAAAGGAGGTGTCATGTTCAATTGAGCACGTTAAAGAACAAGTGGCAGGTGAAAAAGTGTAGGCTGTATAACAATACCCGGGATAAATGTGCTCATTTTTAAAAATGAAAAGTAAAATTCCCACCATCCTACACACTTTTTAACCAGATTTTTAAAATATTACCTCTGGTGCCTTCGCGGATATTACGGGATGCATGGATGGCGCTGAGATTTTCTAAAAAATCGTCTGACGAACGCAGATGAAGAAAAAAAGAAGAGAAACAAAATTATTCTATTAATTTGTGTGAAAATTGTCTCTTGTGTGAGCGTGTGTGTGTGTGTGTGCGCGCGCGCGTCCCTGATTTCGAATTTGTGGTCTCTGGACAGTGTCACGTTTGCTACATAAATTATTGAGTCTGTAAACCAAGTGTGATGTGTATATTGTGGTTATTTGCTGCTTGTAGATATAGATGTTCTGTAGCATCCTGTTTGGAGTCAGATGATTGTAGTTTGATGCGTTTCTTCGGGGGATTTGCTGCTTGTAGATATAGACATTCTGTAGCGTCCTGTTTGGAGTCAGATGATTGTAGTTGGATGTGTTTCTTCGAGGGATTTACTGCTTGTAGATATAGACGTTCTGTAACGTCCTGTTTGGAGTCAGATGATTGTAGTTTGATGCGTTTCTTCGAGGGATTTACTGCTTGTAGATATAGACGTTCTGTAGCGTCCTGTTTGGAGTCAGATGATTGTAGTTTGATGCGTTTCTTCGAGGGATTTGCTGCTTGTTCTTGTGATGCCGATTTCAGATAATAATTCCCTTTTTGTATTCTATGCTTGTGGAAACATAACATAATATGAGAGAATAGGTGATTCGTAAAGCATAATTTCCTACTTATAAAAGTACTACGCGTGATATGCCGGGGAGTATGAATGACTTAAAGAATAATGGCAATATACCTTTCTAGGCATGTCACAAGAGACGACTGAGTAGTGCTGGGCATGGGGCTGGCACCCCATTTGGACACCTCAAACTTTAAAAAATCATAAACATCAACAGGTAAAATAAGTGGACAAAAATTAATTTCGCCATTCTGGATAGATAGCTCTCTGTTAAGATGACATATCGTAAACATGACAAAGTCGCAAGGAAACTATTTGAAGAAGATGTTTACAGCACTCGGAAAAAATGACAAATAATCAACAACAGAAAAAAAAAACAATATATGGATCGAAGCAGGATCGAACCCGTACTCAGTGGCACAGCGCCTTGCCACGAAAAGCCAAACGTTAGGGAACATTGCCACTCAGCTAACTAAATTCCCTAGCGTTTGGCTTTTCGTGGCAAGGTGCTGTGCCACTGAGTACGGGTTCGATCCTGCTTCAGTCCATATATATATATATATATATATATATATATTTTGTTTTCTGTTGTTGATTATTTGTCATTTTTTCCGAGTGCTGTAAACATACCTCTTCCCCTGAATTGATTCGCTGATTATCGCCTCGGAAGTTTCCCTCTATAATAATATTCATTTATTATTATTTGTCTACATTTGAAGAAGATAATTGGAAACAGTGATACACACATTTGAGAAGACTAGGTGAGGCCTTAAGAGAATCGCACCAAACAGGACAGTATAGAAAGTGTTTTTTGCAGACATATTACATACGTTCAACTGGAAGTTGAAAGGTAAACGTAGAAAAATGTATAAGAATATGTCGCCTCTTGTCTAAGCAATTAAGTTATATTTTTGGTGTTTCTGGTTTTAGACAAGACACAATGACGTCAAGTTGGAAACTATTGACAACTGCAGTTTATCTAACAACCTGTGCTGTTCTGGTTGTGTCGTATCCAAGAGGAGCTCCGAACAGCGCATGTGTAAGCCTTATACCAGACTCTCACGGACCATCCTCCGCTAGCGGACCTTCTCCATATACTCTGACGCTTTCCTCAACCACATACAGCCCAAACCAAGTTATCACAGGTAGGTCAAGCTGACTCCTAGCTCTTGTTCCAGCGCTGTGAGAACAGACTTTCTATGTAAAATAGTTGCTCCCTCATTTGTGTGATTGTTATTGTTATTATTATTACTCATTGACATGTTGATTTATAGAAGAATTCAAATAATTTGGTGGTCAGAGAAGAAACAAATAATGCAGTTTTGAAACAGTGAAAAATAAATAAAGAATATTAAAACAATTCGAACTAGAAAAATGAAGTTAGTTTGGACACATACGACGACAATATAACTTACTGAAAGTATTCACGTAGGGGAAAATACAAAGTAAACGAGCTAAGAGTTCGACAAAGACTAAAAGGTACTAACATCGAGAGATGGACAGGAGAACCTATGACAAACATATGCTATAAAAGTGAGATACTCTATATGGAAGCCAACATTCAGATGACACATTGATGACACAATTATTTGAGGTGACACAAGATTATTATTATTATTATTATTATAATTATTGAAGAGCTATATTTCAGACGATCAGGTGGCTCCGTGTCAGACAGACTGACTATTAGGTAAATATGTAGAGTACTTATACACATTATCTTGGGGTGTGCGGGGGACGCACCCTGGGTTGCGTTGAGGTGTCTTCTTGGCTTTCTAACCATGGATGACGGGATAGAGATCTGAGGGCACTAGCGTGCCTGAAAATGAGTGCAGATAGGAAGAGTCCATTGCGCCGGAAGCTCAACACAGGGAACGGTGACGGGCTAAAAGGAGGCAAATGATAGATGGGTCAAGCAGAAAATGTCATCAGATAGGTCTATGGGCTTGCCTGTGTCGACGTTGACTGGGGGTTGATGCTGGTGCCTACGTCATTCAGGGGCACATTCTCGTGTATTGTCACACTCGGTGAGTGGTGTGGGGAGCGGAGTTCGGTTGTGGTCGTTGCGGAGGTCGGAGGTCTCGTCTGGGGTGGCACCGATGGGGAGGGTGCGGTTACCTATGCAAACGAATTAGTAGTGCGACACCAAAGTAGTGCGTGGGCATTTACAGCACGGCAGGAAGAATAGTCAAAGAAGACAGTGGTGCATACGTTATGACGATGGAGGTGATGGCAACGACCAGGGCATTCATCTTGATAGAGTCACAAGACTACACCCAGGCATGCATATTAAGTTATTCGATGAGCATGATAAGGAAAGTGGAGGCGGACTCTGTACACATGCAATGGGTAGAGTCATTGCAGAAGTCAAATATACACAGGGTCACCTTTGTCTACGTACGCATGCGGGAGAACTGGGAAATGAAAGAGCGGACAGGTTGGCTATCGGACAGCTGTGCTGTCGTTGCAAATGGTCAACCAATGGATCGGGCGGATAACATCAATGCCCGAGATGTGGAAATAGCACAGGACTTCGACAACCATGAGTCTACGTCACTCCTTCGAGTGAAAGTGATGGGAGTTAAGATGTGCACAGACACAAACGAGATACTGGTGGGCGTGTAAGAAGACTTATCAACCAACACAGAACTGGAGTCGTCAGTCGCTGGACACTGCGGGACTTGCTGAAGAGGGTATCTGAGTACCTATGCTCGGAGTGCAATGATGATGAACCGCAAATAACTCAATACACAAATGATAGGCAAGCGTGTGAATGAATGGACAGACAGGCGAATAGATAGATGACATAAATACGGATTGACAGACGGGTGCATAGACAGAAAGGTAGACTGAAAAAAACACAGATAAACTGACAGACTGACGGACATACAGATAGATCGACAAACTATTGACATAAGAAAGATGAATAGATAGATAGATAGAAAGATGGACAGATAGTTAGATAAATAGATGGGTGGACAAGAAAAACTGATGTACAAAAAGATAGACAGATACAATTGCAGATAAATATAAAAGACTGATAAATAGACAGTCAAATAGTCAAAAGGACGAATGACAGATATAAGTTGTCAAATTATATAGATACATAAATATGTTTTAAAAGTTTATGGCATGTTTTGTGCATCGGTAAGCACGCGATTATATTAAAAGAGTATTTTTGTTCTTACATATAAATGTGCCATCATCATTTCATTGGCCCAATTGGACACTGCATTAGAACCTTGGTCTTTTTTCTGATGACACAAGAGGATATCAGAACAGTACACGAACTCAATATCACCGGCAACGTTCATGAAAGATTTTTTTGTAATGTTAAATATTGAATACAAGACATCAGAAAATGCGGCGCAGGTGTTATGTTATGTTATGATATGTTATGTTATGTTAAATTAGGATCATCATCACAGCACTCCAGACACATCCATAGGTGCTTCGATTTTCTCCTCCTCAAAATGTCCATCAGCACACAGCGACTAATTGTGCTGCAAGTTCAGTGGTGGTTGGAAGATCCTGCCACTCGTCCAGAATATCGCTCTGTTCTGGCAACACTAGTCCTTACTCCCAGTTCAAACAGAAGTAAATGCATCAAGATGCACCAAGATATGCTTAGAGACGCGAAGCTGCTGTAAAGCTGATGATAATGAAAATTTTTAAAAATAAGGAAAAAAAGAAGTATGGTAACAGGTTTACGTGGTAATTAACAGAACAAAAGTCGACGTTTCGGCCAAGTAGACCTTCAGCTGGAACAACAAACAACAACACAAAAATATATTTAAGGATATGAACACAGATCTAACTACATGGCGATAATATGCTAGATACACAAGAAAGGAAATTAAAAAAAAAAAAAGTCACTTCCCTGTGGTCCAGAGCGTGGTCAGCTTCTGAATGAACTAAAATAAATGGGCGGGATGACCAACTATATATCTCACTGACCAGGCAGTCAGGTGAGAAGATGAAAGGGTTCTAAAAATATGGGGAGGTGGGTACAAGATACGTATAAACTGTGTATATCTAACTCTGTGTGGGCACAACGAACAGATGTGTTAAAAATATGTGTACATAACCATACAAAAAGCATGAACATATCGCTCTCATACACATAGGACACCTACCACACATTTCTTATCCCCATGAGCTACCGAACCTATACATTTCTCTATATTTGTCTGCATATGTATTGGCACATTTGTACACCTTCGGGTTTTTTTTTTGTGTGCTTTGTGGTAAAATACACAGATTTATGCTAGTACGCATGTATGGTTATGTACACATGTTTTTTACGCATCTGTTCGTTATGCACACACACAGTTAGATATGCACAGTTTATACGTATCTTGTACCTACCTCCCCATATTTTTAGAACCCTTCCGTCTTCTCACATGACAGTCTGGTCAGTGAGATATATAGTTGGTCATCCCGCCCACTTATTTTAGTTCATTCAGAAGCTGACCACGATCTGGACCACAGGGAAGTGACCTTGTTTTATTTCCTTTCTTGTATATCTAGCATATTATCGCCATGTAGTTAGATTTGTGTACATATCCTTATATATATATATATATATATATATATATATATATATATATATATATATTTGTGTTGTTGTTTGTTGTTCCTACTTGGCTGAAACGTCGACTTTTGTTTTGTTAATTACTATGTAAAGCTGTTACCATACCACTTTTTCCTTCTTTTTTTTAATTGTCAGTTTATACAGTCATGGTAGCCATGTGTTAGAACTCCGGTCAGTCCTTTGTTCGATTTATCTCTCGTAGATTGTTAATGATATATGTTCGATCCATGGACTGTCCAGCAGCTAATATTGCCGAAACGGCTAGTCTGTTTTCTCTGTTGTTGTCCTCAACACCAGCATCTATACTGCAAATCTGGGATCTATGTATTGATTCCAACCATTGACCTCGAATTAGGTATGATTCTACTTTGTCGATCATGTTCGTTGAGTCACTCAGCCACATACAAGAGTACACTTAGATATCAATAGAAAATATGAATGACAAAAAAAGTATACTTAAAATGTGAAACATGTTATTGCGTTGAAACAAATGTCCTTAAAGCTGAACTTGAGAATAATCAAATACAACCTCTGTTCAGCATGTTTGCATTGAGTATAAAAATTGGCACTAAATAAGACAGCAATTAACAAAAGTAAGTAAAAAAGTAAAGAGCCCCGTCACGCAAAGTGGCGTATAGGTAATATGGTGTTAGTTACCATTATTTTTATAGACCTTCGGCACATGATTTTGGGGTAATGTGGTCGGTATTGAGCCTGTGCCGCTTTACTTTCCTGGAAAAAAAAATTCGGTACCAATTTAAGGCCGGGTGAACCTGAAACACTGGAGTCTGTAGAAATGTGGTTTTACAGAAGAATGTTGAGAATACCATAGACAGCTAAGAAGAGTAATGAAAACGTTCTGAAAGAGGCCAAAGCAAAAAGAGAGCTAATTTCCAATATTAGGAAGAAACAATCATCATTTTTTGGCCATGTAATGAGAAGAGAACAACTTGAATATATTGTAATAACTGGAAAAATTGAGGGACGAAGACATAAAGGGAAGCAAAGAGGTAATATACCAGACATCTTAAGAGAATGGCTTGGCAGAAAATCAAAAACAGAAATGATAAATAACTGTTCGAAAGATCGAAAGTTGTGGAGAGACATGATCACCTACGCCAGTAGGCCCGGTACTTGATGATGATATATTTGTCATTGTTTCACTGTCTCTCGTTTCTTTCTTCAATTGTTTCCATTTGTCAAAAAAATGTTCGAACTGCTTCCTTTTCGCTAGATGCCCCCCCCACACACACACACGCACGCACTCACACACACACACACACACACACACACACACACACACACACACACACACACACACACACATGATCTCCTAGTGATTATTGATAAGAGTTTTATTGTTGTCATGATCTCTTATAGAACGTTTTGGCCACTCTCTTTAGCTGCAAATGATATTCTCAAAATTCGTCTATGAAACTATATTCTGTGGCTTGCAAAGATTTGCTAGTCTGTTATATTATTTACCAGGATTCTCTATATGAGATAGAATCGGCTCCCTCAATGAGATAGAACTGCTTGCACAGAACAGAGACAGATGGCGAGATTTGATAAAATATATTTAAAAGAAAACTGCTAGAACAAAAATTCATATAGGAGAAGGTGTATCTTGGTCTACGCCCTATGGGCCGGTTACGGCTCGAAAGGTCAATAGATAGATAGATAGATTCTCTATATACGTCAATACTACTACTTCTTCTTCTTCTTCTTCTTCTTCTTCTTCTTCTTCTTCTTCTTCTTCTTCTTCTTCTTCTCCTTCTTCTCTACTTGCCTTTCGGCATTGCGGGAGAGAGGTAGTTAGTGATCTTGTGCTCAAAGGTTGGCCTTTTCTGCTGGTTGTTTCTAGCAGTCTATCCATATTATTTTTTTCCTAAGACGCTTTCGCCTATGTTCTTGTAGCGCTTGTCTGATGTGATAATAGTCTTGATGTCTCCTCTTCTGTTGTTCTTGAACATTCAGCAGTAAGATAGTTTTAAAAACAACAACACAGTGATGTGTCATACAAAAAACAATTATTCAGAGTATTACAAGATTGCTGACCTACGGTGTTCGAAATCGCGGCAGGTAGAAAGCATTTTTTTCTATCGGTGGTGAAATAAAAATCCTGAGTCTCACACGTCGTGGCGACTGCTTTGACCAAGCGGCCTTTATCCCTCTGGTTCCATCGTGAGCCCCCCGTCATACACCAGCTACGGTACTTAGTGTCGTAAAAGATAGTTTTTTGTCATTTTTTTTTTAAAAATTACAAGATAATTCGCAATAAAATTTTTTTTTTAAAGTAAATTACTCCCGTCAAGCCAAGTGGCGTATAGGGAATATGGTGTTAGTGATCATAAATTTTACAGACCTTCAGAACTTGGCTTTTAGGGGTAATGTGGTCGGTATTACGCCCGTGCCGCTTTACTTTCCCAGAAAAAAATTCCGGTACCCATTAAAGACTGGGTGAACCAGAAGCCGTCGGTTGGGATCGAACCCTACCTCTTGTCCTTTGTAGTCCAGTTCACTAACCACTGAGCTATCACAGCTCCCAATTCGCAAAACCATAGCATAAAATAACCCCGATTCTTCTTCTTCTCTAATGCCATGGAGGTCGAGCTGTTAACTCTTAAATTTAGGTTGCTGATGTGGCTTATAGTGCCATCTGACGTCACACAGAGTGCCTTGCCACTATAGTCCGTTCACATTCGTTTGCCTAGACATTAATTTATTTTTTTCAAAAACTTATTGTTCATTTGCATTGATCTTTTGAAGTTAGGTTTAGAATACTAATGTCGCTATAAAAATATTTTTTTATCAAAGAAATGTGATCCAGTTTCAAAGATGCCTTATTTAACCTATATTTAAAAAAAGTTAATCGATATTATAAACACCGGCGGGATTATGTAGATGCTTACATCTCACAGCTGATTCTTTAACATATAGGCATGACCTTCACGACTGAATGCGCACCGTCCTAAAATAGTTATGTTTCCACTATAAATTTTTATAAAGAAATGTTACATATGAAATTTCCCGTTTAGCACAAAATGACATTTTAGCCGAAACCGGAAATTATGTGACGTCAAAATCACGGCCGTAGACTCGAGTTCGAGTCATAATTCAGAGGCAAATCTCAATATTTACAGAAAGGAGGCGGCACTATCCATATTATCTTCTGCAAGTCTATGTGAGAATGAATATAAAGGCAAAATATTTTACTGAGCATAACATTGCTATAAAGATTTATCAATACTTCTGCAGAGAGCGTAAAAAGGGACATCTTTATTGTTCTTTATCAAACCCTGAGAAGAGAACAATGCATATTTTAGGTTTGTGTAAACGTTCATTTGATCGAATAGTTAAAGGAAGCGGATATTTATTGCCAACAAATGCAAGAAAGCAAGGAAGGAAAGAAACGTTAGACAGTTTTGATAAGGACCTAGTAAAAAGAGAAATCTGTCGAATGTTTGATATAAACGAAGAAGTGACACTTAGAAAGTTGAAGCTTTGGCTGAAAACTAACAACGACATTGAAATATCAAAAACTTCATTATGGAAAATATTAAGAAGTGCAGGCTTCACCTTTAGAGAGTATGCTGGTGGAAAAAACATTATTTGTGAGAAGCCACATCTAGTAGCTCTTAGAAGCAAGTATTTACGTGAAGTGAAGGAAATGCGCGAAAATGATTATGATATTGTTTATTTAGATGAAACTTGGATCAACGCTCATCATACAAATGAAAAGGAATGGCAGTTAGCAGATGGAAGTATTAAAAGATCAGTACCAAGCAGTAAAGGGCAACGTTTGATAGTTGCACATGCAGGTAGCAGACATAATGGGTTGTTGCAGAATGCTCATCTCGTTTTCATTTCAAAATCCATAGACAATAGAGACTACCACTCCGAAATGAATGGGCACATATTTAAAGACTGGATCGAGAAAAGTATCCTTCCAATATTAGATCGACCTTCTTGTCTGATAATGGACAATGCTTCATACCATAACGTAGTTAACGTAGAAGATAGAATCCCAACATCATCAAGTACAAAAGATGCAATCAAAACGTGGCTCATAAAAGAACACATACAAGTTAACGACAGCTACTTGAAACCCGAATTGCTTAGCCTTGTAAAACAGACACAACGTACAAAGATATTTAAAATAGACAAGTTAATTCAAGAACATGGCCATAGATGTTTGAGACTACCTCCATATCATGCACACTTAAATCCTATAGAACTAGTTTGGGCAAAAGTTAAAGGACACGTAGCATATACAAATAAAACTTTCAAATTATGCGATGTTGATACACTTACAAATCAGGCTCTATCAAATATAAATAAAGACTACTGGGTAAAATGTGAGGATCATGTGTTACGACAAGAAGAGGAATATTGGAAAAAGGATGGTTTGTTGTTTGTTCAGCCGAAAGCAGTAATCGACCTATTTGACTCGTCTGATTCTGAATGATCATTACTCTGATTAAGTCTACAGATAAATAGTTTGATTTGCAAAATTTCCTAGTTGATTTGTTAAACAGTTTATTGTTCAAGACCAACCAAGCAATCAAAAATATGTTATAAGCAAACCAACAACCATTACTTTGAATGGAAGCCTGCTTGAGTCAGTACAGAAGTTCAGCTATCTTGGATCCACTATTACAGCCACACTTTCCTTAGATGAGGAACTAAATGTACGTATTTGAAAGGCAGCGACAACATTTGGGAAACTCACACCAAGAGCATGGAACTATATCAAATTGACTCTACGAACAAAAGTTCTATATATAATTTAAAATTTGTATACTCGCCACCAAGTAAAATTTTATGGACACGCCTATGGGTCATCGTTGCACTAGATTACTGTAAAACATTTTGATTAGGGTCAAAATAATAGTTAAATGGGCAAAGATCAAAGGAATTCGCCGCTTTAAGAAAACCGTTATAGCTAGACATCGAGTAACACATATGTTCTCGTGACATGGACATTTTAACACCGTATGCCAAAAATCATGTGAAATCATCAAGAACTTTTTGAATTATAAATCATAACATCTCGGCAAACGAATCTGAACGGACTATAGTCATTATTCTGATGTGATAATAGCCACGATGATTCCTCTTCTTCTGTCCTTCAACATTCAGAATGCTGGTTGAAAAGAAAAGCAATAATTATTCTATGTTTCTCTGTACAGTTGTGCTTGGTGGTGCTCCGTTTAAAGGATTCTTGGTAGTTGCTCGCAGTAGCGGCAGTACTAATCCAGTTGGCAGCCTCAAGAATTTAACTACTGATGCAAAACCGATCTGCACTGCTATCCCGGTAACAAGTGGTCACTTTTTTGTTTGTTGTTTCTTTTAAGAAAACATTTTGTTTTAAATGTTGCAAAACAGCACAAGTCTGTTTGATAAATGTTTGAAATATGTCAGTAAGTAAACCTTAGTTTCATTTTGTAAGCGCTCTTTTTCTTTCAAACTTATTCTACTTAACTCCCGTACGGAAGCTTTTTATCATTGCAACGAAGGAGATTTCAGAGACACAATTTGTCATCATTTTAAGAATCAAACTGCATATTTATATTTCTCTACAATATAACATATTATATATGAATTTTTAGATAATTGATCAAGGTATTAGATTTCATCAATACCAAGATGATGCATGACGTAAAAAGAATATAGTTTGATGACGGTTCACACGGATCAAGTTGAGAGTGACGCACCGTGCGGTAAAACGTACGGAAAGAGTTACTATTGGTCGTTTCAAAATATTTTGAAGGTGTTTAAAATTCCATATCTCTGCAACCAATTGATTGATAATGCTGAAATTTTGCATATGGTCTTGTGATTTTTTGGTCCCAAGAAGTACATTCATTTCCTCACCAACAAACGTATAGTTTTAAATATTCTTTATTTGAAGTATACAAATTTAAGGCATTTTGGTCAAACCATATATTTGGAGGAATTACCGCTTCATATGAGTGAGCACCACGGACTTGTCATCTTGAACGTAATGCGCGCCAATTTCCCTGTTTTAAGCACTAAAAAACACATAAAACGCGTCATAGTTATAATTTTATATCCGGTGCATCCCATTTCCTGTCGTTTTGTTGTGATTTATGTGCAACGGCGTATCCTAATTATTGGGTAATTTCGTTAAATTTGTGATCTGTTAGTCAATGGGTATAAAAGTAAAGTTCCTTACATTGCAATCAGTGGCAATAAAGGTGTATAAATATTTTTGCATAGAAGCTAAGCGTGGAAAACTGTATCGAAGCATCTCAAAGCCAGAAAAGAGAACTATTCACGCATTGGGTATAAGCAAACGCTTTTTCAAACAAGTGCTTAAAGCTAACGGAGTGTCCAGTTCAATCAAGACTAGGACGCTAGGAAGAAAGAAAGTAGTAGATAGTTTTGACAAGGAAGTGATTAGAAGAGCAATTTGTAAAATGTTCGATTCCAAAGAAACTGTGACTTTAAGAAAACTGAAAATTCGACTGAGAGCAGAAAATGACATTGTTGTGTCGAAAACAACATTATGGAGAACTGTTAGAAGCATCGGTTTTACGTTTAGAAAGTACGATAGTGGTAGAAATGTCATCTGCGAGAAGCCGCACTTAGTTTCTATGAGGAGTAAATATTTACGTGAAGTACGGGAAATGCGTAACCAAGGTTATGATATTGTATTTCTAGATGAATCTTGGATAAATTCTCACCACACAAGTGCCAAGGAATGGCAGTTATCAGATGGAAGTATTAAAAGATGTGTACCCACTGGAAAAGGACAGCGTATTATAATGGCACATGCAGGCAGCCGAAAAGAAGGGTTGGTGAAAAATGCAGAACTTATATTCACCTCTAATTATACTGACAACAGGGACTATCACACCGAGATGAATGGCCATATATTTAGAGAGTGGATTGAAAATACTCTTCTTCCATTCTAGACAGACCATCCTGTCTGGTAATGGACAACGCGTCGTACCACAACGCTGTGGCAGAAGAAGACAAAATTCCTACATCTACCAGTACAAAAGATGTTATAAAGATTTGGTTAAGAAAGGAAGGAATTCCATTTAACGAGGGATTTTTGAAACCTGAATTACTGTCACTTGTTAAGAAATCGCAAAAGACCAAAGTATTCCAAATAGACAAAATCATTCAACAGCATGGTCATACGTGCTTGAGACTGCCCCCTTATCATCCACAATTAAACCCCATTGAACTCGTTTGGGCAAAAATTAAAGGCAGGTGGCAGCTGAGAATACAAGTTTTAAACTATGCGATATAAAAGGACTGACATATGCTGCTCTATCACAGATTGACAAAGATTTTTGGTGCAAATGTGAAGATCATGTCTTAACAGAAGAAAATGACTATTGGGAAACAGATGGACTATCGTTCGTTCAGCCCAGCTTAGTAATCAATATGTTAGATTCCTCTGATTCAGAATAAATGAAATAATAATGGACGTTTTTATATGTCCGCATGATCAATCTTTAGCTAAAGTTGATAACGTTTTGAAAATGTAAAGATTCTTGATATGTGTACTGCAGGCATGCAAAGAAACTAAATCACTTTCATATGTCTTGTTTACGTAAAATAATGAAAGTCACATGGAAAGACATAAAACGAACAATGTAGCTCTTTACAGTGAAGAGGATCCCGTGCTTACATCGGACTCTTTAGTCACATGCGTACCCATAAACAATAACTTTGCTTGATATGTCATGCTCGTTATCGCTCGCAACGGATAATTAATTTTTTAAATGTATTCTTTGTTGTATATTGTTTAAATAGTTTTCATTAATGGAACTGTTTATACGCTGATTTGTTTTAGACCGTCTGTAAAGGCTATAACATTGACATTCTCATAGTATTTTAAAGAAAGTAAACAGTAGAAAGTAAACAGTTGATAAACGCCTCCAACTTTCAAGTTGTGTAGAGACGCCTATGTCGAGAAGCTGATTTCTATTCATGTACGGTAAATTATTTTCTCCAGGAACAAAAAGATCCGTAAATTCACTGAGATCAAAGGAAAGTGCTGCTTCATGATGAAGCATACTTCCTGCATCATTAAATTTTGTGAAATCGGTGGGACCTTGGAAAAACAAGGCCAGATGCAAAAAATCAAGTTTGTAAGTGCAGGGAAAGAGAGATATTTCATGTTAATCGTGAACATTTAGATTTGAAACGACCTATAATATGATAATTTTACCTTTAGATAGTTTGTTTCTTTTAACTATTATATTACGAGTACAGTACACAGCAGAGCGATGTATTTGATTTAATGGCAGGGGCTCGACGTGAGGATTTCGTTTTTAGACCAAGGAAGTGAATACGGTGGGTTAATTTAACTTATCATGTTGAAACGCTTAACTTGAAGTACATCATTCTGTCAAAACAAATGAAGAAAGAAGGAGCTAACGTGAGATTGAAGAGAAAGAGCAGCAACTGGCAGAACTCACACAAAATACGCATCCAAGAGAAGTAAAGACCCTATACTTTACTCTTCCCTAGTCCAAATGTTGTGTGACTCCTTTATCATAAATGTGAGTTAATCTGTAGTACGTGACACCTGCTAAAATGAGTTGATCAGCAATACCTGTTAAAATGTGTTAATCAGTAAAACTTGACACATACTGTAATAAGTTAATCAGTAAAACTTGACACATACTGTAATGAGTTGATCAACAAAACTTGATACATACTGTAATAAGTTAATCAGTAAAACTTGACACATACTGTAATAAGTTAATCAGTAAAACTTGACACATACTGTAATGAGTTGATCAACAAAACTTGACACATACTGTAATGAGCTGATCAGTAAAACGTGACACATACTGTAATGAGTTAATCAGTAAAACTTTACACACACTGTAATGAGTTGATCAGTAAAACTTGACACATACTGTAATGAGTTAATCAGTAAAACTTGACACATACTGTAATGAGTTAAATCATTAAAACTTGACACATACTGTAATGAGTTAATCAGTAAAACCTGACACATACTATAATAAGTTGATCAGTAAAACGTGACACATACTGTAATGAGTTAATCAGTAAAACCAGAGACATACCGTAATGAGTTAATCAGTAAAACTTTACACATACTATAATAAGTTAATCAGTAAAACTTGACACATACTGTAATGAGCTGATCAGTAAAACTTGACACATACTGTAATGAGATGATCAGTAAACTTGATACATACTGTAATGAGCTGATCAGTAAAACTTGATACATACTGTAATGAGCTGATCAGTAAAATTTTACACATACTACGTAGGGAGGTCAAAAAGTAATGCACACCAATTTTTTTCTCGGAAACTATTCGGGCAAAATGTGTGAAATTTTCACAGATTGTAGCTGAACATCCCCTTTACACTACCTATTTTTCAACATAATCTCCGTCCAAGCGTATTGCCTTACGCCAACGCGAAACTAGGTCATGAATGCCTCGTTTGTACCAAGTTTTGTCCTGCTCGCGTAGCCATTTTTTAACTGCACGGATCACACCCTCATCATTGTCAAAGTGTGTCCCACGCAGGAATTTTTTGAGTGGTCCAAACAGATGGAAATCTGAGGGAGCCAGATCAGGGCTGTAAGGAGGATGGGGCAGTACAGTCCAACCAAATTTGTTGATTGCTTCCCGTGTTACCAGACTTGTGTGAGGGCGTGCATTGTCATGTTGAAGCAACAAATCTGCAGATGGCTTATTAGGCCGAACTCTGTGGAACCGATTTTTGAGTTTTGTCAGTGTATTGATGTAAGCTGTCGAGTTGATTGTCTCACCTCTTGTCATTACATCAACAAGAATCACACCATCAATGTCCCAGAAGACAGTGATCATCACCTTTCCGGCTGATGGAGATGTTTTGAATTTTTTTCTTTTTGGTGACTGCGGATGATGCCATTCCATTGACTGCATTTTTGTTTCAGGCTTATAATGATGTGCCCACGTTTCATCACCGGTAACAATTTTTGACAAAAACATTTCTCCTTCAACACCGAAACGCTCCAACAATTCAGAACAGAATGTTTTCCTTTGAACTCTGTGATCATTTGTTAGGCACCGAGGAACCCATCAAGCGCAAATCTTTGAATATCCGAGAGTTTTAAAAATTGCGATTGCACTTCCCTTGCTGACTGTAAGCTGCAATGCCAATTGCTGACTAGTGATACGCTTATCCTTACGAATAATGGCATCAGCCCGGTTTAACATGTCTGTGCTGGTAGCCGAGGCAACACGTCCAGAACGCGGTAAATCATGCAGCTCCACTCGTACACTTTCTGCAGCTTTAATTCTCTGAACCCAGCGACTAACTGTGCTCCAATCGACTGCAGAACATTTGTACACTGCACACAGTCGTTTATGAATGTTTGCCACAGTTTCTTTTTCCGCAACCAGAAATTCTATGACAATTCGCTGTTTGTAACGGACATTATGGCAAAGCTCCATTTTAACGGTTCATAGATTGCGTAATATTTATCAGAATGCTGTGCAATTTGGTGCACATAATTGGAACATGTCATATTCCAAGTGTGCAAAATTTCATATTCCTATCTTTTTTATTAGCCGAGAAAAAAATTGGCGTGCATTACTTTTTGACCTCCCGTATTATAATAAGTTAATCAGTAAAACATGATACATACTGTAATGAGCTGATCAGTAAAACTTGATACATACTGTAATGAGCCAATCAGTAAAACTTGACACATACTGTAATGAGTTGATCTCTTACTTAGCAGCAGAGCAATGATGAGCTGATCTTTGATACATGACGCCTTCTACAATTCCTTTCTCCGGCAACTCTCCGCCAATTTTTAGTAACATTTGACTTGTCTCTTGAGACACACTTCATCTTGTGATACTAGTCTACTAGTTTCTTTCTTTGAACAAAGTGGTAGCTTTAAGTTTCTCCTTTTAAAAATGGTATTTTCTCTTTGTTGAATAGGGCAGCAATGGAATCACGCAGACTAACAATTCAGTGAAAGCATCAAGTACTTTTCAATGGCAAGCCCCCAGCGCTTCTGTTGGAGATGTCACCTTTCAGTAAGTTTTAAGTACTTTTGTTGTCTATGGACATTCATGTAGAATTTTCCTTATGAATTTTTGTTTAATTTTCAACTCAAGTGCAGTTATTTTAAAAGTTTGTCTTATATATCAACGTATTCTCTTAAAATATTTATCATGTATATTGTTATATTAACAAATAAAAAAAGTATAAAGTACCCTTGTTACGCCAAGTGGCGTATAGGGAATATGTTGTTTAGTGACCATAAATTTTACAGACCTTCGGCACATGATTTTTGGGGTAATGTGATCGGTATTACACCCCGTGCCGCTTTACTTTCCCAGAAAAAAATCCGGTACCCATTAAAGGCTGGGTCAACCGGAAGCCGTCGGTTGTGATCGAACCCTACTTCTTGTTCTTTGTAGTCCAGTTCACTAACCACTAAGCAATCGCAGCTCCATATTGTTATATTACTGGACAAGAAAGTCTGCTTACAGTTATTTTATACATATTACTTGACATCTATTTCAAATAGCCCAAAATGAAACATTTTGCATAAAAATGAAATTTGAATATACTTCAAATGTCTATAGCTTTTACAAGGATATCAATAGAGTTCATTAAAATGTCTCTCAGGTTGTTAGAGTCGGTGTCTAGCCCTCTCAGATCATCATCATCATGTGCCATACCGGTTGGCGTAGGTGATCATGTCCCTCCATAATCTTCTATCAACAGTGCATCGTATCACTTCTGTTGTTGACTGTTTTCCATGCCATGACACCAAGCTATCCAGTATTTTCTCTCTTTGTCGTCCGCGATCTCTCTTTCCTTTTATTTTTCCAGTTGTAACACTCTCAGATAACAGCCATAAACAGGAAGTCATGTGTGTACTCGCTCACGTTAAAGAACTCTTTGGCAATTAAAATCGAAAAGAGTAGGCCATAAATGTGGTCGCTGTCCTATGGATCCCAAACTGTGCTACGGAGTTTGTGCACTTGGGTCAAGGTTGTCCTTTGGTCAAGGTTGTCCTTGCATTTTCTCGATGAGGGTATCAGAGCGCCTATGGTGTGCACTGATGATGATCCTAGCAACAATACACATATTACAAATTTAAAACTAAGGTTATTATTTTTGGTAGCCTCGGTGGCTGGGTGGTTAGTGTGCTCGGTGGCTGAGTGCTTAGTGTGCTCGGTGGCTGAGTGGTTAGTGTGCTCGGTGGCTGAGTGGTTAGTGTGCTCGGTGGTTAGTGTGCTCGCTTCCAGACCAGAAGGGTCCGGGTTCGATCGCCAGCAGTGGCGAATAATTTTTTTTTGGACTGACAAGGCTCCGGGGTTCACCCAGCCTCTATAAATGGGTACCAGAGATTTTTTTCTGGGAAGTAAAGGCAGCCTAGAATAATACCGACCACATCACCCAAAAAATGTGCCGTGGTCATAGAAAAATATGGTCATTAACACCATGTTCCCCAAGGCGTTAATGGAACCTTAACTTTACTTCTACTTTTATTATTTTTACATTGAAAAACTCACGTCAACCTACTAGTACCAACCAAATATAATGGACTTCTCGTATTGAAGTATTTGGTGTTTTGATCAAGGGAGGTGACGGAGAGAGAAAGAGAGAGAGAGAGAGAGAGAAGAGGAAGAGAGAGAGAGAGAGAGAGATGAATCTCATAAATGTCAGAATGACCCTCCCTTTGTTCTAAAAGGTGTCACTCATCATCAGGAAGGTACTGGCACAAAAAACATCATCATGTGATATACCGGTTGGCGTAGGTGATCATGTCCCTCCACAATCTTCTATCTACAGTGCATCGTATCAGTTCTGTTGTTGACTGTTTTCCATGCCATGACACCAAGCTATCCAATATTTTCTCTCTTTGTCGTCCACGATCTCTCTTTCCTTCTATTTTGCCAGTTGTAACCAAGTATTCCAACTTTCCTCTTCTCATGCTGTGCCTGAAAAATGTTGATTGCTTCTTTCTGATGTTTTTTAAGAGCTCCCTTTTTGTGTTGGCCTCTTTGAGAACTTCCTCATTGGTCTTTTTATCTGTCCAGGGAACTTTCAACATTCTTCTGAAAAATCCCATCTCTGTGGTCTCTAACCGTCTTTTCATTTGTTTGTCTACTGTCCATGATTCGCTTCCATAGGTCAGAATGGGTTCTATATAGCACCGATGAACTCTCTTTCTCATTTTTATCGACATAGATTTGTTGCATAAGATATTTTTCATTTTCTGAAATACTATTTTGGCCTGAGCTATTCTGCTTTTTATTTCTGTGGTGCATCTCCCATGTGATGTAATTATTGTGCCCAAGTATTTGAAACGTTGCACTTGTTTCAGATTTGTCTCGTTTATTTGTATGCTGCATGATGGTGGTGATTGTTTCTTCGATATAACCATTACTTCTGTTTTTTTACTATTCAGACTGAGACCTTTCTTGTTGCTTTCCTTCACTATTATGTCTATCATTTCTTGTAGTTCGTTCTCTGTCTCTGCTATTAAGACTGTGTCATCCGCATATCGCAAATTATTTATGTTGTGACCGTTGACTTCAATTCCTTTTTTGTCTACTATTGATCTCATAATACATTCGCTGTAAAGTGAAAACAAATCCGGTGACAGAACACAACCTTGTCTGACTCCCTGTTTTATATATTGGAATTGTCCTGTTTGGTTGTTAAGGTGTCACTAGGAGTACATAAAGTGTCTGTTTTGTTAATTCACAGCCAAAGACAAAGAGAAGTCTCATAAAGTGTCATTCCATAAGGTGTTAAGTACATTAACACAACCGTGCTTTATCTCAACAATCCACAAGGTGTTACGTACATTAATACAACAGTTCTTTATCTCAACATTCCACAAGGTGTTACGTACATTAACACAACAGTTCTTTATCTCAACATTCCACAAGGTGTTACGTACATTGACACAACAGTTCTTTATCTCAACATTCCACAAGGTGTTACGTACATTAACACAACCGTGCTTTATCTCAACATTCCACAAGGTGTTATGTACATTAACACAACCGTGCTTTATCTCAACATTCCACAAGGTGTTATGTACATTAACACAACAGTACTTAATCTCAACATTCCACAAGGTGTCAAGTAAAATAACACAACAGTGCTTTATCTCAACATTTCGCAACAAAAATGTTAAAACTCTTCCTTACTGTTATCATCTTTCCTAACTGTTGTCAGGCATCTATTTTGTAAAAGTTGAATGGCTACAGTGCTACTATCGAGAAACAGACTCTTAATCGTTGGATCATGATGCTAATGTTCAACATTTATCACTTCCTCAATCATCATCATCAAGTACCGGGCCTGATGGCGTAGTGATCATGTCTCTCCACAATTTTCGATCTCAACAGTTATTTATCATTTCTGTTGTTGACCTTCTGCCAATCCCTTCTCTTAAGCTGTCTGTTATTTTTTCTCTTTGCTTTCCTCTATCTCTTCGTCCCACAATTTTCCCAGTTGTTACAATATATTCCAGTCGTTCACTTCTCATTACATGGCCAAAAAATGATGATTGTTTCTTCCTAATATTGGAAATTAGCTCTATATTATTGCGGCGATTTATGATTGTACAAAGAAGTTACGACGGTGGTTTTCTGTTGCCTTCCGTCAGTTTGTTTACGGTTGGCTCCGCTAGCCTTTGACTAAAAAGTCTCACCCACAAGGCAGTGGGGTTGATTTACTTCGGGGTACCCTCCCTTAGCCTTTTACTCTCCCGAGCTCACCTGCAAGGCAGCCACAGCTTGTACTTCCTCAAAAGTGCTAAAATATAATGTAAGAGAAGAGTGAAGTATTAAGTCTTATCTACCTTCATCTTGATCCTTTCAGCGCCATTAGACGTCAATATGGCTCGTACTATTTTTCGTCATCCATCTCTATCTTGGGTGAAATGTATGATCTTATATAAGTATATATCTTATATGAGTGTATGATCTTATATAAGCATATATCTTATATGAGTTGATGCCTTTGCTTCTCTTATAATTATTCTTTTCAATCTCTCTCTCTCTCTCTCTCTCTCTCTCTCTCTCTCTCTCTCTCTCTCTCTCTCTTTAGGTCTTCCTCTTTTCTATGTCATGTTTCCCATATATGAGCCTGTTTTGAGATTATTTTGTTGTCTCTTCTCAACACATGCTCGACATATGTCCGTCTTCTCCTAATTGTAGATGCGATCGTTAGCGCGTGATCATTTCTCTTATCTCTATATTTGTCTTCAATCGATTCCATTGAATACAAAATATCCTCCTTTAACATTTGTCTTTGAAAGCGTTTTGCTCTTTTCTCATCTCGCTTTATTGTTTTCCAGCTTCCACATGCGTAGGTAAGGGTTGAGATAATACATTCGAGTTGAATATTCTAAGTTTAGTTTTCCTTCCCAGTATTTTTTATTTTCATATTTTGTCCATCTTTTTAAAAAATTGCCGCTTTTGCCTCATTATCTCTGATTTTTCCCCACCATATCCTACAAGCCCAACTTAAAAAGGCCAATCCTACTCTTTTGCCTCACATTTTTTCTTCCCTCTTTCCCTAAACAATTTTCCCCCAAATTGTAAATGGTTTTCCCACTTTGACTTACTGTTCATATTTGTTTTATAACACGCTTAATTGTTGTGTTTTTATGGTGAATTTCTTCTAAAAAGTTGGGTTTGATTTTTTGCTTCATTCATTTCCCTCTCGTGCCGGAGAAGGCAAACAAGACAGAAGTCATAGTTCTCCATGATTTACGATTTGCTGCTAGACTTGATAGTTTCTTAGTCCCATGGTTGAGTCTTCCCTAGTAATTGTTCTACGCAGTGATTCTGTGGGTCTTTTTTATTTTCTTTTACCAAGTGGTTTCCACATGTATACCTGGTGGGGAAGTCTTTCTTCATTCATTCTCAGCACATGACCGATGTATTTCCAATGCCTTCTTCACATACACGTTTTCTTGTTTAAAATCATCTCTCATCTATTCGTTTGAAATGTTTTCTTTCCAGCTTATGCTTGAGGTCATATGAAGACATTTTTTTGTGCTTCATTCTTTCTAATATTTGACAACCATATTTTATTTCAGCTATACAGTGGTGAGAGGAGGTGCTCCTGCTACTACCCCTAATATCGGTGATTACTTCGCTGCTTTGGTCTCTAATGCTGTAGTACCAGCTCCGAGTAGCAAAGTTGAGGTTCGATTTTTATCATATTTATGTAATACACACACAACACAACATCAAAAAGGGGGGGGGGGGTAGGAATACTGGTAAAAAGAGAGCTACAGAAATATATAATTACACACTGGACATACAGTAATAGGATTATACTACTCAAGTTGAAAGCAAAATCATTCGACATAGCATTATAATACAGACATATGCACCTACTCAAGACTACACAGATGAACAAATAGAAGCATACTATGAAGACCTAAATAAAGTTATGAAGCAAGTGAAATCTTCAGACATCTTGATTGTAATGGGTGACATGAACGCTGAAGTAGGAAACGGTAGATATAAGACAACTATAGGAAATCATGGTTTAGGAAAAAGAAATGACAGAGGAGAAAGATTAATACAATTCTGTGAAGAAAACAGGCTGATAATATGTAACACCTACTTTGAGCAAGAGAAAAGGAAACTATACACACGGAAAAGCCCTGGAGATTAGAAGAGGAATCAAATAGATTACATAATGATAAAAGAAAGGTTCCATAACAGCGTAAAGAAAGCTAAAACCTACCCAGGAGCAGATATTAATTCAGATCACAATCATATATGATTTAAAGGAAAATCAAACTAAAGAGAAACAAGCACAAGTCTAATTCATCAAAAAATCCACTAGATATAACAGCTTTAAATCAAAAAGATATTAAAGATACCTATACAATACAAGTAAAGGACACATACAAGACGCTGCTAGAAGAAGGAATTGAACAATACAGAAGAGAAAATCCTGATGAAAAAGTAACAACCAAATGGCAATGCATAAAGAAAAGCATACAAGAATCCTGCGACACCTTACCCAAAAGAGAAAAGTACAAGAAACAAAAATGGATAACTAACACCATCTTAGAAAAAAATGGAAGAAAGGAGACAAGCGAAGAACACTGCCCAATACAATAAAATAGATAATGAAATACGCAAAATGTGCAAAAAGACAAGAGAAGACTGGCTCAGCCAAAAAATGTATAGAAATAGAAACTATGGAAAGCAAACAAGACTTAAGAGGAATGCACACAGAAATAAAGAGAATGACTAATAAAAATAAAAAAGCCACAGAAGGTGGATGCATTGCAGACAAAACAGGAAAAATGCTAACAGACAATACAGATATTATAGATAGATGGCAGGAATATATAACAGAACTATTTCATGATCAAAGGGACAAGAAACCAGTTATAAAATGTACATCATGTTATAAAATCTTAAAATCTGAGGTGGAAAAAGCTATAAAAACAAAAGGGAAAAGCAGCAGGACCTGACAGCATACAAATAGAGATGATACAGGCACTAGAATATTTTGGCATTGAAGTGATTACAGACATATGCAACGATATATACCATACAGGATACATACCAAATGAACTAAAAACATCGACTTTCATTGCATTGCCTAAAAAGAATGGTGCAGTTGAATGCAGTGACTTTAGAACAATAAGCCTAATGAGCCATGTTACAAATATCTTGCTAAAAGTTATACAAGGAAGGATTCAGAACAAAATCAATACTGAATTAGATGAGCAGCAATTTGGATTTAGGAAAAATAGCGGGACAAAAGAAGCCATATTCTGCATGAGAACATTAATTGAAAAGTACACAGAAGTAAACAAACCAATATATGCCTGCCTCATAGACCGCACCAAAGCTTTTGATAGAGTACACCACAAACAACTTATAGAATGCCTAAAAGAGATACATCTAGATGACATGAACATACGACTAATATGTAATCTATACTGGGAGCAAACAGCAATAATAAAATATAACAAAGAGAACTCTGCACCCATTGATATAAAAAGAGGAGTAAGACAGGGATGCATCCTACCACCAAGCTTGTTCAATCTATACACTGAGCAAATCTTTAAAAACATCATAGAGATGCCAAGCCTACAAATTAATGGAAAGATAATCAATAACCTAATATATGCTGATGATACTGTACTACTAGCAGAAAATCCTAAAGATCTACAACAATTACTTAATGAAATAAACATGACAAGCAAAAAATATGGACTAGATATCAATATCAAAAAGACTAAAACTATGATCATAAACAAAGAAAATACTCAAAACCCACAAGTGGATATCAAGATAGAAGGAATAGACCTGGAGACAGTTCAGAACTACAACTACCTTGGACATACTATAACCAGTGATGGAAAATGTGCAACTGAAATAAACAAAAGAATAGGAATGGCAAAAAAGTAATTTTAATGTCACGAAGAACATACTAACATCAAAACAAATAACATCAGGGCTAAAACTAAGGATAGCAAAATGTTACATCTTCTCAATATTCCTATATGGTGCAGAAACATGGACAATAAACAAGAAAACAGAACAGAAAATTGAAGCCTTTGAAATGTGGATATATAGAAAAAATAGGTAGAATTGGATGGAAGGAAAAGAAAACAAACGATGAAGTCTTAAAACAACTGAAAATGAAAAGAGAACTACTAAGCACAATTCAAACAAGACAAATGCGATTTGTGGGCCATGTTAAAAGACACAACAGCCTACTAAAAGTAATCCGGGAAGGGAAAATACAAGGTAAAAGAGGCAGAGGCAGACCAAGACTAACATGGACAAGTAACATCAAAAGATGGACAAATTAGCCTATGACAACCTGCACCATCAAAGTAAGAGACAGAGCAGAATGGCGCTCCATGGTATCCAACCTTCGTTGCGGAGACGGCACTCGATGATGATGATGATGATGTAATACACACACATTTGGGAGCCGCGATAGCTCAGTGGTTAATGAACTGGACTACAACGGACAAGAGGTCGGGTTCGATCCTGACCGATGGCTTCCGGGTTACCCAGCCTTAAAAAGGGTACAGGATATTTTCTGGGAAAGTAAAGCGTCACGGGCGTAATAAAGACCATACTACCCCAAAAATCATGTGCCAAAGGTCTATAAAAAGTATGGTCACTAACACCATGTTCCCTATACGCCACTTGGCGTGACGAGTCTCTTTGTTTTTTTTTTTTACTCACACATACAACATTTACATACATACACTAACACTGTGTTGCAAGATTGTGAAGTCATATATGTTAAATATATAACTCCTATATTTTCCTCCTGTCTAACTGCCACTTCTTTATACGTTAAAACTGAACTGTCGTATAGTTCATTACAAAAATGAGAACTATGGTCATATTGTATTTTGTAAAGAAGTTAACATGGATTATAAGAGGCATTTATTAGTGAAAATAACTAAATAAGTAGCTCTTTGTTAAAATTGTCCATTCACTTTTTAATTACCAAGCAAAGTCGACCCTTAGGATTAAAACAAATAGGTGAAAACAGTAGACCAAACCTAGAACTACTAACTGCGATTAGAACATTCCTTGCCAGTCAATACATAAACGGACTAGACACTTTACATGAATCGAAGTGCATCACCTAAAACAACCATGTGGAAACAGTGATTGATCAGTTACTACAATCGTAACAATGCCCTTAAAAGAAAGCTCTGCAATGTCAGTAACTTACAATACCCCATCATTGACAACACATTCTGTTTATCTGAAGAACAGAAACAAGGCAGCAATAATTAAAAGGTTAAGGGCTAAAATGTGGCAAACAAATTATGTAGAAACAATGGTATTTGTACAGCACTCGGGAAAAATCAACAAACATTTGTTTTTCTGTTACCTCAATAGTCTCATCGGAATTAATTTTATTTTATTTATAATTAGTGTCTTCTCTAAATGGGACGAATTAACGAATTAAAGTTATTTATTTTAAGACAGCAGGGACATTTGACAACTCTGCAGTATGAAATAATAGACAAAAAAAAGTAATCGAAAAGGAAGGTACTGGCACAAAAAACATCATCATGTGCCATACCGGTTGGCGTAGGCGATCATGTCCTTCCACAATCTTCTATCTACAGTGGATCGTATCAGTTCTGTTGTTAACTGTTTTCCATGCCATGACACCAAGCTATCCAATATTTTCTCTCTTTGTCGTCCGCGATCTTTCTTTCCTTTTATTTTGCCAGATGTAACCAAGTATTCCAACTTTCCTCTTCTCGTGATGTGCCCGAAAAATGTTGATTGTTTCTTTGTGATTGTGAGATCGCTCTCTTTTTGTGTTGGCCTCTTTGAGAACTTCCTCATTGGTCTTTTTAGCTGTCTAGGGAACTTTCAACATTCTTCTTATGAAAAATCCCATCTCTGTGTCCTCTAATCGTCTTTTCATTTCTTTGGCACAAAAATGATGTCACAATTTACAGAATATGACATTTCTTGGGAGGGCAGACCATCTAAGGGCAGACCATCTAAGGCAGAATCCTCCTACAGAAAAGACAACCTGCTGCCTTGCAGGAAGATTGGGGACAATCAAAGGCTAGGGAAAGCAAACCCGAATAAAATGCTGGCTGAAATCGGATGCACTGGGCCACTGGCGCAGAACACAGTGCAACGTATTAACGGGTGTTCAATCAGAGTGGATCTGGCGAACTCTACTTGTGATGTTCTGTCTGTGGGGGCGATCAACACACTTAACCTGACAGCTGACTTCATGTGGGAGTCTGGAATCCTACTCTGATTGAGTCCTGATCGCAGAGAGAGAGAGAGAGAGAGAGAGAGAGAGAGAGAGAGTTAATATATCCCTCCTGACTGTCATCAATTTATACATCCCTCTTGATACTTATCAATTTATACATCCCTCCAGACAGTCATCAATTCATACATCACTCCATACTATCATCCTTTCATACATCCCTCCTGGTAGTCATCAATTCATACATCCCTCCTGACTGTCATCAATTCATTCGTCCCTCCTGACTGTCATCAATTTATATATACATCCTGACTGTCACCAATTCATATATACATCCTGACTGTCATCAATTCATACATCCCTCCTGACTGTCATCAATTCATACATCCCTCCTGACTATCATCAATTCATACATTCCTCCTGACTGTCATCAATTCATACATCCCTCCAGACTGTCATCAATTCATATATACATCCAGACTGTCATCAATTCATACATCCCTCCAGGCTGTCATCAATTCATACGTCCCTCCTGACTGTCATCAATTCATACATCCCTCCTGACTGTCATCAATTTATATATACATCCTGACTGTCATCAATTCATATATACATCCTGACTGTCATCAATTCATACATCCCTCCAGACTGTCATCATTTCATATATACATCCAGACTATCATCAATTAATACATCCCTCCTGATAGTCATCAATTCATACATCCCCCCAGACTGTCATCTATTCATACATCCCTCCAGACTTCATCATTTTATATATACATCCTGACTGTCATCAATTCATATATACATCCTGACTGTCATCAATTCATACATCCCTCCTGACTGTCATCAATTCATACATCCCTCCTGACTGTCATCAATTCATACAACCCTCCGGACTGTCATCAATTCATACATCCCTCCAGACTGTCATCAATTCTTACAACCCTCCAGACTGTCATCAATTCATACAACCCTCCAGACTGTCATCAATTCATACAACCCTCCAGACTGTCATTAATTCATACATCCCTCTTGATAGTCATCAATTCATACATCCCTCCACACTGTCATCAATTCATACATCCCTCCAGACTGTCATCAATTCATACATCCCTCCAGACTGTCATCTATTCATACATCCCTCCAGACTGTCATCTATTCATACATCCCTCCAGACTGTCATCTATTCATACATCCCTCCAGACTGTCATCAATTCATACATCCCTCCAGACTGTCATCTATTCATACATCCCTCCAGACTGTCATCTATTCATACATCCCTCCTAATGAAACTTCTCAAAATAACTTATGCAAACAAAGTCATCAAACAATGGTTTGTCTAAAAAGTATGACGTCGAGTCGACCCTTGGACAAGGTTTGAAACCGTCGCAGACCGCTGTGATTTTTTCTTGGAATCTGTGGTTTCTTCATGGCTTTACTCACCCCCAGTCTCTGGAGTAGTCTGATCCACTGTCTAGCTAACTTGGGTAATGACATACCATAAAAATAGGTGCACTCTGCTTACATTAAAGAACTTGTGCCGTTAAAAAGTCGAAAAGTGTAGACCAGCAATGGCAACATAATAAATTATAGCCATGCTGAGACGGATGTGTTAGACCGACAGGCGCAGATATCGCTGCTTGCAGAAACTGGCAACACAACATATACCTGCCCACTTAATAGGCAAAAATTCAACTGAAATAAAGTATGTAAATGTATATAAGATGATGTGCAGTGTTTGACCTAGTTTTATTAATATTATTATTCATGTGTTTCAGGTAAAACATGCAGCGAATGTGGCAAGATTGTCCTTCAGAGAAGTAATTTACAGAGCTAAACAAAACTCACACGTTTAAAGTCACACTCACTTGATGCAGTCAATGACTAGAATGTCAAATGTCATAACATATAATCATTCTTTCTCTACTGGACATTGCAATGTTGCCACGCCTACCTCTCTCTCCCCGCCTTCAAAATTGTGAAATTTAAAAATAATAAAATTGTTTGTATGTTTGTTATCTCAATGATGGTCTAATGACTGAGATGTTTCTTTCTAGTTGTAAATTCGCTGATTAAATTAGTGTTTTAATTTATCGTTGAATCGTCCAGTACGGGTGCATGATTTATGTTTAATCCGCAGATATGTTGGAATTGTTTAAAATGCATAATCTGCTCACTTTTCTATTAATTTCAACAAGAACAATTGATTGCATTAAACTATTTCCTTTTAATTTGGCTATTGTTATACATGTATTTCATGCGTGATTGTGAGTAATATAGAAGCAATATTTAAGAAGATTGTTGTAGGTTGGTGTGGAAGATTGTTGTAGGTTGGTGTGGAAGATTGTTGTAGGTTGGTGTGGAAGATTGTTGTAGGTTGGTGTGGAAGATTGTTGCAGGTTGGTGTGGAAGATTGTTGTAAGTTGGTGTGGAAGATTGTTGTAGGTTGGTGTGGAAGATTGTTGTAGGTTGGTGTGGAAGATTGTTGTAGGTTGGTGTGGAAGATTGTTGTAGGTTGGTGTGGAAGATTGTTGCAGGTTGGTGTGGAAGATTGTTGTAAGTTGGTGTGGAAGATTGTTGTAGGTTGGTGTGGAAGTTTGCTGTAGGTTGGTGTGGAAGATTGTTGTAGGTTGGTGTGGAAGATTCTTGTAGGTTGGTGTGGAAGATTGTTGTAGGTTGGTGTAGAAGATTGTTATAGGTTGGTGTGGAAGATTGTTGTGGGTTGGTGTGGAAAATTGTTGAAGAAGATTGTTGTAGGTTGGTGTGGAAGATTGTTGTAGAAGATTGTTGTAGGTTGGTGTGGAAGATTGTTGTAGGTTGGCGTGGAAGATTGTTGTAGAAGATTGTTGTAGGTTGGTGTGGAAGATTGTTGTAGAAGATTGTTGTAGGTAGGTGTGGAAGATTGTTGTAGAAGATTGTTGTAGGTTGGTGTGGAAGATTGTTGTAGGTTGGTGTGGAAGATTGTTGTAAGTTGGTGTGGAAGATTGTTGTAGGTTGGTGTGGAAGATTGTTGTAGAAGATTGTTGTAGGTTGGTGTAGAAGATTGTTGAAGAAGATTGTTGTAGGTTGGTGTGGAAGATTGTTGTAGAAGATTGTTGTAGGTTGGTGTGGAAGATTGTTGTAGAAGATTGTTGTAGGTTGGTGTGGAAGATTGTTGTAGAAGATTGTTGTAGGTTGGTGTGGAAGATTGTTATAGAAGATTGTTGTAGGTTGGTGTGGAAGATTGTTGTAGGTTGGTGTGGAAGATTGTTGTAGGTTGGTGTGGAAGATTGTTGTAGAAGATTGTTGTAGGTTGGTGTGGAAGATTGTTGTAGGTTGGTGTGGAAGATTGTTGTAGAAGATTGTTGTAGGTTGGTGTGGAAGATTGTTGTAGGTTGGTGTGGAAGATTGTTGTAGGTTGGTGTGGAAGATTGTTGTAGGTTGGTGTGGAAGATTGTTATGGTTGTTGTTCAAAATGTTTCCACTCCACACAGCTGCTGCGTCCTTGACGACAATCTGATATACTTTGACACTCGCCGACTCCACTCGGCTGCTGCGTCCTTGGGGCCAATCTGATATACTTTGACACTCGCCGACTCCACTCGGCTGCTGCGTCCTTGACGACAATCTGATATACTTTGACACTCGTCCACTCCACTCGGCTGCTGCGCCCTTGGGGCCAATCTGATATACTTTGACACTCGCCCACTCCACTCGGCTGCTGGGTCTATGACGACAATCTGATATACTTTGACACTCGCCCACTCCACTCGGCTGCTGGTCTATGACGACAATCTGATATACTTTGACACTCGCCCACTCCACTCGGCTGCTAGGTCTATGACGACAATCTGATATACTTTGACACTCGCCCACTCCACTCGGCTGCTGGGTCTATGACGACAATCTGAAATACTTTGACACTCGCCCACTCCACTCGGCTGCTGGGTATATGACGACAATCTGATATACTTTGACACTCGCCCACTCCACTCAGCTGCTGGGTCTATGAGGACAATCTGATATACTTTGACACTCGCCCACTCAACTCGGTTGCTAGGCCCATGACGACAATCAGATATACGTTGACACTCGTCCACTCTACTCGGCTGCTTGGCCCATGACGACAATATGATATACTTTGACACTCGCCCACTCCACTCGGCTGCTTGGTCTATGAGGACAATCTGATATACTTTGACACTCGCCCACTCCACTCGGCTGCTGGGTCTATGACGACACTCTCAAACACCTTGACATCAGTTCACTCCACTCGGCTGCTGGGTCTATGACGACAATCTGATATACTTTGACACTCGCCCACTCCACTCGGCTGCTGGGTCTATGACGACAATCTGATATACTTTGACACTCGCCCACTCCACTCGGCTGCTGGGTCTATATGACGACAATCTAATATACTTTGGCACTCGCCCACTCCACTCGGCTGCTGGGCCCATGACGACACTCTCAAACACCTTGACATCAGTTCACTCGACTCGGATTTTGGGTCTATGAGGACAATCTGAAACACTTTGACATCAGCTCACTCCACTCGGTTGCTGGGTCTATGAGGACAATCTGAAACACCTTGACATCAGTTCACTCCATTCGGCTGCTGGGTCAATGAGGGCGATCTGAAACACCTTCACATCAGTTCACTCCATATAGCTGCTGGGTCTATGAGGACAATCTGAAACACCATGACATCAGTTCACTCCACTTAGCTGCTGGGTCTATGAGGACAATCTGAAACACCTTGACATCAGGTTACTCCACACAGCTGCTGGGACCATGAGGACAGTCTGATACACCTTGACATCAGCTCACTCCACACAGCTGCCGGACCTTGAGGACAGTCTGATACACCTTGACATCAGCTCACTCCACACAGCTGCTGGGACCATGAGGACAGTCTGATACACCTTGACATCAGCTTACCCCACTCGGCTGCTGGGATCATGAGGACAGTCTGATACACCTTGACACCAACTCACTCCACACAGCTGCTGGGACCATGAGGACAGTCTGATACACCTTGACATCAGCTTACCCCACTCGGCTGCTGGGTCCATGAGGACAGTCTGATACACCTTGACATCAGTCCACTACCAAAGTTTTCAGAGTAGCATTTAGAGTAAAGACAGACTGAATTAAGATCCAAATTCCCAGTTTGATTAAGGGGCAAAAGTGCAAGTCAGTACCAGGACTGAAAGCGGTCAGCGACTCATAGCTGACTACTTGAACCAGGATCAATGAACCAGAACCATTGAGATTCTATTTCACCTTATCACTGTGCCCCTAGAAGTAGACGATGTAGTCTGGCCAAGTAAGTAAAAAATAAAGTACCCCCGTCACGCCAAGTTCGTATAGGGAATATGGTGTTAGTGACCATAAATTTTACAGACCTTCAGCACATGATTTTGGGGAAATGTGGTCGGTATTACGCACGTGCCAATTTACTTTCCCAGAAAAAAAATCCGGTACCCATTAAAGGCTGGGTGAACCCGGAGCTGTTGGTTGGGATCGAACCCTACCTCATGTCCTTTGTAGTCCAGTTCACTAACCATTGAGCTATTGCGGCTCCCTAGTCTGGCCAAGTGAGTCCATATTAAAACTGAAGACAATCTGCTACTCAAAAACGCTTTGATGAAATAAGAAAAGGCACAAATACCAGAGCACAGATCATCTATGTCAATTTATCATCCCTTTAAAGGCAAGTGGTGAAAGTAACTTATTTGATCATCATTGGGTGAATGCAAACAAGAAGAGAAAGGAAAGATTTTATCTCAAAAATTCACTTCCAAGGCTTGTCCATGTGTGTGTATTCTATTCATGAATTTCCGATGTTTCAACTCAAACAGGCAAAATACAAGGAAAGAGAAATCGCGGACGACAAAGAGAGAAAATACTAGATAGCTTGGTGTCATGGCATGGAAAACAGTCAACAACAGAACTGATACGATGCACTATAGATAGAAGATTGTGGAAGGACATGATCGCCTACAACCGGTATGGCACGTGATGATGAAACTCGAAGATGCCTCTTCTCTTAAGTTGACTGATTTACTACTTTCAGGAGAATTATTTCATCTTTCTTAGATAAACCACCACAATTATTTCCTTAATTTTAGTCAACTCCGAGTAATAGACACAACTACATTAGTGATATGAGTTCACTTATGACCATGAATTTTGAAGAAAGCAAATAATATTTTATTTGTGTTGTTTACTTTCTTTTCTACCTAGGTGATCTTTCAGTGTTGAGACAAAGTGTAGCATTCAAATCAATGCTCTGTTGTATCTGTCGTGTATACAGCTTTTCATAGTTTCTGTTATTTCGTTGATCCACCGTATTCTTGATATTCTATAGCCTTCCTATTTTCTGTTGATTGCGAGTGTTGATGCTCGTGCTTGCTTGCGTTCGCCCGATGACTAAAAGAGTACACCTCTTCGTCATCCGCCCTTAAAAGGATGTTAAGTGGGTGTGTCTGCGTTGTTTTATGGTTTCCAGTATTACTGTGATATTTGCACCTTTCGGCCCAACACATTCGACTCCAGCACGGTTGACGCTCTAATAATGCAGATAATGTGAATATTATAATATATACGGGAACTGGTTGGTCTCGAGGTAAGACACTGGTCTCGAGACAGAGACTGTGTGTTCAATTCCCGGCTCCACCAGTTGGGATTTTTATTTATGATTTCTCCATGCGGCAACCACCCCTGGTCTCAGCAACGAGACTCGGCTTGAAACGTCAATAACTCATCGACCGGAAAAAATATTAGCATCTCTGAAGACGGAGTTATCTGCCTGTGCGGGGAGGAACCCATGTGAACACGATGCCAGGGGAATTAACACGCAAAATTCAGTTTCTAGGGACTTTGCCAGAGGTTAAAGCTGGAAAACGAAAAAAAAATTTAATTAATTAAAATAATAATACATAGTGTATGATTACATAATACAAATGGCCTTTGACGTCTTTATAGACGTTTAGTAGGCAAGCACTCATAATTTGTCAGTAGTTTGGTAATATATTAGTGTCTTATGCTGGATGCTGTTTTACTGAGTAGCTTAGCTTCTGTTGTGGTTGAATCTGTCAGTATTGGATACACAGATCCGACCCACAATGAACAAGATGCATTTGTTGTCACTAGTCCCATGACCTTTCTCCTGCACCTTTTGTCTTCTGACTTTGACATTAACGCTTCCTCGAATGTTGCTGTCCTGTTTTTTATTTTTATTTTTGTTCTCCGTGTGCTATGACCTGAAGTCAGACGTCCCTAGTTTCTTTCGCGGATAGAGAATTCATTCAAGGAAGCCCTGCAAAAATCCTTATATCTCAGCATTATCTGCCCTTCGGTCTCTAAGTTCACCATACAATATTTGTCTAGGAATGTGATTGTTTTCCGTTCTTCTCACATGACCCAGTCACCTTAATCTTTGACTCCTAAGTGTTACCATGATGTATGGGGGTTTAGCTCGTTGCAAGCAATTAGAGTTGGTCACTTTCTCCTGCCAGTTGAGTTCATTATTTTGGGAAGGCAATGAACATGACAACTGTTTAACCTTCTCTCCTGCCCTGCATAGTCCAAGTTTCTGATCCATATAGAAATGTGTTAAGTACTCAACTTTGGTAAAATAGAATCTTAGACCTGAGTGTTAGTTTGGTGTTTGCCTATGCTCCATGTTTAACTTACCAAATGTTGAAGCTACCTGTCCTATTGGGGTATTTGTCTCTTCATCATGAAAGAAAATGGTTGTAGGGGATTGGTTGGTCTCGAGGCAAGAATCGAGACAGAGAGGTTGTGGGTTCAAATCCCGGCTACATCGGTTGGGATTTTTATTTATGATTTCTCTCTGCGGCGACCACCCCAGGTCTCAGCAGTGAGGCTCGGCTTGAAACGTCAATTACTCATTGACGTAAATATATGAGTACCTCCGAAGTTGGAGTTATCTGCCTATGCAGTGAGAGACCCCTTGTGCACACGTCTGTCAAGGAAAAATGGATTAACACGCAAAATTCAGTTCCTAGTCTCTAGGGACTTCGTCAGAGGTAAAAACAAAAAGCTGGTGAACGAAATTAAAAAAAAAAAATTTTAAAAAGAAGGTTGTGACCATAAAACCATTTTGCTGTATCCTAACGAGAATAGAACTGATATCTCTGTTTGTTTACTATGCCAGGACGAGTAATAAGGATAGTGTTTTATCTAAAGGTGCATTAGCCCACTCTCGGCTCCTCTTTGAGACGTTCCTAAATAAATGACAAGTTCATATGCTTGAAACCAAAGTATACATAGAACAGGTGTTATATATTCTTTCCTAATATGCAATAATAATTTTAAACATTCAATGTTTATTATGTGATAATATACATAACTAAACACTGAAATGTAGGAGAAAATTGAGAGTCAAGAACGAAGGTACCAAGTTTAAACAAAATAAAAGCCTCAAACAAAGGAATAAAAGAGAGAAATGGAGAAAGAATGAGCATGTGTTCATGAAAGCAGTTTTTTGTGCACCAATTCTGGTTTGAGCTGAAAACGAAATCAATTGAGAGCATTTATAAAAATAAAAATAAATTCAGAAGTTTAAACTTAATAATGACGTTTAACATACTTGAGACAGGAAATGAAGGTAACTTGTAGTTGTAGTTAATCGAAGGCCCCGATATCACTGCAAACGAATTAAAATCCATAATTGCCCAACCGCCCGTGCCAGTGGAATCATTCGAATTAATATCTCATCGCATTGAAGGATCCAAAGAAAGAAAGGCAGCTGCAGTCCCCATCATATTAGCTGCAGCACACGTTAAAATACATAGGGTATAACCAAACCGAAAGTGAACACAAACAAACTGTCCTTCGCCATACGATATCATCATTCAAGCAATCGAAATATTGAAACACGATCCGGATGAAAAACACAACTCACGGTGTGCACAGACTACTAAACTCAGTGGCTCCAACGTCAAGCCGGACTTGAAATATGAGGAAACTGCAACAAGGAACACTTGTAACTCTTTTCAAACTTGCTTATGTTGATGACTGCTGCTACTACATGGAATCATCATCATCAAGTACCGGGCCTGCTGGCGTAGGTGATCATGTCTCTCCACAACTTTCGATCTCGGCAGCTATTTATCATTTCTGTTGTTGACCTTCTGCCAAGACATTCTCTTAAGCTGTCTGCTATTTTTTTCTCTTTGCTTCCCTCTATCTCTTCGTCCCTCAATTTTTCCAGTTGTTACAATATATTCCAGTTATTCTCTTCTCATTACATGGCCAAAAAATGATGATTGTTTCTTCCTAATATTGGAAATTAGCTCTCTTTTTGCTTTGACCTCTCTCATAACATCTTCATTACTCTTCTTAGCTGTCCATGGTACTCTCAACATTCTTCTGTAAAACCACATTTCTACAGACTCCATTGATTTTCTTGGAATACTTCATGGAATACTTTACTCAAAATACATGCAGTCCTCATATTGTAGTAAAAAAGTAAAGTAAAGAGCCCCCGTCACGCCAAGTGGCGTGTAGGGAATATTGTGTTAGTGAGCATACATTTTACAGACCATCATGCCGTCGGTTGGGATCGAACACAGCCTCTTGTCCTTTGTAGTCCAGTTCACTAACCACTGAGCTATTCTGAATGAAACAGGCAAATCTCTTTCGATGACACCTCCGCTCATTGCATCATACAAATACCCTTTAAGGAAAATCAGCTCTTTCCAAAATTAGTGGAAAACATCATTGGCATTGTTAATAGTAAAAGTACAGAATAAACAACATACTCTGTTCTGATGAGGTAAAATCCTACGTGAAACGCGCCCTTCAGTGGCGCCCTTCTCTATACATTTGATACGACTGTGAATCATCAATCACTGTGACATGGTAACATGCGATGTGTAATACGGCAAAATCTAATGTCTCTTGCACACTATTTGTTTTAGTACACAATTCACATAAGAAATACTCATAGACACAAAATCCACTTTGTCTTTGGACTTTGTAGGCCTATTTACAAATTCTTAAGGTCGAGTAAAATCTAAGACTGACAATTCACAGCAATACAACAAATAGCTACCATAAAACTGATATTGAGTTGGGCATACATTTGTGTACTGATTTTGACTTTATAAGGGAATGGCTTCACTACAGCGGGACTCTCCCATATCCGATCAGCCTCCGTTCCATCAACCAAAAAGTGTCCATCCTGATCGCTCATAGTGTTCAATTGAACGCGTTGTGTTCAATGAAAATGGCGTGCCTTGACGTGCATAAAACTGTGTCATATTGAATGCGCTGCACCCTATACAAACAGCGTAATCTCATAATGGACACATCCGTTTCGCTGCAACAGTCGTCACGGGCAGCATATCTCCATGCACCCGCGCTAAATCCGTGGATTTGAGATTAGTAAGCGTGTCATAACAGTAATCGATGTCTCAACAAATAAAGTCAGGCCTCCACTTCGGCGGGACACTCGATCAGACCGCAATCCAGCTGATGACAAAGTTGCAGTCGAAAACACAGTCCCTGGGCAAGACCTGGTACAGTTTCACTAAACTCAACAGCCAGTCGCACAGCAGCACTATCTCGACGCGTGAGCGCCAAAGGCATGTTGTTTTTATGGTCAGGTGAATACGACCGGGAGATATAAACGAGAATGGAGAGATATTTGTGAATTTCTGCGCCCTTAATCAAATGAGCCTAGGAGGAACAATATTCCAACATAAAAGAATACACAAAGCTACATGGGTGTCACCAGATCATAGAACGGAAAATCAAATTGATCACATATGTATTAATAATAAGTTTAAGTCATCCTTACAGGATGTAAAAGTATATAGAGGGGCAGATATAGCTTCTGATCATCATCTTCTGTTAGCCAAACTTAAAATTAAATTAAAAGGTATACTACAACGAATAAGGGCAGAAAGTATTTCAATGTAGGGTTTCTTAAAGAACAAGGAATTAAAGATAAATTCGCAGTCACAATATCAAACAAATACCAAGTCCTCCAACAACTAGAAAATACAATAAATATAGAAGATCAGTGGAAACAGGTAAAAAATATATGGAAAGAGACATGCGAAGAAACACTGGGGGAAAGAGAACGCCAGAATAAGGCATGGATGACAGCAGAGACCCTGGATAAAATTAAAGAAAGAAAGAACAAGAAAGCAGACATAAATAAAAGCAAAACAAGAAGTAATAAAGCCAAGACACAGGAAGCTTACACAGAGGTGAACAAAGAAGTGAGAAGATGCATTAAAAGGGATAAGAGGAAATATATAGATGAATTAGCTAAAGAGGCAGAAGAAGCAGCAAATAAAGGGAATATGAAAGAACTGTACAACAGCACAAAGAAATTAGGTGGAAAATACAAACAGATCAACGCCTTTATCAAAGATAAGAAAGGAAATCTGCTTAGTAATATAAAGGAACAAATGGAGAGATGGAAGGAGCACTTTGAAGAACTTTTGAACAGACCTGGCTCAAATAATCCTCCAGATATACTACCAGCAGAAGAAGAATTACACGTTAACTGCGGAAAACCAAGCAAAGAAGAAATAATGAAAGCCATCAAACTATTAAAAGATGGTAAAGCCACAGGACCAGATGAAATTCCTTCGGAAGCCATCAAAGCAGATATTATCACCTCTACCAAGATGTTACATAATCTATTGGATAAAATTTGGGAGAGGGAAGAAATACCTAAAGACTGGAGAGAAGGTTATATGATCAAACTACCAAAGAAAGGAAGTTTACAGGAGTGCACAAATTATAGGGGAATTATGCTACTATCAGTGCCAGGAAAAATATTAGGCAGAATCATTCTGGAGAGACTAAAAGAGGCTATAGAGAAACACTTGAGAGATGAACAAGCAGGTTTTAGGAAGAACAGATCATGTGCTGATCAAATAACTACTCTACGTATAATAGTTGAACAAAGTTTAGAACTAAAATCCCCACTTTATATTGGATTCATAGATTACGAAAAGGCATTTGATAGTTTAGACAGAAGAATGCTTTGGAAGTTGCTGAGTCATTATGGAATCCCCATAAAGTTTATTAACCTGATAAAAACAATGTATGAAGGAACAAAATGTAGTGTGGTGCATGAAGGACAGCTTACAGAAGCATTTGAAATAAGAACAGGAGTAAGGCAAGGATGCCTTCTGTCTCCATTTCTCTTTCTACTGGCCATAGATTGGATTATGAAAATAACTCAAAACAACAGAAATGGGATCCAGTGGTCACTGACCAAACAACTTGATGATTTAGACTTTGATGATGACATAGCTCTCCTATCACACAGCCACCAACAGATGCAAGATAAAATGAGTATATTAGATGAGAGATCACAACAGCTAGGACTAAAGATTAATAGAGATAAGACCAACATTATGAGAATTAATGCAGTTGGCAATAACCAAATAAAACTAGGAGAAATACCTCTACTAGACGTACAATCTTATATATATCTGGGCAGTAATATAGATAAAGAGGGAGGAACAGAAAACGATACCAAAATAAGGATATCAAAAGCAAGAGGAGCTTTCATTGCACTGGGAAACATATGGAAATCCAAAGAAATTAGGCTAAATACAAAAATACAAATTTTCAACTCCAATGTTAAGTCGGTTCTATTATATGGCTGTGAAACATGGAGAATAACAAAATTGACAATCACGAAGGTACAGACTTTCATTAATGGATGCTTGCGCAGAATAAAGGGATGGAAATGGCAGGACAAAGTCACAAACGTGGAATTATGGAAATGTACCGGTCAAATACCAGTGGATAAAGAAATACAGCGAAGACGATGGCGATGGATAGGACACACACTACGGAAACCAACTGAGAGTATTACACAACAGGCCCTTTTTTGGAATCCCCAGGGGAAAAGACAAAGAGGAAGACCAAGGAATTCTTGGAGAAGACAGATTGAAGCAGAGATGAAGATGATGGGGAAGACATGGAATGATCTTAAAAGAATTGCAAAAAACAGAACGACTTGGAAAGTGTTTGTTGAAGACCTATGCTCCACTGGGAGCTAAAAGGTAGAAGAAGAAGAAGAATACGACCGGGCTAGGGCTGTCTCCAGAAACGAAAATCCAAACCAGAATAACTTTAAATCACACTGCAACAAAAATGACATTAGTCCTGACCCGATTTAACTAAGCGGCCATCTTGGCCTGACGCACCAACCCTTGTGAATTGATTATATCCTGTTAGTTTTGTAATTATAAGAACGTGCAAGAGAGTAGACCCACACAGGTATCTGGCATTTGGAAGCTTTTATATTACATTTAATTCACTTATGCTCCATGCATCTGTTTGTAAAATTCCTGAGCAGATTACTAACATATAACGTATAATAAGTCATTATGTCAAAGTTACTGGCGTAAACAACCTTATCCCTGGTTATTTTTTTTATCCTTCCCGCGCTGTTTGACGTCACATAGGGCTTGTAATGTTTTTCGTCACCCAATTCTATTCTGAGCGAGATTTTCGATCTTGTCTAATGAGTCTACGCCTGCAAACATTGCTTCTCTTATTAGTGTTATTTTTAGTGCCTCTTTAGGTCTTCCTCTTTTTCTGTATCCTGATGTTTCCCATACAATATCATGTTTTGGAATCTCTTGTTGTCTCTTCTCGACATATGTCCCTCTTCTTTCCTTTACAAACTCATTACTCATCTTATAAGAGCAAGACTATCCATTACAGAACTATACCATTTCTGACGGCAAAGGTGTCCCAAGCACTAGAGCTGAAAGTAATCAGGGATTAAATGCCGACAGCGTCAGGATTAGTGAACCAGAACTACCAAGATTTTCTATCTTTTTTACGTTCATCCGATGACTACTAAAGGAATTGATTTGTACTCTTCGGCATTAGATGGACGTTAGGCAGGCATAGATACGCTGTGTTGTATTTTGCAGTGGGACTGTGAAATTAGCGCCTTTCGACCCAACACATCCGAATTCAATATGTTATTTTTGAGTGCCGGGTTGTCTTCCTCTTAGATCCCTACTCGCTTGGCCAGACTAGACAGGTTAGCCTGTCTGTGGAAGCACCGCGAAGAGGTGGAGAAGAATCTGGATAGTTCTGGTTCACCAATCCTTGGCGCAAGCAATCAGCTGTGGGTCGCTGACAGCATCCAGCTCTGCTGCTGTGAGGCGCCATTGCCCCAATTCCAGATCCAACTCCATCACTTCACGTTGCCCCTAGAAACAGACTAACCAGCCTGGCCAAATGAATAGGAATGGAGAAGGAAGGCAACCTGGTACTAAAAAATATAATGCTGAAGTCGGATGTTTTGGACTTAAATGCATAAATATTAGTTCTATAACAAAAAACAACACAATGCATTTTAGCCAACTTAATGTCCTTTTAAGGCAAATGATGAAAAGGTCTATTCACATCTTTATTTATTAATCCTCGGGTGAAGGCAAGAAAGAAAATAAAGACATCCATTTTATTTTTTATTTTTTTTGGGGGGGGGGGGGGTGGTGTTGTGGATTTTATTGAGGGGCTTGAAATAAAATATACATGCCCAAAGCAGAAGTCATCACTTAATGTAGACTTATAGTGGGTTTTTATTTCATTCAAAATTTTAAATATTCCTTGACTCAACTTGGAACCAAATTGACGTCAGTCTCACAGCAAAAAAGCTGCTTTATTCCACTTGGCGTTCTGAAAGAGGCCGAAGCAAAAAGAGAGCTAATTTCCAATATTAGGAAGAAATAATCATCATTTTTTGGCCATGTAATGAGAAGAGAACAACTGGAATATATTGTAACAACTGGGAAAATTGAGGGACGAAGAGATAGAGGAAAGCAAAGAGAAAAAATGCCAGATAGCTTAAGAGAATGGCTTGGCAGAAGGTCAACAACAGAAATGATAAATAACTATCGAGATCGAAAATTGTGGAGAGACATGATCACCTACGCCAGCAGGCCCGGTACTTGATGATGATTCCACTTGGCATCTACGCATATTTATAGGCATATTAAACAGACCAAACAATCATTTGCATCGGCTGAGACTAGTCTCATCACCCATGTGTATGTGTGGACAAGCAACACAGACAGCTAAACACATGCTACAGTGAGCCAGTAGTGGGCTGTAACGTGCAAGGTATGGTGACAGATTTACAAGAAAGGAACACAATACAATACTGACGGTTCGGCCTACATTCGGCCTTCTTCCGAAAATGAGAACATTGACAAAAAAACGATAAAAACACAGACAAATACTACTACATATAGGATGATTGGGAGAGGTAAGTTTATGAGAAGTGGACTAAGAGATGAAACGGGAGAGAGAGAGATATGTGCTACATGATGAAGGATATATAAAACATGCTACAGAATTGCAACATATTCAAGCAGTTGAGGAAGGACACTTGCTGACAGAAACACACATCCATACCAAGCTGTTTGGAAGTCCCGAAGAACTCTCAAGCACAGCAATATTTTTTAAAAAAACAGACCACTTTTGTAGACATTTTGAAACAGGCAGAGATCGAAAAGAAGAGACTCAACCACCAGCTTTGTAAATATATAATCAAGTACACACATGACTAAAACACTCAAGTAAAATCAAGTGCACTCCATGAAATGAAACAAAAAAACACTGAAGTATACAAACTTGATTTGTTATCAAAGAGTACTTAGTTTTGTCTGCGTACTTAACTTTACATTCGCATTATCACTCGAATAATTTCACTGGGTCAAAACTATATTGGTTAGAAAACTTTGACATATATTTGATTGTTACGATCGTCATCTATGTCTGTTTAGATTATGGTGGATAGGGGTATATTTAATCATCAGGTTATTTCAGTCATAAATATATAGAGATCAGCATTTGCCATTTCCGTGCTGAATGTTGTCTACCATGGAATGCCATTAAATCTCTGTCTTTTTCTTTGATGGTTACAGCTTCTGTCAACCTTCTGAAATTATCAACCCACTTTAGTCCCTGTCTGTCTGCTTTATCTGGTATTTTCCGCACGAACGTGACTTTCAGTAAGTTAAAGTATCTCTTTATGCGTCCAAAACAATGTTCATTTGCCTTGCTCGGATTACGTAAAATAGTTCTTTCTTTTTCTTAATCAGTTTCAAAACGTCACTGTTTTTTTTCTCTGCACTCAGTCTCTTTCCATTAAAAAAAAATAAATCTACTTTTCAAGGGTTTCATTTTTCATAATTAATGTCCGTGTTTCTGTATCATTTAAGAATTAAATAAAAAGTAGTAAAGTACCCCTGTCACGCCAAGTGGCGTATAGAGAATATGGTGTTAGTGACCATAAATTTTACAGACCTTCGGCACATGATTTTTTGGGGTAATGTGGTCGTTATTACGCCCGTGCCGCTTTACTTTCCCATAAAAATAATCCGGTACCCATTAAAGGTTGGGTGAACCCGGAAGCCCTCGGTTGGAATCGAACCCTACTTCTTGTCCTTTGTAGTCCAGTTTACTAACCACTGAGCTATCGCGGCTCCCATCATTTAGGAATGCTGAGTAGATATTACTCTTCATTTTTCTCAATATCGGTACTGATATCATTTGCTTTGATGTGAGTACATATTTCATGTTGTTACAAATAAAGACAGTGTACAGATAGTGCTGCGGACGACTGACTTTTGATTGAAGTGGGACGGTATGTGTGATCGAAGTCGCCACCGGCTCGACTACGAATGTTTAACCGAAGAGAAGGCATGACTTCATATGTTGGTATATCGATTCTTGAAAGGGGGAGGGGGCGCGCACGTTCACTAATCATGAAGTCTACAGAATTTGGTGCAGGCGCATGGAGTTCGTGCTGCCCGCGACGGCCGTTACAGCAATCCGGAAGTGTCATCATGGGCCGCGCCCCTTTTTTCAAAACGTAACACGTTCACTAGAACTGTCTGAACAATCACGATGAACACTTTGTTGGTTGCGGGAAGTTGGACGGGGTCTGAGCAGATATAGTAATGCCCCATCTGCAGTGACGAAAAAAATACTGTTTGTCCCATTCTTTTATTTATTTCTGTCCTACATTTTTATTTAGTTTTCTTTCTATTGTGTTTTATGTTAACATTTTTATATTCTAGTTTTTATTTGTGTGTATTGTCTCTATCCCAGAAAGTTACTGAGTCCCATGAAATAAATCAAACTATTATACAGAATCTGAGCAATACCCACGCACTAATTGCATCAAATAAAGATATAGAGTAAAACAGATGTCAAAAAAGACAACATAACATATTCAAAATTGGTACATAGCTTCAAGGACCAAGAAAATGCATTCGACCGAGTAAATAGAGAACGCCTATGGAGGATACTAACAACATATGGAGTAAGCCAATATCTGACTGGGAGCCGCGATAGCTCAATGATAAATAGCTGCCGAGATCGAAAGTTGTGGAGAGACATGATCACCTACGCCAGTAGGCTCGGTTCTTGATGATGATGTTAGCTCTCCTGTATATCGGCGAAAGAAAAAAGAAGAAAAAAACAGAAATATCATTTATACTTTGTAAAAATAGCAGCCATGAAAAGGGTGGCCACATTAGACTAAAACATTGATTGTCAAATTTGTAGACTTCGGTCCCGTGTCTAGTTTTACAGATACTCTTTTATGTGATGAATTAAGCTAGTTTAAGCCTGTCTACTTCGCGGGCACCGGGGAGTAAGCTGAGAATGCGTTCATTATTTTCACCGAGTTAGTAAAATAAATAAGGGAGCCGCGATAGCTCAGTGGTTAGTGAACTGGACTACAAAGGACAAGAGGTAGGGTTCGATCCCAACCGATGGCTCCGAGTTCACCCAGCCTTTAATGGGTACCGGATTTTTTCTGGGAAAGTAAAGCGGCACGGGCGTAATACCGACCACATTACCCCAAAAATCATGTGCCGAAGGTCTGTGAAATTTATGGTCACTAACACCATATTCCCTATACGACACTTGCCGTGACGGGTGCACTTTACTACTTACAATATCTAACTAACCTTTGTAAAAAGTATTTAGATCAACAGCAACAGGCCACACAGACCACTTTGAAGTTAGTGACAGGGGTGCATATTATCTCCCCTATTGTTCATTACCTACATGGACTATATATGTAAGTTAACCAACCCATCGGAGGCAGAGTAGCTTCTACTTGCAGACGATCAGGCACTAACATGGACACATAGACTTAGCTGTTAAGCACAGGCACCCAATATTATATGAAAATCAACACAAGCAAGCAGAAGTCATGAACATTGCAAAAGAAAAACAGAATATCAACATAGCGATAGACAGCAGACAATTAAAACAACTGGAGGAATTTAAATATCTAGGAAGTCTAGTGACAAACGACAATGCACAAACCGCAGAAATAGACATAGGATGCAAACAAGTTTGCCAAATCATTGGACAGCTATCACTCCTGCTGCACAACAAGGAAATAACACTTGAGGCAAAACGGACAATATACAAACCAATCTTCATCTCAATATTGTGCTACCAATGCCAGACCTGGACTCACGAACAAAAGACAAATAACCACCACTGAGATGAAATGTATTAGACAAATTTCAGGAAAGAGCCTGAGAGATAAGATCAGAAATGAAGAACTGAGAAACAAGCTTGGAATAATTCCCACCAGAGAATACATAACGAAACAACAGATAAAATGTTTTGGCCACGTTATAAGACAGAAGGATCAAAAACACAACACCAAAACCTTTAATAAACATTATGAGAACACCAGACTCTAGGGTCAACTACAAAAAGATTGATTGATGGACTATTGGAAATACTAGGAAACATAACAGCAGCAGAGGGGAAACAGAAGGGCAAAAGACAACAAATTATATCTCCCTTCAACTCTGAAAAGAAAATGAGGAAGGGCAGAAGATGAAAACAGAGATATCACATACTGCACGCCTTTGCAAAGAAAAAATAATTAAAAGATGAGGCAGTAGCAAGCAAAATAATATTTAAAGTAGAATAATAATATCAAGAGGTGGACTGGTGAATCACTTCCAGAGTACACCACCATGAGATAAAACAAAATGCTATTCCATGGTAGTCCATGCCAAACAGTATTTTTTCTGAAAGCAGCTGATTTCTTTTACCAGGATTAGTGAGCAACAATTGATGAAGATCCTATTCAATAGCCACTTGAAGCAGATCTTGAAACAAACTAACCAGCCTGGTCAATCCTGCAGATGTTGAAGAGTAAAGCCTGGCTAAAGTGGGATAAAAAAGAAGTCACAACTTGTTATAAAGCACAACACAATGTGTCTATGCCAAGTGAAAGTCCATTTAGGGCCTGACAAGAAAGAAGATTGTCAGGCAAGCAGAAACAACAATAAAAGTTCTCAATGAAGTCTGCCTTTCTACAAAATATCACTCATCATGAGTATATTACAACATTTATTCAGGCCTTCTGGACCAGGTAGAATAATAAGGTAAACTAACACTTGATATAGTTAGTGTTTGCTGTTCTACCTCAACAAAGCTGAAAGAAAATGTAAAGTCAGTGCTGCTGTGGTTTGCAGTGAGCTGAAACATTTGTAAAATGTATCCAATTTCAGAACAGCAATTTTAGAATACCTGGTTTTCCCTTCCCCTTTAATCTCTACACATTTGACTTGTTAAATTCTTCCCAGCACCCCGTGGTGATGTGAGGTTTTAGTTAGCACTGGTTCATGATCCAGGTAACAGCAGTCAGACAGGAATCTCTCAATATTTTCAGCTAATTCATTGCATGCTTCTTCTAGACTGGTTATATTTGATCCATGTCCCAAATATCTCTCTCTCTCTCTCTCTGCGATCATGACTCAATCAGAGTAGGATTCCAGACTCTCTCATGAAGTCAGCTGTCTGTTTAAGTGATTCGATTGCTCTATATAGTTTCTCTTCCAGGGAGGTGGGTGTGGACCACATTGCTCTTCTCAGAACTGTGTGCTGGGGGCAATCCTGTAGAACATGTTTTGTAGTCATATTGTCCAGTGTACAGTGGCATAGGCTGGTTGTACCTATTTTGAATTTGGTGAACATGTGATTCCTCATTCTATTGTGGCCAGTGCGTAGGCGAAGTATGATGACTTGATTCCTCCTTGATAGTTGATGGTATCCGTCCCTCTCGTTATGCTTTGGGTGTTCTCGTTTCCATTTTTCATGGTACTGACCCTTGAGGATGGATTTGGCTTAATCATAACTGATTGGATGGTTCTCTTTTGGTAATCCCAAATATAAATATATATAATTAAAGCCTGAACAAAAGTTTGGCCGACATTAATCACATCACTTCAACCCTTACTTAAGAGCCTTTGGTTCTCCCTAATGTCATTATTATATTGCCTGAAAGATAGAGTCACATTACGAAACATTTAAAACCAAATGATATCAGCATGTAATCAAACAAAACACAAATGGAAAAACATGACAACATGTGACATATTTCCTTTTATAGCATCTACAACAATTTATTTTTTATAAAAGTTGAAGTTTGAGGATTGTCAAATATTTTATTTATTTTTCATGACTATATGTGTTCAGACACATTAACAATAAACAAGCCATTATAAAACTGGATTGAAGTCCTAGATAAGCAAAAGAAAGTGGCAAAATTGGAAGGCATAAAAGCAAATATGTAACTAGAGAAAGAAATTAGGGATAAAAGTAAAATGTAGATACAGATATAAATTTGACACAAATTATTGTTAATGACATAAAAAGAGGTTGTGGATAAAAAGTATGTTGGAAACTCACTGATGATGGATTGTACCAGGACCAGTGAACAAGAACCATCCAGATCTTTACGTCTTGTTGAGGTGCCTTTGGAAACAGACTAACCTGACTAGTCTGGCAAAGCGGGTAGGAATCAAAAAGGGAAGGCACTCAAGTATTCAAAAACACTATGCTAAAGTGCTGGACCAAAACGCACATATAATCTACAACACAACAGATCTACAATTACTTCACATCCTTTTTAAGTACGGACGATAATGAGGTCAATCAATTCCTTTAGTAGTGATCAGGTGAATGCAGGAAAAAAGTAAATCTCATAAAACTAAAATCATAGGGTAAAGTCCTAGTTTATTCATATAAATTATTTCAGTGAAACGAGTGACCTCCTCCAAGTTGGCATCGCAAAAAAACTACAGTTGTTCTCAATTACTAAAAATTATTTTAGAGTTAAGGGCAGTGATGGCGGTCCATTGATCCAAATTTTACTAGACTGGCAGGTCAATGGACCGCCATTTGGTCTGTCATTCTATTTTCTTGGCCTTTGAAGTGCACAAATAAACCACTATATTAAATAACTATAAATAAAAACCAAAGTTTCAGTTGGTTAAAAAAATTAATACAAAGATAATTTTGAAATAAGTTACTAATTGTCTTGTTACAAATGATAAAATATTTAGTCTAACTGCAAGAATTATTTCTATATTACTAGATCACATCACACGTAATTTTTGACAATATTCTTAAGTTTGGCTCTCTGATCCTGGGTACAATCTGTCCCTCAGTCAACCTTAAGTTGGCCACCACTGTTTAGGGTTAGATTTTAACTTCATGTTGTTTCTCTTTTCTCTACAATTAGGGCTCTGAGTAAAGTGGAATTTTACTCCAGGGGATGTTACTCTTCAGAACTTTATATGACTAAACTAGAACGTTACCAATCACAAAATTCAGGCAAGTAGGTCTGTGTTCTATTTCTTTGTTGTTAACTATTTAAACTCTGCGATTAAAGTACCCAATATATATAAAGCCCATATGCCTGAGTGTGAACTGTCTAAAGAAATTAGTGCAGTACTAAAATTAATCTTTCATGATTCAATGGCAATGTGTATTTTTAAACAACATTTGTCTTTGTCAAAGTTAATCTGTACAAGTCTGCATGTGATAACTGACATTAATAACAGGGAACACAAATGTTATACACTGATTGATATTAAATATAAATTTGTTATTACAAATACAAGTTTTGTTCCTACAAATTAACCATGTATATATTTTTAATCAATCTACAGTACATAAATTTCATAGTTAATCGAACATAAATTTTTTAATTGAATTCAAGGTCATGTTACCAACATAAACATCCACAATCAATAAGAGAAAGTGAGCCTGTCATGCAAGATATTAGAAGAAATAACTAGAAAAGCACAAAGCAAGCCTCAAATGGGGAAACAAGAAATAAAAGAGACTGACACTGTGAGGCATAGACAGCAGGCATCTACTCCCTTAATGAGGCTAAGAAGCTTGCTCAGAATAGTGACTTATGGGCAGAAACTCCGCAAGCCTTGTGTGATATCTGCTGGCACTGGCAGGATGTAAGATGTTTAATGTGAGTTCAGTCCTTGCAATGGTGGAGGTCTGTTGGTAAGGATCCAGTAGCCTGCCAGCTGATGACCTTCGGCTACACTCAACATAATGATATATGCAGGTATTTTTTAGTTCCCTTGTTTTCCACACAGGGTTTTCCTGAGATGTTCTACTGTTTAATGTTGATATAGAAGACCTAGTATGCAGTACTTCTGAAATGGACAAACTCCAATAGAACTCAAAGGTCAAGAAAGACAGTGCAACCTGCCACATTGGCTACTTAACAGAGTTAACAGCTTGACTTCCATGGCATTAGAAAAGAAGAAGAATCTAAGTTTTACTTTAATCTGGTATTGCAAATTTTCTTGTGTTACAGTGATCCTTCAATGAGATGAGTTTTCATTCGGATGATTCCACTGGCACGGGCAGTTGAGCAATTAAGGATTTTAATTCATTTGCAGTGATACAGGGGCCTTCGACTAACCATAACCATAATTTTTTTTTTGTACTGTACACATTGATTTTTATTAGGCTGTACATTATCATTTGTTACAGTAAATATTTGTTTGGGTACATTATACATTATCTTGTGTTACACTGAATATTTTTTTTTTCTATCAAAAAATTTATCTTGTTACACAGGATTATTTGTTTGTATTGAAGGTTATCTTATGTTACAATGAATAATTTTTTATATTGTAAATTATCTTATTAATCATCTCTGGATAATTTGTAAGTTATAATATTTGCTTAACAGTGGTACTTGTTTGGAACCACTGTATATAGGATAGATAACCAAACATCTTGGAAGGGGATAGTTATCATTATATGTTACAAAATAAACTAAAACAATAAAAAGATGTATCCTTAAAAGCAGAATTTCATCAGCAATGATGAATGTTAATTGAATTACAGCAACAGAAGATACAAATTAATGCCACAAGGTGAAATGCTAGATCTTTGTACTTATGACCAATAATGGTGAAAACTCTTAAATCAATGGCATGATTGAAAATTGGTGTCTTAATGGCAAAACATTCTTTTTCCTTTCAGCTCCCTGTGGAGCATAGGTCTTCAACAAACACTTTACAAGCTGTTCTGTTTCTTATGAAAAATAAAAAATAGTATGTAAGAAGCTTTACGTGATAAGTGGACGACACAGACTAAACAATGTTTCGTCCCAATTGGCCTTCATCAGGAACCAAAAAAAAAAAAAACACAGACACAAAACTAATAACGAAACAACCAAAACAAAAACAATCAAAATGTGTTAAAGAAAACAAAATAAACTATCCTGTCAAAACCAAAAGGAATAGCAACCAAGTGCGGCTGTCGTGAACGTAGAGAAACGTGCAAAAGTGTGCGCAAATGCACACATAACCCGAGGAGTTCACACAGGGGTCAGTGTGCAAACACAAAGGAGAAAGAATCGAATAGTAGACTAACAGGTGTTCAAAAGACGGTAAGAGTGAGATGTCTGAGAGTGGGGTACAATAAAAACAAATGAGGGGTAAGGAGCACAGAAAAAAAGCTATAGAGGAGAACACCGAAGTGTCTCATAAGGGACTAGAGGTGAAGAACTATAAATAGCATGGCATAGTAAGTAGACCAAAGATCTTTTCAAACATCCATTTATAAAAGTCAGTATCTTCAAGACAGTCTTTTTTGTTGCCCTCCATATTTCACAGCCATATAATTAGACTGAATTAATATTGGAGTTCAACATTTTATTTAATGTTTGTATTTAACCTAATTTCTTTGGATTTTAATATTTCCTTGTGCAATAGAGGCTCCTCTTGCATTTTTCTATCCTTGATATCATTCTGTTTCTCCTTCTTTGTCTATAAAACTGCCGGTGTATATATATATATATATATATATATACATTGTATATATATATATATACATGTATATATATATATATATATATATATATATTATGTGTATATACATACATACAATTTTAAGTCTTTTTAGGTATTTCTTCTAAATGGCAAGACATGGTGATGCATTAAGACCACAGAAAGAAAATGAAAGATAGATGTGCATATGTATGTGCACATTATGGGACAGACATCGAACACCCTGTGAAAGATGGCCTTTGACCAAAGAGAGTTTGAAAGAAGATTGTGTTGCAATTCCAAGATGCTGGCCACTGATAACTTTATCTGCCTGCAGTCATAAGAAGAAAAGGTTTCAAATACCTGTCTGTGTGAGCACCTGTTTATTACTTAAATGTTATAGCCTATGGAGTCTTGGTGGCTGAGTGATTGGTGTGCTTGCTTCTGATCAGAAGTGTCTGGGTTCATTTCCCAGATGTGTGGCAAATTATTTTTTGGACTAACAAGGCTTCATGGTTCACAGAGCCTCTAAAAATGGGTACCAGAGAATTTTTTGGGCAGTAAGGCAGACCTTGGAAAGTATAGGGTATTTGCCACACCTTGGAACATATAAGGAATATGATGTTAATGTCTTTTTTTTTTAAATAGCCATCAATACATTTATGGGTGATGTGGTCAGTATGATATCAACCAACTAGTTGTGTACAGAAAACCTCTGGTGCTCATTATAAAAAGCTTGGTGAATTATGAAACCACAACAGCCAGATAAAAATTAGCCACTGTTGGGAGATGAATTGTAAAGTAAAAAAAAAAAAAAAAAGTAAAGTACCCCCATCACACCAAGTGGCGTATAGTGAATATGGTGTTAGTGACCATAAATTTCACAGACCTTCAGCACATGGTTTTTGGGGTAATGTGGTCGGTATTACGCCCGTGTCGCTTTACTTTCCCAGAAAAAAATCCGGTACCCATTAAAGGCTGGGTGAACCTGGAACCGTCGGTTGGGATCGAACCCTACCTCTTGTCATTTGTAGTCCAGTTCACTAACCACTGAGCTATCACGGCTCCCTGAATTGTAAAGTAAGTTTTAATAATTTTCTTTTGATATTTCTTATGCAAAACTGCAAGTGTATCATTTAGCAATTGTGAAATATAGCAACATCCTTGACTGTCCATTCTTCTTACCTGCTGTAATTATTCTATTGCACAAGAAAACAAATATTGGAAAATGTTACAATATTTTGAAATTGTGTTTTGTGACTATCTAGGCACACTAACAATATATAACTTTAAGTGTCACAGATTGATAATATTTTGCCAATTATTTAGCTAGAAAGATAACAATAAAAAGAGTTTTGTCATAATGTTATGTAAGGTGGCAGTAAAGATGGTGGTTGGAGAAATAAAAGACATCATGGGCATAATTATACATCAGCCTGAGATCCTTCTCAAGACATATAAGTAAAATCACAAATACATGAAATTAACAAAATATTTAGTTGCAAGAAATTTTTTTCTATTCTTTTCTATTATTTTAAAGTAAAGCTTTCTATTTTTTTTTTTTTAAATTGTTTAATTTACATTTTATTTTTATAAACACTGAGGTCAAATGGTGATATCTAATGAGTCTGAAGAGACAATGGATCTAGCAGCCGAATGAGAAGTTTGTGTTCTACATGCTCACCTAGAGTTGGCAGACTACCTCACTGCACCTCGCTGTGCCTGTCTTATGTAACACAGCTGTTTGTGTTAGCCTCAAAGTGACAACTTAGTACCAATTTTAATCTAGTTCTAGAAACTTTATACCCTTTTTTATGCTTCAGGATGCACTGATGATACTCCACTTTTTAGGTGTGGTTCCAGTTTGTGAAACTACATAAAAATATGAATTTTTACTTTAATTTATTTTTAAATTCATGATATTTTAGAACATTAATTGCTCACGAGAATTAACATTTTGAGAGGTAGTAATTTAGTCATTTCTGATATTAAAAATGTAATTTTTCATGACAAATATTTAATCATTAAACTATGACTTCAAATTGGGAAATGAACCTTTTACTTTTAAACAAGTAAGCAAATGTATCATCTACTAGACCACTCCAACAAGTTAGTCATAATTTAATAACTTAATGTCATACAGACTTGCATACAAAAATACTTATAATGAAATGAAAAAATAAAAGAAAACACGATAAATCCAACAAATTTTAGTGATCTAACACAAAATTCATTTTAATCATTTTAAAACAGCACATATCACAGTTTAAGACATACATTTCAATGTTAAGAAATAAAAACCAACACCAATTTTAATAAATGTTGGGGAAGATGAGAAAGAACACAGAACATATCTGGGCTCTTTGAGTGCAGAAACACACCAAGAAAATAAAAACTTAAATACATTGTTATCTACACAATGACTTCAATTATTTACAGTTGGCTTTTGACTTGACTGATAACATAACTCACATTACAAATTGTTCTTGTTTCATGTGGAAAAGAAAAGGTGAGTTTTTAATTAATCCTATCCACATTGGTCACAAAATACAGCTGCCAGCCTCTAGTGCTACTCTAGAACTTTACAATGTTTTCACAATCCATCCAACTCGTGGTTTTCCCCAATTCCTGAAGTAATATCACTGGTTGTTGAAGAAGTGTAATGTCATCTGACTTACACTAGTATGAGGATTTATTCATAACTCATACAAGAAGATTTCCTCAGAACAGTTCACTCACACATGAAGACTTGCAATAACTAACTTAAATAATGAAGATTTTCTCAGAATAGCTCATTTAATCATGAAGATTTCTTCACAATAACTCACTCACACATGAAGACTTGCAATAACTAACTTAAATAATGAAGATTTTCTCAGAATAGCTCATTTAATCATGAAGATTTCTTCACAATAACTCACTCACACATGAAGACTTGCAATTAACTAACTTAAATAATGAAGATTTTCTCAGAATAGCTCATTTATTCATGAAGATTTCTTCACAATAACTCACTCACATATGAAGATTTCCACATGATGGCCTATATAAAATGCATAAGAACACTTGTACATAATGAATAAACTACACACACACAGACAAATTATATATTTCAAGACCACAAAAGAACACACGTTACATTCATAAACTACACAACTAATCAAATAAATCTCTTCACTGCTAATATACAGATTATAGAAAGAATACACAATTCTTACACAGATAAGACCTGATGTTAATATACTAGTGAAATGTAATGTTTAAAATTTATGTAATAAATAAATCACTACTAAATCACATATATAATAAATATCTATTCTATCTATTGACCTTTCGAGCCGTAACCGGCCCATAGGGCGTAGACCAAGATACACCTTCACCTATATGAATTTTTGTTCTAGCAGTTTTCTTTTAAAGATATTTTATCAAATCTCGCCATCTGTCTCTGTTCTGTGCAAGCAGTTCTATCTCATTGAGGGAGCCGATTCCTGCTGCTCTTGCCTCTCTCATCAATGTTCTTCTCAGTGTCTCCCTGGGTCTTCCTCTTTTTCTTTTACCTGTTGTTTCCCATATGAGGGCTTGCTTTGCTATTCGATTATTATCTCTTCTCATCACATGTCCAACGTATGACCATCGTCTTTTCTTTATTACTGAAGATATTAGTGGTTGATTGGCGATTTCTCTAATTTCCTCGTTTGTTTTGAATTCGTTCCATTCTATACCAAGTATTTTCCTTAGACATTTATTTTCGAATGCGTTCAACTTTGTTTCTATATCTCTTGTTGTTTTCCAGCTTTCACACGCATACGTAAGGGTTGATAGTACATTTGATTTGAATAGCCTAAGTTTTGTGTTTGTGCTAATGAGTTTTGATTTCCACAACTTTTCAAGGCTTCTGAAAGACATTGCTGCTTTAGCCAGTCTGATTCTAATTTCTTTGCTCGTATCCCTTCTCGATCAATGTGACTTCCAAGATAGATGAAGTGATCGATCTCTTCTACTGGTTTGTTTTCCATGTATATTTTGTCACTTGTTGGAATTAAACTTTTCATGACTTTAGTCTTTTCATGATTGACCTCAAGCCCAATTTTGCTGGCTATTGATGATAGTTCATTTGTGTTTTCCTGCATCGTTTTATCTGATTGCTGATGAGAACTATGTCATCAGCAAAGTCCAGGTCCTCCTCCAGGTAATAAATATCACATAGAAAAAAATAATAATGTTAGGGAGCAAGTATATATTTCATTATTATAAAGTTGTGAAAATACTGGTCAATCATAATCAGCGGCAAAATTCTACCAAGCAGAAAAACATAATGTACTGTTCACATATAGAAACAGAATTAGGAAAATATAAGACCGTCAGTCTAAAAAACAGAGAAAATAATAAGAAACGTGATAAAAAAAAATTCAAATAAGGCATAATAAAAATATTAGTATATACAACTAAAAGAATCTGAAATGGTCAATATTATATTGGTGGAGAACTATTTAATCAATAACTTGGCATAAAAAGAAAAAAATACTGTAAATGGAAGCAAAAATTAAAAAGGAATAAAACATTTGCCACTACAGCAGTCATGCTCTGGGTTCCATCTTTTAAGTTCTGCACAGATGTGGTCTTGGGGTTACAAGACAATAAAATTGTAGGTTTCAGGTATGTTGCATTTACACCTGCTTTGATTTCACATAACTTTCACGTCTATACCCACTGTTGTAAGTTCTTAGATTACCTGACTAGCCATGGTTTCATTGATCATAAGCAACAATTAAAATATAAGAGTGCATGCCATGACAAGTCACTAACCAAATTATTCTACTTGAAATGTTCAACTAATAGATGAAATATTAGATTCCAGAAGTGCATTTCTGACACTGAAGTAGTAGAGATACAGACTTAGCATGAGAATAACTGACCTTGATCTTCAAAATAAAGTTAAATAATTCTGGTTCATTGGACAATTATTCATTTTTTTTCCATTTTAAATTTCCACAACTACTACTTATATCATATAATCAAATATGAAAATAAGCTTATTAACAAAGATGATACTAACTCTTTAAGTCCTTGCATGATTTATGACACTACCCCGTGTGTTACCGGAGCCTCATTATGAGGGAGGTAAAGAATAGTGACACTGTGACCTTCCAGGCATGTTGTAAGAGGCGACTAAGGAGGTTGATCGATGGCTTGACAAGCTGTCATTGTAAAATGTATTGTTATGGAAACAAGCCATAGATTTTAGAGCAGTGATCTCTGCAATATGTGCCATCTTCGGCTCGAAAGGACAATAGATAGATGATTTATGATGCAACTTATACTACCCGCCACTGGATCCTTTAAATTACTTCCAATACGTAACATTGACATGTTTGTGATAAAGAAGTGTGGAGTATCAGCTAAAATACAATACAACTTGTATGTTAAGAGAGAAAAAGAAATGAAATACAAAAGTTAGATAACCAGACTCGTATATTACAAAGCAAGCCTGAATTTGGAAGATTTTGATACTAATGAAACAGAAGCATCAATTAACAACAATACTGACAGATTAAAAGAGAGGTAAAGCAAAAACTGAGACTTACTCTTCTATTTCTTCATCACTATTTGTAACAGAAGGTATTCAATATTAACAGATTTATTTAAAATATTCAAAGCTTATAGGCAATTTTGTTTGTGGCCAGGCTATATTTCTGTTCACAACTTTGGCCCTGCAGGCTTATTGTACATTACACCATGATCTTGTTAATTTGTAATAAGATTTTTACACATCATTTCACTCTTTAGATAATAAATGTACAAATCTAAGGATACAATTCTTGGAAGAAAATGTGTTAATATACGTACATAGCATATAATACAGGAAAACTGCATATAATTACATATTTTTACTCATACACAATTGCAAAACATTCACATGTATTTGAAATAATTGAAGCAGTTAAAGAAAAACATTGATAAATGTTAAATACCCAAACCAGTAATTTCAGAATTATAAATGTGACAGATAATAACAAAGAGGTATTTGAACTTCTGTTTACTAAATATTTAATGGAGCGATTAGTAAACAAGAAATAATTATACACATAATTAATTTCCTCCAATAAGGGAGGTAATTGCAACAACAACAAAATTTCAATGGATGTTCAGTTAATAGGGACTTTCTCCAGAGAAATGTATCCAATAAGCAGACTAGTTTTACACACAGAATTAGATGCAGAATTTTAGTTGCCAATAAGAATACAACTATTTTGATCAATGATTTTTAAGAACATTTCAACAGTACCATTTGATTAGTATTGACAGTGAGTAATAACAGACCACTGTTGTGAAGAAGTGACCACAATTTAGAGGTGTTTGTCTAGCTGTAGAAACACAGTTCAGATGAAAAATATGAGAGTTTAATTTGACATGTAAACTAAGTATATAAATCTAGAGTAAGGACAGTGTGTATAAAAAAAAAAAAACCCCAACTTTTTATGGAAATGTACAAGAAAAAGGAACAGAAATTAGTTATTTCATAATTTATAACACTTTAGTTGTTCAGAATTTGTTATATATATACATCATGCCAAGATATATTGATGGAAATGAATATTATGAATATTATAAATTTGTCTTTGACAACACTACAGACGCAGTGAATACAATTTTTTTTTTAATTTACAAAATTAAATACACAAATATGTTTGAAAATAAACATCCTAACAATAGTATATTTCAAGAAGTTATTACTTAAATAAATCCTGATGTCTACACATAGCAGACTGGATACATTACCTGCTTACTGTTTATGCTCAGTCATAAAGTTCAATGGAGTGTGAAAAGCTGCACATTAGTGCATTTACTTTTTTTTATATTTAACACATACTATGCAAACAGTCAATGAAACATAGCTGACTGCTGACATCAGGATGGTGAACAAGAACTGATCAAGATCTTGTTTCATTTCCTCCATTGTAGCTCTGAATCAGACTAACCAATCAGGTCAATCAAACAGGAATCAATGAGGAAGTGCCCACCAGATGCTAATAAACAGTGCAGGATATTTAGGTCAAAAGGCTCCGATGCGACAAAAATGACACAACACAAATTAGATTCTGTATTTTAAGAGAGGATCAGTTAACTCTTTCTGTACATTTCGCCGCACGTGCGCCATGCCGATTTCGGCAGTGTAAGTTTCGTCACATAGTGTGACACGCTCAATTTGATTAGTGTGAACGTCATCAAACCATATTCTTTTTACATGTCTTGTATCATCTTGATATTGGTGAAATCTAATACCTTGTTCAATTATCTAAGCATTTATATATAATATATCATATGTTAGATAAATATAAACATGTAGATTGATTCTTAAAACCATGAAAAAATTTGTCTCTGAAATCTCTTCCATTGCGTCGATAAAAAGCTTCCGCATGGAAAGAGTTAAAGGACAAATTTTCTTGATTTATTTATCTCCATTTTTGTTTGACATCAATGTCACATAATGTTGTGAACATTAGTTGCCAATTGTTAATACATGTTTAACATACTATATAAATTGAAAGACATAAATATTCACTTATCTTACACTGTTATGTACAATAACAATATTTAATATAGTACATACCTTCATGATCATGCCCATACTCCCAAGTAGACAATGAACACAAAATTATGTGGTGTGACTGTACTATAACATTTTGTAACAAAACTAATAGACCAGATATAAACATTAAATTAGCAATTGAGAAGACATACAACAAACAGAAGAATATAATAGACAGACCAGTAATTGAGCACTCACATGTTGATCAGGTGCCTTAAAATAATACTAGAATGAGAATGCTACAACTCAGCTAATTCAACATTTTATGTTTAGCAAATGCTTAAAAGTAATTAGTGACCAGGTTAGACTTTTGCCTAGTTATTTAGACCAAGCTTGTGAAAGACACAATCAACTATCATCAACTGCCATTACCAGTTGGCATAGGTGATCATACTCTTTCACAATTCAGTCCACAGTGCTTCACACCAATTCTGCTGCTGATTGTTTAAAGTGCCACAACACCAAACTATCTATTATCTCCTCTCTTTGTTCTTTGCAGTTTCTCTTTCCCTGTGTTTTGTCAGCTGCAATCAAGTATTCCAACTTTCCTCTTCTCATGAAGTGCTAAAAAAATGATTGTTTCTTTCTGATCTTTTTAAAGAGCTCTCTTTTTGTGTTGGTCACTTTGAGAATTTCCTTGTTGAACTTTTTAGGTGGGAACTCTCAACATTCATCTGAGAAATCCTACCTCTATGGCCTCTATTTGTTTTTTAATTTGTTTTGTTTACCGTCCATGATTCACTTCCATAGGTCAGAATTGGTCATATATAGCACCAATGAACTCTCGTTTTTCATTTCTATTGCCATAGACTTGTTGAACAAAGTGTTTTTCATTTTCTGAAATGCAACATTGGCATGTGCTACTCTGCTTTTTTTAAATTTTCATTTCAGTGGTATATCTTTTGTCTGATATTATTGTGCCCAAGTATTTGAGGATCTTCATTTGTTTCAGATTTGTTCTGTCTGCTACTTCTAATAATAATTTTTATGGTGCATGATGGTCTTGGTTGTTTCTTTGATATGACTATTACTTCTATTTTCTTATTGTTTAGACTGAAACCCTCCTTGCTTTCTGTCATTATGTCTATCACTTCTTGTAGTTCATTCAGTATCTCTGATATTAAGACCGTTCTTTCCACATATCAGATTGTTTATGTTGTGCCTGTTGATTTTATCGACTATACTACATGTTAAAACTGGTTTAATTACATTCACAAAGCAACTGGTTTTATTGGCAAGTTACTGGTGCTGGCCAGTAAAGGTTTAACCCCTGGTAAAGAAGGCCTAGTACACTCACTGTTCTCTCTCAACATTTGTAAGGATTAATGTTATTGGATGACTGTGACTAAACAAAAATCTGAATGTCTATAGAGCCAAAATCCAACCCCCCCCCCCCCCCCCCAAAAAAAATAATGATAATATTCAACATATACAAAAGTAAAACATTACACTGCACAACAATATTTTAGAAATGAAAAAAATACAGTGCTTAACACTGTAGGCTAACATAACACATAAATAAGTAAGATTGAAGCAATTTAGTAAATGTATTGTAAGTGATGTAATACTATATACATATTGTTTTTAGAAAGTAGTAAAATTGCACTGTATATATATATATATATATATATATATATATATATATATATATATATCTATATATATATATATATATATATATATATATATATATATATATATATATATATATATATATATCTATATATATATTATACATTTATATATACATATATATTATATATATGTGTGTAATATATATTATATATATGTGTAATATATATATATATATTTTTTTGGTATATCTATATGTTGGTCATGTGATGAAAAGAGATAAGAGGAATCTCAAAGTGTTCTCAAATTAAAACCAAAGGGAAAAAGAATAAAAGATTGACCATGAGAAATACTAAAAAGAACTCTGAGGTGAGAAGCAACAATAAACAGGCATCAACTACCCTGCCGAGGTTGATAAGCTCGCCCAGAACAGGAACATGTGGCAGGACACAATTGAGGGACATGTGCAAAGTCTGACACTTGACTTTGATTGTCTGTCACAAAGAGTCTAAAGTTTCCGCCCCACGTGTTTCTTTCAGCTCAAAAGAACAATAGATAGATAGATAAAAAGTGAAGTAAAGAGCCCCATCACACCAAGTGGCGTATAGAGAATATGGTGTTAGTGACCATAAATTATGCAGACCTTCAGCGCAAGATTTTCGGGTTAATGTGGTCGGTATTATGCCCATGCCGCTTTACTTTCCCAGAAAAAATTAGGCACCCATTTAAGGCTGGGTGAACCCAGAAACCGTCGGTTGGGATCAAACCCTACCCCTTGTAGTCAAGTTCACTAACCACTGAGCCATCGCAGCTCCCAGATAGACAGTTTATAAATTTAAACAGTGTACATGCAGCCTTGTTTCACAAACTGTACGCACATTGGACTGTTCCTTTTGCTCTAAGTGTATGTGTGTGTGAGAGAAATCATAAATCATAGCTGTACATATGGACATGGCACCTGTAATATTTCTTAACAAGCTGCAAAAAGTCCCATTTAAACAGATTTAAATGTGGATAGCAGACTCTCAAAGGATCCATCTACCCAGGAATGTTGAGGGCAAACATTACTTTGTCTTTTCTGTGTATGGTGTGTGTTTACCTGTATATGTTCATTATTTTTTTTTTTTTGGTCTAGCTATATTTATTGATTAGTTTCAATTATATCAACACTACTAGTAAATTTTACGCCAATGAATGAGCTAGTAAATGGCTGTACAATTGAAACAGTCAGAAAGAGGTGATATTAATATCTTTGGTGTATGGTTAGCTACATAAACAAAACAATTATGATTTGTATATAGTTTTTATGAAAGAACCAATGTTCTAAGCTTGTTATTGACTCTAACTGATTTATTATATATTTTTCTTAAGGTTAAAAGGCGAGAGGAATAATTTATTTTCAAATAACAAACAATTTAATAAATTCTCAGTTATTGGAATGTACTCAATATATAAGATAGAGGTTCTCTTGAAACTTTACAATGCAACAAAACTCTAATATTTCATTTAATCACACCAAAGCTTGCTATATACAGGTGACTAATAGTTGTGTAAATTGTTTCTTCTCCCTATCACTGCCTGTGTTTTTAAACAATGAAAAAGTCATATTTTAGACTGGTGTGCCACGTGCAACAATGGTGTCATACAGGAGTGAATCTTGGTGAATTTTTTAAAAAATATTACAACATAAAAAAAAAAAAAATTACCTAAGTAGAATTTCTAAGCTCTGAACATTTTCAATAAAGGGGCAAAGAAAAATTTTAAAAAGCAGTCATAATAATTCACATATAAGACTTTACCTAGTAAAGCCATAAACTTAATTTTAACATTTGATTTTGATTTGCATTTTATTAATGAAAAAAGTATACATAAAAAATTGTGTGCCATAACTTAGCACCTCTTTTTGTGTGCTGAAAATGTTGATAATTACTAGTATCAATTTATACAAGTAAGCTCAATTTTACTTTGCATTCATTTAAAATCAACATAATTTTATTATTTTTGTAAAAAAGTTTCCAAAGGAACAGAATGGGGCGGAAGGTTAGTTTTGATTCAAAATACTAAAAAGTGAAAAATACAGTGCAGTGATATATTCAATATAATAAAAAAAAATATGATAGATTTTTAAACTGTAAAGAAATTTATTTTTGTTACAAGAAAGCATATTTAAGACTTTGTCAAGTAAATTGATTAGTTATGACTATTTGCGACAGGATAAGTGGCGGTAAGAGCTGATCAATATCCTACTACCACAGTGTGCCTCTGGAAACAGACTAACCAATATTGTTAAGCAGGTAGGGAGGGATCAAAGATGGAATGCAACCAAGCACTCAAATAAGCTGAGCTGAAGTCTGATGTGTTGAGCCCAAAGGCACAAATAATGCAACTTGCTATAAATCACAACAAAACAACACATCTATACCTGCATAAACTTCTTGTAAAGTGAACTAGGAAGAGGTGCAGCCAACACCACTAAGAAAGGATATATCATCACCATTTACTATACTCAAGGATTTATATTAAAATGTGTCTCCCCCCCTCTCCATCAGCACTCTTTTCAGCTCCCACCATGCCAGACTGTTAAGGTGTTATGTTTCTGCTGTTGTCTTCTCTTGTATCTGCATATCAATTTGTGTGAGATTTAAAAGTTCTCTCCTGTTTAGGCCTCATTCAAAATATTTTCAGTACTCACTGTTGTACTTTTCAGTACAATATTCTTCTGTATTCAATATAACAATCGAAGAGATAAATGCATTAGGAGAGCTGGGAGTACAAGTCATAACAAAACTACTCAATGACATATATAACACTGGACACATACCCGAAGATCTATTAACATCTATCTTTGTAGCCATACCGAAGAAGTCAGGCACCACTGATTGTGAAGACCATCGCACTATTAGTCTCATGAGCCATATGACTAAAATATTACTAAGAATCATCATTAGACGTGTAAGGAACAAAATAAAACCAGAAATAAGTGAGGAACAATGTGGATTTGTGGAAGGCAAGGGCACCAATAATTCAATATACACCTTAAGAACATTGATAGAAAGATCTATAGAGGTAAAGAAAGATCTATATATATGCTTTATAGACTACACGAAAGCATTTGACAAAGTAAAGCATGTGGATATAATCAATATGCTGGAGAAATTAAATATTGATGGCAAGGATCTGTGAATCATAAAAAACATGTACTGGCAACAAACAGCAGCTATACGAATTAACAACCAAACAGGACAATTTCAGTTTATAAAACAAGGAGTCAGACAAGGCTGTGTTCTGTCACCGGATTTGTTTTCACTTTACAGCGAACATATTATGAGATCAATAGTAGACAAAAAATGAATTGAAGTCAACGGTCACAACATAAATAATCTACAATTAAGACACAGTCTTAATAGCGACAGAGAATGAGCTACAAGAAATGATAGATATAATAGTAAAAGAAGGTAACAAGAAAGGTCTCAGTCTGAATAGTAAGAAAACAGAAGTAATGGTTATACCGAAGAAACAATCATCCCATCATGCAGCATAAAAATAAACAAGACAAAGCTGAAACAAGTGCAACGTTTCAAATACTTGGGCACAATAATAACATCAGATGGGAGATGCACCACAGAAATAAAAAGCAGAATAGCTCAGGCCAAAATAGCATTTCAGAAAATGAAAAATATCTTATGCAACAAATCTATGTCAATAGAAATAGAAAGAGAGTTCATTGATGCTATATAGAACCAATTCTGACCTAAGGAAGCGAATCATGGACAATAGACAAACAAATGAAAAGACAATTAGAGGCCACAGAGATGGGATTTCTCAGAAGAATGTTGAAAGTTCCCTGGACAGCTAAAAAGACCAATAAGAAAGTTCTCAAAGAGGCCAACACAAAAAGGGAGCACTTAAAAAACATCAGAAAGAAGCAATCAACATTTTTTGGGCACATCATGAGAAGAGGAAAGTTGGAATACTTGGTCACAACTGGCAAAATAAAAGGAAAGAGAGATCGCGGATGACAAAGAGAGAAAATACCGGTAAGCTTGGTGTCATGGCATGGAAAACAGTCAACAACAGAACTCATGCGATGCACTGTGGATAGAAGATTGTGGAAAGACATGATCACCAACGCCAACCGGTACGCCACATGATGATAAATACCACAGCAAGCTGGCTTCCAACAACATAGATCTACTGAAGCCCAGATCATCCACATAGTCCAAAAAATAGAAGATGCTTTCCAAGAGAACCTGCATAACCTTCTAGTAAAGTGGACAAGGAAGAGGTGCAGCCAACACCAGTAAGAAAGAATATATCATCACCATTCCTATGCTCAAGGATTTATATTTGTACTTTTCAGTACAATATTCTTCTGTAGAACAAAGCATCTGTTGTTCCCAAAAACCTTCATATTTATTCATGAGTTGTTTATGATTCACTTCCACATGACAAGACAAGTATTTAGGAAACATCAAAGAATTTGCTTTCCTTATTTCTATTTGCGGAAAAAACTATTCATATTGTGGATTACTATCCACAAAAATAAATAAAAATTATTAAAATATATTATTAGAAACATTTTTATTTTACTTTTAACTTAAAAAGTGCATGAAAATAATGTTCTGTTGAAATAGTATATTTCAAGAATTAGGCAAGAAAAAAACCTACAAAACAGTTAATTTTCTCACTTTAAAAAGACTATGAGATTTCTGAAAACACAAACTGAACTAACACATTTACAATTCATTGTAAACATTTTATGATCGCACTATGGCTTATGAAATACCAGTTCCCAGATATACAGAAGTGATGTTAATGAGCCTGATGTTCATTTTGGGGTAAAGCTATCAATTGAGATGGATTTTGTTGACTCTAGTGGGTAGCTCAACAGCACTGACTGTCAAAGGCCACATCCCTCCTAATATGCCGGCTTGGATACTAACTCCTGTTACTACAGCTAATTCTGGGTCAACATTGGTATTGGGTCTTTTATTCATGAACTTTGTCACTAGTTCAATAACACGAGGAATTCTGGTGGATCCTCCAACTAACACAATTTCATCCACTTCATCATGAACTAATTCAGTTCTTTCTAGAACTTTTGCAATCGGATGTAGCACTTTCTCAAAGAGATCAGCATTTAAGTCCTCAAACTGTTGCCTAGTCACAATTTCTTGAAAAAGTTGGTTGTCCAGGGAACGAAGACGTAGGGACACAAGTGCTTTGTCTTCATAAGTGAGGTTTAGTTTAGTCTCTTCAACTTTAAGCCTTAAAATCTGAAGGTCTTCTTTGTCTTCAATAATCTTCTGGAAACGTGATACAATAACTTTTAAAAGAAATTCCAACAAGCGCTGGTTGAAGTCCTGACCTCCAAGGTAATTGTTACCTGCAAATATGATGATCATAAATCAACAGTTTGAACAATTTTCACATAACAAATTAATTGTTGAAACAATACAAGCATGCACAAACTATAATTTTATGTGATTCCCTAGTCCCCTCTTGAAACAAAACTTTATGTCCAAAACTGTATTGATAAGGTGAGTGGGAGGTGTGTTAGCAAAAACTGGCAAAATGGTAACATTGAGAGTCTGTCTGAGGCACTTAGGTCCACTCTTGTACTATCAAAATGTATACTATTAAGGAACTACTTCTCTGGAATCAATCTGTCAATTCTACTTAAGCAATTTACTCTTCTCTAATATCTTTTCTTTTTACGACTGTCATACTTATTGTCTAATCAGAAAGCCACATTCGAGTTGCAGCAGCTGTCTCAATCTCCAGCCTTATTTCACATAATGACCAAGCCCGACCAAGACTTTAACAAAAGTATGAACATTAAATTGTGAAATTGGATAAATATAAGAAAGTAAATTCTAACAGTCAAAATTGCAAAGAAAACAAATTCAGGAAACTCAGATGTAGGGTAAATAAATAAAAAAAAAAAAAAAAGAAATAGATTAATAAAATAAAGTTTGGATTAAAAACTGAGAAAAACAGTAAGAAAAGGCAAATAAACAAATTAAAGCAGAAATAAAACTGAAGTATACATAACAAATTATGGATGAGGAGCTATGCTAAGTATATAAATGCTACAAATATTATCACACAAAGATATAGAGAGAAAGGGTTATTTTGATCTAAATGTAAAGACAAAACATACCTGCCATAGCTTGTGTGAGAAACATGCCCCCTTGGACATTGAGAAGAGAAACATCCAGTGTTCCTCCACCTAAGTCTATCACTAGAACATTGTGACAGTCAGATTTTTTATGCAGCCCATAAGCCATTGCTGCTGCTGTTGGTTCACTTATCACACGAAGGACATCAAGACCTGGTGGCAGAAGTAGACATTTAATTTTATATCTACATGTCAAACTTTGAACACAAAAACTGAAAACTAGAATACAATTTATAGTCCACAAAATATCAGCAATGGCTTATTGTATTTTTGTGTTGAGTCCAGCAGTTGATTTTTTCTTTGATATGTCCCTTATGAATCTTATTAAATCTCTTCTTCCTTGTTCTCTCCTGCCTTGGATGATTGGTATCAACAATGGTTTCAACAGTACACTTCACAGCCCCTTCAATGATTTATAGACTTTTGTCATACATACACACCAAACCTGATTTCTGAGTCTTTTAAACACCAGTATAGGTGGCTAACAATTTTCCTACATTCTTCCTTTTGTTTTAGTAACTGGACTAGTTTGTATGTTGTTCCTATCCAACTTTAGATATAATCAATTCATCTGTTTTTTTTTTTTTTAAACTAGTCATATTTTTCCCAGCATAATTTCTTTCTGTACTTATTCTAAGGTACTCTTCAAGTTGACCAATGTTGTATGATGATTATATATATTTACCATGATGTGCAGATGATCTTTAAGGTTATCTCATTTATCTGGCTTGAATTTCACTTTCTAATTCTATCTACATTTAGGACCTATTTTTTCACAGAAATATAACAATGTTATTATTACTAATATGAACAATAGTTTAATCTTGTATTTTAGGTTCACTGATTTTTGTTTTAACAAATTGTTTTTAGCTTTCTTAATGTAGTTTTCAATTATACTCTTGTTTGAAAGTTTATCTAATGCAGCTTAGTTACAATCTATCTATCGACCTTTCGAACTGTAACCAGCCCATAGGGCATAGACCCAGATACTCTTTCTCTTATCTAAATTTGTATTCTATCAGTTTTCAATACTTGTAAAGATATTTATCATATCTCACCATTTTTTTCTCTTTTGTGTAAGCAACTCTATCTCATTGAGGGAGCCCATTCCTGCTGCTCATGCCTCTCTGATCAATGTTCTTCTCAGTGTCTCTCTGGGTTACCCTATTTTCCTCTTACCTGTTGTTTCCCACATGAGGGCTTGTTTTGTTATTTGGTTATTATCTCTCCTCATCACATGTCCAACATGACAATAATTTTTTATTCATTACTGAAGTTATTAGTGGTTGATTGGCAATTTCTCTAATTTCCTCTGTTTTGAATTTGCAATTACAATGCCGTCATAAAAATTACCACATCAAAATACAAATTCTTTAAAATTTGACAGTTTACCGTGGTCAAACATTCCCCCCCCCCTCTCTATACTTTCCTAATTACTACTTCTGGTGACCCCTGAGTGTTGGATTTGTTTCCTTTGATGTTAGAATAACACGTACGGTTCATGCAGTCAAATTTCAAGTCATAAACCAACCTAAGCCAGGAAATCTGAATCCCAGTGTCTCTCCTAGTGTAAACACAAAGAGATGTGTCAAAAGTTCAAAGGAAATACATTTTTAGAGCTCTTATTGGAAAATAACATTTTTAGAGCTCCTAAAGTTACATTTAAATGGTTGTAATTTTTACTACGATATCAAATAAGGGAGAGTCTACATATGCATATCATAATCTAGGGTTAATACTCTTCTCATACCAAAGTAAAACTAGGTCTGTACCTGTACTAAAGAGGAATGTCTGACAGAAAAGGAAAAGTTGATGTCTCAAATGTCTGTCATAAAAATCACATCAATATAATTATTATTGAAAAATACAGTATGGGTATACATAAAATAAAAGAAGATTGAAGTGCGAGAATGTATGTAGTTAAAAAAAAAAATGCATTAAAATAATCTAACAATTATAAATAAAGAAGAAGATTAATACAAAAGGCTCCAGAATGTGAATTCTGAATAATAAAATAAACTTTTCCTCTTACCAGAGTATAAATCCTACAATGTCTTTAATCTTTTCAGAAATAACAATTTTGGACAAGCATATTATTTATCCTCACAATTATCTCAAAAAGAGCTCCAAAAATGTATATTTTTATGTTTATAAATATATTTTTCTATGTGACATGATGTGATATGATAAAGAATTTATGAAAGCATAGTATTTTGATCGTGGAAGGTCCACATTTGTACAGCTGGTTTTACAGTGCAACAATACGTTACCATAACAAATATACAAACTTTGTACTATTATTTGTTACAAACATTAGAACCAAATCCAAAATTGTTTGAAATAGATCATTTTATGTAAATCATCTAGTGAAATGATGCAACCTTTCAGGGCTCAGGTACTAAATTTTAAAAAAATTATACCTTGCAAAATCTTTTTATTTTTTTTTAAATTACAAAGTAATCAAACACCCCCACCTACCAACATATTCTTGAAAATTAAACTTCCAAAACTAGAGATTTTCACTAGTGGCCATGTCAAAATTTCTAAATAAGCAAGTTAAGAAACATATACTTGGTGACCGTCAGCTGTTCAACTAACTGTTCAGAGATGTTATTTAAAGCAAATTCAGCCATACAGCTTGCTGAACAGTGGTGGAAGTGTTAAATCTTATGTAAAAAATGATTTTTCATATATCTTTTCATTAAACTTGCATACATGTAGCTGTTATTTTCCAAACCCACTGAAATTTCATAGCAAACCTCATAAATTAGATAACTTTGGCAACAAAACTTTTTTTTAAATGACAATTTTAAAAACGAGTAGTTTACTTTGATGACCAAAATCTCTACACTGAACACAGTTATCTGTCATTATATTTTAGTTGTCTTGATCTTTTCTTTTCTCTTTCTCACTGGTACAAAAAAGGTATCGTGGTTATATCATTTGTCATTCTTGCGCTGCTCGAACTGTCCGAATTAGTGATTTTTCTTTGTTGTTACATGTCTCTGTTACTGCATCTATCCATCTTCTTCTGGGTCTTCCTCTTGGTCTTTATCCATGCATTCATTAGTTGTCTTAATAATTACCTAAATTTAACATGTCTATAATTTTTATTCTGTTGTATTGTAGTATAGAAGGAGGACATAACATTAAAATTTTAGAGCTATTTATGGTGAATAATTTGTACATTCTGAAACTAAAAAGCCATCAAATTGTTTAACTACTCATTTAGTACACTGATAGATTCCTGATAAGATCAACTAATTTTTTGGGGTGAGGTGTGGGACTAAAATCACCTGATCCAACTTAGGGTGGAACTTACATCAAGGATTATTCCCCAACCCTACAGAAACTTCTCCAGCAGACCTCAGAAATAAAATAAATGCCACAATAATTTATTTTCTTTTTATTCAAAAGCAAAACTGGAAAGAGAGTAAGCAGTGTAAAATCCAATCATTTGGAAGCAAGACAATAGTTTTAACTTAAAATTAATTGAGCGTTCAGGTAGGTTTAATTAATTTCCTCATAATATACTTCAAACTGAAATGCCTTTTTAATTAAAATAAAGGATTTTACAAATATTTATGTGATATTACCTGCTAAAGATCCAGCCTTCATTGTGAAATTTCGCTGCAACTCATCAAACTCTGCAGGGGCAGACATGACAATTCTTGTGACAGTTGCTGACAAATTTTTCTCTGCAGCTTTTTTTAACTCCAGGATAATATATGCACCAACCTCTTGAGGCGACACGATTCTCTCTGTACCATTGATTGGGACAGCAAAATTCACCATACCGGTTGAGTCTGCTTTGAGCTGAAGCAAAAGAAAAGTTATTTCAAAATAAAAATTATAATAATTTGTGATGCATATTATGAGATTTAAAAAAAAAAAAAAAAGAAAAACAATGAACCTTGTCATGCCCTGTGGCATATAGGAAATATGGTTTTAGTGCTCATATTTTTGTAATGATCACACATTTTTGTATATGCCAGTGCCATATTTCTCTCCCAGAAAAACCCAGTACCAATTTATTAATGGGTGAACCTAGAAAACTTTGATTGGGAATAAAAGCAACCTCTCGTTCTCAGTTGGCAAGCTCATTAACCACTGCCCTGGCTTTATATATTTGAGATAGCTGCAAGATAAAAATATATTAAGAAAGTACAATTCTGTAATACTCAGCATAATGGGAAAACACAATGTAGGCTTTGTAATTATATAGTATTTAAAAAAAGTAAAGTACCCCTGTCATGCCAAGTGGCGTATAGGGAATATGGCGTTAGTGACCATAAATCTTACAGACCTTCAGCACATGGTTTTTGGGGTAATGTGGTCGGTATTACGCCCGTGCCGCTTCACTTTCCCAGAAAAAAATCTGGTGCCCATTTAAGGCTGGGTGAACCTGGAAGCCGTCGGTTGGGATCGAACCCTACTCCTTGTCCTTTGTAGTCCAGTTCACTAACCACTGAGCTATCGCGGCTCCCTTTGTAATTATATGCTAACATTAAATCAGTCCTAGATTATGATACCTGTGTGTAAATTACTTTTTTACTAAACCATTGTAAAAACAAATACTACTCACATAAAACATAATTTGCAAAAATAATATTTATTTGGACATTTTTTTTTAAACAAAAGCATGGAACAACATTCAGGAAGAACAAAATTAAGTTGCAGAGCCAGAAAAAAACATTAAAATTATGTGCACGACATACGGCTTTTTTTTTTTACAAACAACACAAAAGTTTGTTGTTGTTCTTGTTTTTACAAGAAAGAAAACAATGTTTTTGTTAAACAGATAGGGGGCAGCACCAGCATGTGAGTGAACTATGTCAGCCACTCTCGGTTCACACTGCAGAATTTCTTGGAGGGTTCTTTGACATCTTGTCATAAACTCATAATATCATATCTTTTAATCAAATATGCATTCATGAGTTCTTATGTGATTCCCAAAGTGAAATCTTGAATGGGAAGAATTTTCTTTTAATCCAGAGTGTTACTGCAGATGTAAATGGCATATGCATTCATTTTCAACCCTGTTAGAACACATAAGGTGCTAAATATTAAATAATTATCGTTATTTTGTTGGATAGCTGTGCTATTGTTGAGGACAGTCAACCAATGGATCACGGCAGACATCAACAATGCCCTCTGATATGTGGGAAGGACACAGGACTTCAACAACCACGAGTCCACATCACTTCTTCGGATGAAAGCTAAGACGGGCACAGCAAGTAACAAGAAACTTGGTGGGCATGTAAGAGGACTTATCAACCAACACAGAACTTGAGTCATCAGTCACTGAGAGACTGAGAGACTTGCTGAAGGGGGAATCTGAGCACCTATGGACATGTTCGGAGAATGATGTTGACCTGCAAATAACTCAATTATCTTCAACTTACAATATTTTTTGATGTATCAGAAACAAAACCGATGTCAATGAAGGTTCATGAGTGACTAGCGAAAACAATTAGGATTTAGAATTTTACCATTATGAAGGTAACAACAACCACCACTGCCAGAATTGGATGCTTTAATTATTTCTTGGTTTCAATTACATTTATTGCCAGAAATTCAAACGCATTGTGCTTTGGCTTTCAGACATGAGCTTTGTTGGTTGACACATTGACCAGCCTGTATTTTGTCTGTTACCTTAGGTTTAGAATTTGTTTTGTCTCTCGCCAACAGTCACTTAAAGAGAATTTTACTGATGGCCAAAGAAATTTCAAAAAAAAAAAAAAAAAAGTAGAATGTGAATACAAAATAACTGAGCAACAATAAATAAAAAACAAATAGCAAGAAATACAGTGCTTAGGGCAAATAATTGCCTAGAAATGCTAAAGTATCAGTACCTGTGTACTTATCATTTAGAAAAGAAAGCTATAAAGTTTAAAACAGTTGAAAAAAAATACATATAATCCAAGCACAGGCTTTCTATAGCCAGAGAAAGTAGTGGGGTGTACTGTACATGTGTACGCCATGTTTTATAACCACCCTAAAAATGTTGAACAATTTATATGGTTTAATACAGAAGCAAGATATACGAAAAAATGTAAATAAAACATAATACTACCTTAAAAGGATACTGCTTCTGTGCTTGTTGCAGCTCTTGTTCAGTAAACTTCTTGCCTATGAACCGTTTGGCATCATACAATGTACCATATGGATTGTGCTCTGATTGTGCTACGGCCTGGTAACCAACTAATACTTGATCATTACTGAAAGATAATAACAATATTGCTCCTATAGAGATAGTGACAAGGTGGAACACTACATTTTTAGTTCAAATGACTTTTAAAATATAATGAATACACCTTTCTTCTCTCATTTGCATTTCAGCATTGAGGGAAATATAATTTGCAGTCTTTTCCTGTTCGATTGGGTCTCTGTTGATGTTTCCCCGAGTTTCTAAAATTCCATCAATCCATTTCTTTCATGGTTGGCCCTTGAGTCTGGTGTCTTCACAATGTTTATTAGAAGGCCCATTGTGTTGTATTTTGGTCTTTCTGTCTTATCACGTGGCCAAACCATTTTATCTGTTGTTTCTTTATGTATTCTATGGCAGGAATTATTCCTAGCTTCTCTTCTCAGTTCTTCATTTGTTATCCTATCTCTCAGGCTGTTTCCTGTCATTTGTCAAACACATTTCATCTTGGTAGTTGCTATTTTACTTGTTCTTTAGTATAGAATCCTGTTCTGGCATTGGTAGCATACTGAATTTGTAAAAATTGGTGAAATAAAGAAATTAACCAAATACTCACGCAAAGGCAACCACACTAGGTATACACTTGCGACCATCTTGTGTGGTTAGTATTGTAACATTCCCACTGACAGCATGGTACATACCAACACAAGAAAATGTGGTTCCTGGTAGAATAAAGCAATTAAAAATAACTATTAAACTAAAATTACCAGTAATGAATAGAAAACTGCTATATTTGATATGAAGAGACCAACACAGCAAAATATGTGCATAATTAGCAAGTTATGGTAATGATTATAATAATTTATAATATTATAATTATAATAATAATTTGTTATTTGTGATTCTAGGTGTCTGTAGGCCTGCATGAAGTGACATAATTCTGTAAATTATTAATTTTCTCTACATTTCTGTTGCTTTAAATAATCAAACTTAAATACTATTTTTGCAACAATATACCAAGCAATCAAATATAAGGAAGCAAAAAAAAAAAAAAACCGGCCAAAAAACATAAGAGTTGACGTATTAATAAAGGACACCAATATTTGCATTTCCAACTTAAATAGCAATGATCTGTCACTATCAAGTAAAAATAAAAACAACAAACTTCAGCTGATTAATCACTGGTGATTTCAACAGCTGACCTGAAAGATGGGGATATTCTGATTCTGAGAGCAGGGGAGATGAAGTAGAAGAATGTGAGATAGATGCAAATCACAATTTCATAAAGACGTCAGATGACAAACTTAGTTTCTAGTTCAGAAGGTAACCTGAATTACCTTCTGGACTAGAAACTAAGTTTGTCATCTGATATCTTTATGAAATGATGATTTGCATCTATCTCAGAGCAACATACTTTCAAGAAAGAAAGCAGCAAATGTAATGTTAGAGAACTTTGTCTGTGCAAGTCACATTGATATACCAGCAGATACGAAAAATGTCATAAGTGAGAAGCACACAATTTATGACAAATGATAAATTTAACCATGGAGGAAATGGAGGATGCAATGAGATCATTAACTATTAATGTCCGTGGAAACACTGTCATGGTTACTTATTTACATTTTCCAAGCGAATGCTGACATGGTTACTCACATTTTGTTTCGTTATAGTGAAATTACACATTTTAAACTACCACATCCACAAGGGATATAACTCTAATAGAATTTCCTGTCTGTAGACATGCATCGGTCGATCAACGTGGGCTTAATTTGTTCATAAAATCGTTGAAATTTGTTTGTTTTCTAAAGTCTTCAATCAGCTGATTCGTGTTTATAAGTGAAAAATGGCTAGCAGCAGTGAAGTATCTACTGCTCCTAAACGTGAATTATTAACAGCAGAAAAGTAAGCACTGTTAGATTAAAATGGACCCCCACTTTGGGTAGGTGAGTACCATTTTCCATATATATATATATATATATATATATATATATATGTATATTACATATAATTTTTTTTTACACAAATTTTGATTTAAAAATCAAAATTTGTGTAAAAAAAAATTATATGTAATATACATATTTATATATATTTATATTATACATTGCTTAAATTCTTATCCTTCAATTTTTTCAAAATAATGTTTCTGATTATGAATCTGTGTCCTTTTCCTTCAATTTGATGCCTAATATATATATATGTCTATGACTTATTATAGTGAAAATATGAAAGATGAAAGAAGTATTTTTCAGGAAGAAAAAATTATGGCAAAACAGTAGTGACTGGGTAGAAAAATATGGACATTAAGAGTTAAAGAAAAGGAAATCACCTGGAAAAAACAGACTTAAAAAATGAAATGTTAATAGGCAAAAGAGAACACAAATGCAAAAGAGAAGCTACTGTTTGTCCTTAATTATAACTGGAAAAGAGGAATTGTGTCACAAGCATGGAAAGAGACAATATTAAGAAGAAAGACCCTAATGCCTACAGACCTACCTGTGTGATCAATTGTGTAGTAAAACTAATGGAATGCATGATTAACACTAGGCTGAAGTGGCACCTGGAAGAAAAACAGCTCCTAATTCCACAGCAAGCTGGCTTCCAACAATATTGATCTACTGAAGACCAGATCATCCACATAGTCCAAAAAATAGAAGATGCTTCCCAAGAGAAAATATATTATCTATCAGCCTGGGTAGGCTTAGAAAAGACATTTAATAAAGTCTGTAAAGATTGATCTAAAGTATAGAGTTGCAGAAATAATATTTGTGGGAGAATGTACCAATGGATTAGTCACTGCCTTGAAAACAGAACAGCCAGAGTACAAGTGAATGAATGAGCAGACCGGCAGGAAAAGAACTTTGTAGCAGGGTGTTCCCCATGAATTAGTTTTGTCACCATCATGATTTCTTTTGTACATAAATGACATTACAGAGAGCATCGCAAAAATAAATAACTCCATATTTGCTAATGACTTAGCTCTATAGACCTCTGAAGAACACATTGTGTCAGCAAATACCCAAATGCAGCATGTCCTGTCCTCATTGGAAAAGTGAGCACTTTACTGGCTAATTAAAATAAATGAAGGAAAAACAACACACACTGTATTCTCCCTTTCAAACAAACTTCAGTGCCCCAAACTAAAACTAAGTGGTAAAAATCTACAACTGGATGAAAACCCAAAATATCTAGGCATAACATTTGACCATTGTTTGACATAGAAAACTAAGATAGAGGGAACTAGGGAAAGAGCACTGCAAAAGATGGCAATCATGAAAATATTATCTAGCACAACTTGGGGAGCAGATAGGAGTGTGCTAAAAAAAAAAAATAACACAGGGCAAGTGAGACTAGTCTTATAGTATAGTATTACTGCATGCAGCATGGGCAACAACACATGAGACTCCAGCAATGAGAATTATAACTGGTGGTATGAGATCAATGCCTATTAAAACAGGAAAAAATCATACATTTGCAATCAATGCAAGACAAAAGAGACACCGTGACTCAACAAGGTGAAAAATTCAGAAAACTGACTAATCATTTCATGCACTAGAGAATAAATGGTTATGGAAAAAGTAGACTAAAGCAAAAGAAATTTTGTGGAATAAACAAAATAAATGCACAAAGAAGATCCAATAAATTCTATGATGACAGCTAAACCATTTATTGCATGCAAATACCCACTGTTGAGAAAACATTTTGAATTAAAAGAGCATTCTCTACATATTGTATAAAAATGACAGAATGGAGAACAGAGAAGAATAACACTAAGATACATAGAGAAACACTTCCCAAACTCCTCCTAGACATATGTATACACAGTTGGATCAGCAACAGAAAATGTAGAAGCAGGAATTTTCATTTGCCTTAAAAATGGAACACAGCTATGTTGCAACAGGAAAATATTCAAGCAACTTTAAGGCAGAGGCCGAAGCTCTAAAAAATGCAGCTGAAACTCTCTTGAAGGAGAAGATTAAAGAATAAAACACTGCATTCCTAACTAATGCTCTGTCAGTAGTTACAGAACTGAGAAGTCATAGATAAGAAGACCTGAATGATCTCAGAAAAATCCTCTACCAGCTCTGCCACAAATGTCAAAGTGTGATTCAGTGGATATCATCTCACTGCAACATTCCTGGAAATGATAAGGCAGACAGGTTGGCAAAGGAAGGTGGCAAGTTACACCAGCCAGATACAAGCACAACTTATGGGAAATCAAAGAGGTTTGTCAGGAACAAATACATAGACAAATGAAAAACAGAAAACCAGAGCTGCCATAAAAATGATGCCTATCGCTAGCTCAACAAAAAAGAACAAGTAATAATTTTATAAAGACTACAACAGATTAAGTACCACCTTTTCAATAACATAAGTATAAGAACCTCTGATACATGTGACCTTGGCACAAAAAACTGACTACTGAAAATCTTCTATAATCATGCCAAACATGAACAGAGAAGACTTGTGTGGCCATCACTGGTCCCTTATAGAATAGGCTGTATGGTGATGTTATCAGCCGTAAACAGATAAATGCTTTCTTTGAACTCATTAATTCCGATGTCTAGAGGTGTAGAAGAAGAAAAAAACTATTTTAAGGCCTTTCTAGTTCTTAACCACATAAATTACGTTGATATCCATGTAGATTCAGTTGTTGCTCTGAATCAAACCAAAAAGAGATTAAACTCATCTTGGGTACATCACCTCCTAACATTATTTCTTGTTGACAGTGACAGAAATAATTAGACATTATGTAGTGAATCTTGAAGTATAGTCCACAGACTTCTTTTATCTAGAATGTATGGAAAATACTTAAGAAAAACTATATTTTGTTCACCTGAAGTAGTATCTATATCTGCAATGTCATTTCTTATATAAATTTTACTGTTTCTTCTTTTTTTTTTTTTAGTAATTGAAGAGAGTAGTTATGCTTGTAGTGTTGTATCTATGGGTAATGGGTTTTCCTCAATTTCTCTATATTCAAAACAGTTTTGTAGTATGTGTTCAGTGGTCTGGGGCACTTATCCACATGTACATGTGGCTGAAGTGCCAATCTTAAATTTTGCATACTTGTAACCATGGAGTCTACTATGTCATATTATGAGGTGTGTAATGATAACTTGTTCCCATATATTCACATAGGAAAAACTACAAAGAAATGGTTTTATTAGTTTAAAATTCATTACAAGAAGCAACCAGGTAGTTAGAAGTATACAAACCAAGATCTATTCCAACTATTGTAGGCTTTGGTGGAGGCAAGAAATGTTGGGCAAAGTATCCTGCTAATAAGATAGCCAGTATGGCTGTGCCTGAAATGAAACAATGTAATATATACAGATGGAAATGATAATCTCTTTCTCTTCCTGGTTTAGATTTGTAAAATTACTCTCTTTATTGGTATTAAATAAAATTGTAAAAAAGACAGGTTGTCCACTGTTTATACAATAAATATATTACATTTGGCTTTCAAGCATATAAAACATCAATAACAAGTTTTAGAATGCTTTATTTTACATGAAATTTAAGTCAAGAATTTGTTCATTTTTATAAAACAGTGAGCATCCATAGCCTGGTGGTGGTGCACTAGCTAGAGATATATGAACATAAGTCTGATTCCAGCTTGTCACTGTCCATCCAACCTAGAAGAAAGAGAAATGTATACCTGCTTCATTGTGACGGGGAAGAAAATGACAAGGAAGAGCAATGGTCTCCTCATCTTCAAATTTTGTGACACTGTACAGTGAATGTCTAGATGTCTAGAGACATCTGTATCTGTACAAGATCTGACTGCTACTTATTTAATCTAGCACATCTAACATAAAAAAAAAAAAAAAAAAAAACTGAGACTAATCAAGGAGCTTCTATTCGCTGATGATGCAGCACTGGTTGCTCATGATGAGTCTGTCTGTCTGCACTCAATGATTGACAATCTAGATAGATCATGAGATTTATTCTCCCTGTCAGTAAGTATCTATGGTACTTCAAAATGGTGTAGCCAATCCCGCAGCTACATCTAGAAAATAACACACCACTTTAATCTGTGAGAAAGTTCACTTAACTCGGCTCTATGGTCACAACCACTGTCTCCCCCGAAGAAGAAATAAAACCCTCAATCAGAAAGGCAGCTTCCACATTTAGTAAACTTAAAGATAGAACATGAGCCAACACCAAATTAACACTCAGAACTAAGATTCAAATTTACAACACAGTTGCGAACTTAGTACACTTCAATATGGATCAGAAACTTGGACAACCTATGCAAAGCAGGAGAAAAGGTTAAACAGCTTTCATGTGCTTTGCCTTCTAAAAATTATGAACATTAAATGGCAAGACAAAGTAACAAACTCTAATGTCATAAAATGAACCATCCATCATGGCAACAGATAGGAGTCATAGTCTAAGGTGGCTGGGTCATGTAAGAAGAATGGCAAACAATCGTATTACTAAACAAATATTGTATGGCAAACTTAAGGATGGAAAAAGACCAAAGGGAAGACCAGTGCTGAGACATAAGAATGTTTGCAGGGCTTCCTTGAGGAAATTCTCTATCAGTGAAAGAAACTGGAAAAATCTGGCTGCAGAAGGTAGCACATGGAGAACAAAAATAGGCACATCAACATTCGAGGCAGTGCTGATGTCAAATTCACAAGACAAAAGCAGGAGAGAGGAGATCAGGCCAGGTGCCGTGACTACATCTTGTTCATTTTGTGACCGGATATGTCTATCCAATATTGGTTGATTCAGCCACGAGAGTAGCTGTTCAGCAAACCAGCATAAGACACTAACATTTTTACCAAACTATTGACTTATCAGTAATCACCAGAAATACTCAAAGAAGAAGTGGAAGACGCCTTGCGCAATATGAAAGCAGAAAAAGCTCCTGGATCAGATAATATAACTAAAGAAGAGATTGAAGTCATGGGTGATTTTGGAAAAGAAATAATAACAAAAATATTGAATGATATCTACAACACTGGATATATATACCAGACGACCTGCTCAAATCAATATTCATAGCCCTACCAAAGAAATCTAGTGTGATTGAATGTGATGATCATCACACAATAAGCCTTATGAGTCACATGACTAAGATTTTACTAAAAATCATCATGCGAAGAGTGCGAAACAAAATCAGTCCAGATAATTAGTGATGAACAGTGTAGTTTTGTTAGAAGTAAAGGAACGAGCAATGCAACATACATCATAAGATCTTTAGTTGAAAGAGCCACAGAGGTGATAACAGATCTATACTTATGTTTCATAGATTATATCAAAGCATTTGACAAAGTAAAGCACCAAGAAATAATAAAAATTTTCGAAAACATAAACATAGACAGCAAAGATCTAAGAATAATAAAGAACATGTACTGGCAACAAACAGCGGCCATAAGTATTGGAAACCTGTTGGGAATGTTTCAACAAATAAAACAGGGTGTTAGACAGGGTTGTGTGCTGTCACCAGATTTGTTTAATATTTATAGTGAGATTTTTTTAAGATCCATTAGGGACATGCCTGGAATAAAAATCAGAGGTCATAATATAAATAATCTAAGGTATGCTGATGATACAGTATTAATCGCTAAGAGTGAAAATGAGTTACAAGAAATGTTGGACATTATAGTGAAAGAAAGCAAAAATAAAGGACTCAGCCTTAATAGCAAAAAGACAGAGGTAATGGTAACAACAAAGAAAAAGACATCACCTTAATTAAAAATAAAGACAAGTGGAACAATATTAAAACAGGTAAATTAATTTAAATATTTGGGAACTTTGTTAACCTCAGACGGAAGATGTACAAAAGAGGTGAGATGCAGAATGGTTCAGGCAAAAGCAGCTTTCCAAAAAATGAGGAAAATACTATGCAATCCATTTTTGACAATAGAGACAAGAAAAAGAGTTCTTAAATGTTACGTAGAGCCAGTCTTAACATATGGATGCGAGTCATGGACAATAGGACAACAGACAAGAAAATCACTGGAGTCTGTAGAAATTTGGTTTTACAGGAGAATGTTGAGAATACCATGGACAGCTAAGAAGAGTAATGAAGAGGTCAAAGCAAAAAGAGAGCTAATTTCTAATATTAGGAAGAAACAATCATCATTTTTTGGCCATGTAATGAGAATAGAACAACTGGAATATATTGTAACAACTGGAAAAATTGAGGGACAAAGAGATAGAGGGAAGCAAAGAGAAAAAATAACAGACAGCTTAAGAGAATGGCTTGACAGAAGGTCAACAACAGAAATGATAAATAGCTGCCGAGATCGAAAGTTGTGGAGAGACATGATCACCTACGCCAGTAGGCCCGGTACTTGATGTTGATGAATGTGAAGAAGCGCAAAATGAATTGATTCGCCACATTCCTCAGTTGTCTAGCCTAGAAAAGACCATTCCGTAAGGAACTGTCAAAAGAATGAGAAGTAGGTGGAGAAAGAGATGAGAAACATCATCAAAGAATGGACATTCTTGGCTTTGCAGAGTCATTATGGATGACTTTAGATAGAGAGAAATACAGAAGATTGACTGTCTGTCAGTGGTGCTCCAAAGACCCTACGGCTATGGGATGAAGAAAAAGGAGATGTAAACCATAAGTACTTAAATACTTATATACTTTTTATTGTATATTACATTCTCATTATCCCAAGATGCATATCCAAGTGCAGTTTATTGCTCAAATTGCTGCCATTCACATACCACAGAGTTAAACATTTGATTTGTATTCTTTATTATAAATGTTATCAGTAACAGTGAGCAAGTGAGTAAAGTAAAGTTCTGTGCTTATGTTATAAATAACAATAATAATAATTAAATATATTACGTTTAATAAATGCACATATGATAATATAATAATAAAATTGTACACAAAATACTTGAGTACTCAAAATTCATTCTCATATTTCTAGTGACTGTACTCACTTAATTTTATCACTGAGTGAAGTGAGTGTTAAGTAGTTTTAGTGCTGCAGTGCACTGATTCACTATGACTATTCACTGAAGTCATACATAATTAAATTTAATTTAATAGTTATACTTTTTTTACATTCTTTCTTAAAAATAAAATAAAAATGAATAATAATGTTTCATTGTATATTTAAAATAATACTAAACTAATTATTAATTTAATATTTTATAATAATTACTTGGCTTATTAAAATAAATTATAATAATTATTTTAAATATAAATAATCTATTATCTTACTATTTTTTTTATTTTATTAATTTATATTTTATTTATTATAATTTATTATCTGAATCCGGTCGTCAGATCACAAAATTATGACCATTAAAATTATATAGACAAAATATAAGAATAAGACATCACCGTTCATTAGAACTTAATCTATTTTTAAAAAGTATGCGTGCAAACAAAATCAATATAAAATTTACCAAGAATAATAAAGGTAGAACTCATTTTTATCGATCAGCAGCTTGTAAGTTGTGATTTATCGTTACTACGTTCACCTGCATCAACAACCCGGTAATGCAGACGTGTTCTTTGAGTGGGGAGTCACTCTTGTTAAAATGATATATTTGAATCAATAGTGATTGCCCTTTCTCTACCAACAACAAACGAAGTTGCATGGTTGTCCCAACGACATGTGAAGTGAATGGTTATTGCAATCGTTAGTTAAATCACCTAAAATTAAAATTTTATTATAAATTGGTCAAATTTATAGATAGCTTGATGTTATTATCACCACTGGCGAATGGTTGAAAAAAAAATAAACCTACTATTCGTTTTTTTTAAAGTCCACTTTGTTTGCTAGTACTAGGAATATCTATCTATCTATTGACCTTTCGAGCCGTAACCGGCCCATAGGGCGTAGACCAGATACACCTTCTCCTATATGAATTTTTGTTCTAACAGTTTTCTTTTAAAGATATTTTATCAAATCTCGCCATCTGTCTCTGTTCTGTGCAAGCAGTTCTATCTCATTGAGGGAGCCGATTCCTGCTGCTCTTGCCTCTCTCATCAATGTTCTTCTCAGTGTCTCCCTGGGTCTTCCTCTTTTTCTTTTACCTGTTGTTTCCCATATGAGGGCTTGCTTTGCTATTCGATTATTATCTCTTCTCATCACATGTCCAACGTATGACCATCGTCTTTTCTTTATTACTGAAGATATTAGTGGTTGATTGGCGATTTCTCTAATTTCCTCGTTTGTTTTGAATTCGTTCCATTCTATACCAAGTATTTTCCTTAGACATTTATTTTCGAATGCGTTCAACTTTGTTTCTATATCTCTTGTTGTTTTCCAGCTTTCACACGCATACGTAAGGGTTGATAGTACATTTGATTTGAATAGCCTAAGTTTTGTGTTTGTGCTAATGAGTTTTGATTTCCACAACTTTTCAAGGCTTCTGAAAGACATTGCTGCTTTAGCCAGTCTGATTCTAATTTCTTTGCTCGTATCCCCTTCTCGATCAATGTGACTTCCAAGATAGATGAAGTGATCGATCTCTTCTACTGGTTTGTTTTCCATGTATATTTTGTCACTTGTTGGAATTAAACTTTCATGACTTTAGACTTTTCATGATTGACCTCAAGCCCAATTTTGCTGGCTATTGATGATAGTTCATTTGTGTTTTCCTGCATCGTTTTTATCTGATTGCTGATGAGAGAACTATGTCATCAGCAAAGTCCAGGTCCTCCAAATGGTCTCCTTGTATCCATTCGATGCCTTTATTACCAGTGCAGCATTTCTTCATTATGAAGTCCATAACAATTCCAAATAACAAGGGCGATAAAATACATCCTTGTTTAACCCCAGTTTCTATTGGGAAACATTCGCTCAGTCCTTCCTCTGTTCGAACTGCACATGTGTAACCATCATACATGTCTTTGATAATATTTATGATTTTTGATGGTAAGCCATATTGCTTCAGAATTTTCCACAAAGAATCTCTATGAATACTATCAAATGCTTTTTTGAAGTCGATGAAGTTAAGTACAAAAGGTTTTGCTTTTCAATGTGTTCCTCCAATATAAGTCGTAGAGTGAAAATGTGGTCAAGACAGCTTCTCCCTTTTCTAAACCCAGCCTGTTCTTCACGCATTACTGTATCTATTGAATCCTTTATTCTATTTAGGATGATTTTACAGAATAATTTTGAGGCAACTGACAAAAGTGTCACGCCTCTCCAATTGTTACAATCTCTAAGATTGCCCTTTTTTGGGATCTTAACAATGATTCCTTTTTTCCATTTATGAGGTGTCTTCTCTGTTTTCCAAATGATGTTGAACATTTTTTGGAGATGTATTAAATTATGGCTATCAATTGCCTTGAGGATCTCAGCTGTTAACTTATCCTCTCCAGCAGCCTTGTTATTGGTCATTAGCTTTAAGGTGGTTTCTATTTCACTCAAGGTGAAGTCATCTAAATTTACATCTAATTCTGCTGCTGGTGTTTCAGCTTCAAAATCTATTAAACTGTGAGGTAGTGGACGGTTAAGAATTTCTTTGAAGTGTTCCGCCCAACGGGCTTTTATGTCTGCGCTTGTTGTTAGCATTAATCCAGATTTGTCTAGAATTGGTGTTCCACTGGATGTATAGGTGTTTGTCAGCATCTTTTGTACAGTATAAAGAGTTCTGCTGTCTCCTGTAATTGCAGCTGTCTCTGCTTTCTCTGCCAAGTTGTCTATATAAGCTCTTGTATCTCTTCTTGCCGAACTTTTCACTTTGTTGTCTAATTCTTTGTATGTTGCTTTTGCCAGAACCTTTCCAAGATCTGTCTTTACATTAGTCATGGCTCTCTTCGCTTCTCTTCTTTCTTTGATGTATTTCCATGTGGTGTCACTAGGAATAACTAGGTACTTATACTACAACTACTTTTAGTAGACTCACTATTCACTATTTGACTATTATTGACTATTAAAATCTTAAGAATCCCTACTAGAACTATCTATCTATTGACCTTTCGGTCGATCCGTAGCCGGCCCAGATCCTTCGCTTATCTAAATTTTTATTCTAGCAGTTTTCAATCCTTGTAAAGATCTTTTATCAAATCTCGCCATTTGAGTCTCTGTTCTGTGCAAGCAGCTCTATCTAATTGAGTTTATTGAGGGAGCAGATTCCTTTTGCCTCTCTCATCAATGTTCTTCTCAGTGTCTCTCTCATCTCTGGGTATTCTTCTTTTCCTCTTACCTGTTGTTTCCCATATGAGGGTTTGCTTTAAAATGTAGTAAAGTGCCCCGTCACACCAAGTGGCATATAGGGAATATGGTGTTACTGTTAGTGACCATAAATTTTGCAGACCTTCAGCACATGATTATTGGGGTAATGTGGTCGGTATTACGCCCGTGCCGCTTTACTTTCCCAGAAAAAAATCCGGTACCCATTAAAGGCTGGGTAAATATAAGTATACTCTACTACAAAGTAAAATAGTAAATTATTTATTTTATTACTACTACTGCCATAATATTACTATTTACTACTAATTTACATTACTTAGTTTTTTAAGTTAAGTACTTTGTTTACTTTACTTAGTAACTCACTGAGAAATCCTGACATTGAGAAACATGAAGTAATCATAATGTACTAAGTTAAAAAGAAAGATTTCAAAGAGTGGCCAGCAGTCACTGACTCATTGTGGAATACTTAGAACCATAGACTTTGATACAATTTTCAAAATGTTTTCTTAAATTGAAAACATGATAGCTATAGTAGTAGACAAACACTATATAACGCTTGAGAATCCATTGATTCATTCATGTCTCTGTGCATCATATATCATTTTTTTTTTCAAGTTATAATTTTTCAGTGAATTTTTGTTCTTCTATAATTATTATAAATGTTTCTAATTTTTTTTTAAAGTTTAAATATAATGGCTAGACAGCCCTTGAAATTGACAAAACAATATACAGTGATACTTATTCATGTCTCCACATCGATTATTAAAAAATTTAAAATGTGTTTCTAAGTGACAACAAAAATGCATCAAATGAGTTAAATAGACATAATAAGATGGGGGTTTTGTTTTTCTCAATAAAATAACAAATTTAGTCACACTTTTCCACTTCCATTTATGATGATAATGACATCTTAAGACATTAATTAATTGCTTTTTCTATTTCATTATTATGGTAGTCTTCATAATTTATTTCAAATAACTTGAGATGTTATCAATGGATTTCTGTAAAATTTGGCACATATATGTGTTGAAATTCATAAATAATATATCAATTTGTTTTTGTGGGCTTAAGCTATTTTTTACAGTGTCAATTCAAAATGATTAATGTGCAATCCATATTTCAACTTTATGGTTCTGAGGTCAGGAGGTTGGATCACTTAAATTGCTACAATAGAAGAAATCAGCAGCATATGTCTTTCAAATTTCTCACATTTCTGAAGTAAATAATTAATCAAAATATCATTTTTTTCACGTGACAAGAATAATTTTGTTATGTTGCCTCAGAATATAATAACATACTTACCTCTTGTGAAAATAAAGATGCAAATAAAATTGTGTTTGTTTGTTTATATTTTAATTATACATTTGTCTCTCATAAATGTATTTTTAAACCATAGTATCTAATTTCATTTGTATATTATATATTTGTTTAGGAGCCAGTCTTGACTTATGGATGTAAATCCTGGACAACAGACAATAAAATTACTAATAATTATATTATTGGTAATATATATAATTTAATATAATAATTATAAATTAAAGGTCACAGAAGTGTTATTTTTTTAAAAGGTTGTTGAAAATGCCATTGCCAACTAAAAAGGATAATGAAGTCATTCTAAAAGAGGCTGAAGCAAGAAAGAAAGTTTATTTTAAACATCAGGAGGAAACAATCTTCATGTTTTGGTCATGTTATATATAAGAAAGGGACAACTTCAAAATGTTATGACAATAGGAAAAATCAAAGGAAGAAGAGATAGAGAGAAGCAGTGAGTAAAGATACAAGATAGTCTAAGAGAGTGGTTAGTAGGAAATCAACAACAGAATTGATAAATAAGTTTAGAGATAGAAAGTTGTGGAGAAACATGAAAACTCTGCCAGCATGATTTCTCAGAAGAATGTTGAAAGTTCCCTGGACAGCTAAAAAGATCAATGAGGAAGCTCTCAAAGAGGCCAACACAAAAAGGGAGCTCTTAAAATACATCAGAAAGAAGCAATCAACATTTTTCGGGCACATCATGAGAAGAGGAAAGTTGGAATACTTGGTTACAACTGGCACAATAGAAGGAAAGAGAGATCGCGGACGACAGAGAGAGAAAATACTGGATAGCTTGGTGTCATGGCATGGAAAATGTCAACAACAGAACTGATACGATGCACTGTAGATAGAAGATTGTGGAGGACATAATCACCTATGCCAACCGGTATGGCACATGATGATGATGCCAGCAGCCATGATAATAAGGCATATATATTTTACAAACATCAGGCAGAAACAATTGTTTTTGTTTTTCCATGAATTGAGATGGGAAAGTTGGATCACATTCTTTCAATCAGGAAAAAAAAAATCTTGGTAAGAACAGACAGAAGGAAATAGCTAAAGATACCAGACAATTTAAGTAACTTTCGTAGGTGCTCAGATCTTCTTCTTGAAATACTGAGAAACTGCAAGGAGAACCTTGACCTCCCCTGCACAAACTCTGTTGCACATCCTGAAGCATAAATTATATGGATGAATCACTGGTCGTATTTCAGTGTATGAAGCCTAACTTAAATATAACATCACCTAGATAGTTATACTGTTATATGGTGCTATATCTGGCTTTTGTCCCCCCAAAATTATGTATCTGCTAAAGAAACTACAATAAACACTATAACTACCAGCTCAATCAGTTGCATATGTATATTGCAGTGCTGTATTTCCAAGTTAATGATCAAAGCTAACTACATTTAATTTCTGTTTCAGATATTTCTCATGCACTATGAATAATGAATGGATGTATTTCATGGACATTTTTGCGATGCAGTTCTAGATTTCAGTGGACTTTATTGAGACGGTTTAAAAATCAGAATCAGATTCTACGAAATTTTGTTGCAGAACAAGCAGTGCCTCAAAAACGAAAACGTAACTTCATAAATGGTAAATAAAATATAACGAATGTATATTTAGCTACTGAACAAATATGACAAGATATCTTAGACAAAAGAATTACTAATTTCCTATTTTTTCATTGTTATATATTTCTTCTTTTTCTGCGCTGAACTTCTTTATTCTAAAATACTGGTGGTCTTTGGGGCACTGCTGACAGACTTTATCAACTTTCTTCATTATCTCTATCTTCCGTCATTCTTTGGTACTCAGCATAGTCAAAGCCTGTCCATTCTTGAATGTTATTTTCCAATCTCTTTCTATGTTTACCTCTCCTTCTTTTTTTTCAGTTTCTTGCAGAATGATCTTTGCAAGGCCTGATGATTAAGATGTATGACTAAATTATTTCATCTTGCATTTATTTGCAAAAGTCAAAAGATCCTCATGTACTCATATTGCTTGTTGTATTCTTATGCAAGTTTTTCATTTATGATACATTCTAAGTAAGATGTACTCAAACCCATAATTTAACATTTAATCTCCTTTGTATTTTCTTCTGTAACTCTGCTGTAAGTGTCCATGTTTCTCAAGCGTATAGAAAAGTTGATATAATAAGAATGCTTATCAGTCTAATTTTAGTACCAAGAGTGATGTTCTTATCTTTCCAGATAGATTTAAGCCTTACAAATGCTGCTGTAGTTTGTTCTATTCTAGCTGATATTTCAGGATTTGAGCCTTTTGTCGCTGACAGATCATAAATATTTAAATTTGACAACCGTTTTTAGTTTTTGTCCATTTATTTTATTTTTGCAAAAATACCAGGGAGAATTGAAAGAAAAATAGAAAAAATAGTATGGTAAAAGCTTCACATAATTTATAGATGACACAAATTTGAATGACGTTTCAGCTCAATAAGCCTTTAACAGGAACAAAGAAACAACACACACACACACACAGATATGTAAGTGAATAAAACTAATCCTACATAGCTAACTAGTAATGAAACAACCAAATAAAATAATCTAAACTGGTTTAAGAAACGAACAATTTCTTCCCTGTGTCTTGGACCGTGGCCAGAAAGAGAAAGAAGGATTCACAGGTGTGCGCTGTAATACCCAGCCTTTTGGAGGTCAACAACGTTTAAAGGGTTCTAAAAATATGTGAGTGTGGGGAACACTGTCTAGGTTACCTCGACTACAAAGCCACTGACAATGTCTATAAGCATCTATGAGCCCACACATACATGTACACACACACACACAAATGTATGTATATATACAAATATACATAAATATATATATACCTACACCCATACACGGACAACCGTATATATGTAGAAATGTGCACATAACCAGAAGTACACACCGACGTCAGTGTGCATACACAAAGGAGAAAGAATAGAACAGAAGAATAATAGGTACTCGAAAGGAGGAAAGAATGAAATGTTTGAGAGTGAGGTACACTAAAAAAGATGTGAAAGGTAAGCAGCACAGACAAAAGAGGTATAGGAGACCACCGAAGTATCGCAGTGGGGTCGTGTGTAGGAGAGCTATGAATGGCATAGCATAGTGGATATACTGTATGCCCAAATATGGGCAGCAGGGAAGACTATGCAGTAGGGAAGAAGCAACTAAAGGGAAGCTATGTGTACGAGTGAGATACATCCATGCCTCCTCGTGGGGTCAGCGAACCAAATTGGACTATAAGGCGATTCTCCAAAGCAAACTGTCTACGGTCACCAGAGTGGCAAAGGACAATACTAGTGATATGGATGTCGTTTTGCCCTTGTGGTCTGAGGAATTGAAATGGGAAGCCACTGGAGTGTCAGTACTCTGTTGAACATCTCGAAGATGTTCACAAAATCTTTCCACTAAACGTCTCCCAGACTTGCCAATATAAGTCATGTGGCATCGTTGGCATATGATGGCATAAATGATGTTTCAGGACACACATGTGAAGCCATGCTTAATCTCGAACCGTCCGTTAGGGAATAAGACAGAGTCAGTGTGGAGCACATAGGCACAGGTGATACAGTAATGTCCACAAGGGGCCATACCCAAGTTTTGATGGTCGGAGTGAGCGAGATGGCTCCTAACTGAATATCTCCCAAATTCCTGTAGCATGTAAAGGCGATCATAGGGGGATCAGTAAAAAGTAGACGAATAGTAGGATCAGAGTGGAAAATGGAATGATAGTGGTTGAGTATCTTCACAGCAGCCAGGTTGTGAGGACGATAGGTGAGGGTGAGTATTGTTCTCTCATTGGGGGGGGGGGTTGGAAGGAGTGAGTGCCTCGGGACGAGAGATAAGAAGGACCCTCTTGAAGGCAGATTGGAGGATCGAATCTGAGTAAAGCCAGTGGCTAAAGAAACCTAATATAAGGTGAGCATGTTGGAGGAAATCTTGGTCATCCTGGCCTATGTGACGAAGACGCAATAACTGTGAGAACGGAATCGAATCATGACAAGAAGGTGAATGTGATGAAGTATAGATAAGATAACAATGGGCGTCTGTGGGTTTATAGAAAACCGAGGTGTGGAGGCCATTTTTTCTTTTTTTTTCACTTCTCCCTCACATTTAGCTTTACTGCAGCTTCGCATTTGTATGCATTCATTTGCATCTCTTTGCCTTGGCCCCTTGCAAAAATACAACTAGGGTTATTGGTCATCAGGTTAATTTTTTTAGCAATGATCTCTATACCATATACACCAGATGTTTTATCTTGTTGTATAAGGTCTGTTCTTGTTCTGTTTCATCTAAGCCAGTGATATCATCAGCAAGCCTCAAATTATTAATACTGACAGTATGGTGACATGGTTTTCTAAAGCATATGTTGTGATCCTTTCAAAGATGTTGAATAAGGTAGAAGAGAGTATATGGCCTTGTTGAACTCCAACTGTTGTTCCAAACCACTCCTCTCAGAATCCATTGATGGGGGCTAACATCGAAAGGCTCAGCCATCAGAGTCTGTTGCAGTTGGTCGAAGGTGCTCAACTGCCCCTGCCAGTGTAATCATCCAAATTAATATCTCATCTCATTGAAGGATCTAAACAAAGAAAGGCAGCTGCAATCCCCATCATAGCAGCCACAGCACACTCCAAAAGAAATAAGGCCAAGCCACATCGAAAGTGAACGCAGACAAACTGTCCTTCATCATACGATGTCATCATTCATTGTAAGCAATCTGAATATTGAAACACAATCTGGATGAAAAACACAGCTCACGGTGTGCACAGAGCATTAAATACAGTAGCTCCGACAGCAAGCCGGACGTGGAATATGAGAAAACTGCAACAATGAACACTTTTCAGACAGAACTCAGTGATTCCTGTCACCCATCCACCATATTGACTGGAAGAGTCTGTCATTTGTGTCTAATGAGGTAAGATAACCCTGGTGGTATCCAATCTTCCCCAGGACAGCAGTCACCAGACAAGTCAGAGATCACAGCAATTGTCTGTACAATTGAGATCCTCTGCCCGCCATCACGGAGTAGAGACCATAACAGACATTACTTGCCAGCTGCTACTACAACACTATTCACCACCTGCTGTCATGGCTTTACATAACCCTGATCGGTGCACTATACAGGTCCTCCACCTTGCCATATGCAGTTCCGTAGACTAGTGGAGAAAAGATGCAGCTTAACTCTTCTGCTGACACCTACTCCTAATCTGAGCTAGTTTTTCAGTTTAATTTGTTATATCTTTTCCACTTCATTCAATTTGAGATTTAAATAATCCATGATTCATATTGTCTTTCAGGTTTTATTGTTTTAACTGTCATAGGAAGTGGGTAAGTATTGTTTATTTATTGTCTTCGATTGTTCAAGTTTGCATATTCAGTCAACTTTATTGATATCTTGTTGTCTGAAATATATTTATATCTATAAACTTTACTTTTGTATTTGTATATTAATTTTGATTGCTCATGAATTAGGATCAAATTATGTATATTGAAAAAAAATATGAGACAGAGTATGAGTCATCATGTTTCATAATAGTGTGTTTGTTAAAAATGCTTGCAGAAAGCATTACATGATAATCTGCCTTCTGGAAACACAAATTGAAAAGGAACTAAGTATTCTAAAAAAAATAGTAAAGTGTTAGAAACAGTTATAAGAGGCACAGAGTTGCCTTTCTGCATCTGTATGATGGTCTCTGCGACTGGTTGATCTGTTCAATAGAACAGAGACCTTATAGGGAAAACAAAAGCAAACCCAATATTATATGGTAATAAAGCAAGATTTATAAAGCTTAATGCATGAGCTGCAAAATGTGGCTCTAGTAGCTGGCGCACCAAGCCCAAAAGCTGCATTTTGCTGCTTTTCATTTATTGACATTTTCACAATTATTTCCACTAAAACCTTGTAATTGTTTTATTAACGGCTTTTCTGACTTCCTGAACAAATTATCCCAACTAAATGCATGTTTTTGATCAGTTTTCAATAATTTTCTCTCTGTTATTTAAAATTTAGAAAAAAAATTATGAAAAATGAGTGGCCACAGCTTTTTTGTTAAACCCCTTGGTAGCGAATGTGTTCAAGTTATAAAATATAACAATTTTTGCTGTTATAATGTAAAATGTGCCCTTTTCAAGATGAAGAAAAAATAAATGCTTAACCAATGATTGGAAAATAAAAAAGAATAGATTTGTTGAAAATCAGTGTCAGGAAATAAGAGGTTGATGATGATAAAGTGGATGTGGATGTGTTGATCTTGTCTGACTCAGCTTACAAGAGTAAGCAATTTATAAAAAGGTTCAATTTTCATGTCTTTTGTTTTCTCTTTATACAGTGGTGCAATCCTTTTTTCTACTGAAAAATCAAAATGGCAAAGACTACATGGAAGAAGCATTCTTAAAAGCTTGAATGGGAAAATTCTAATGAGTGTTGTGTCCCCTGATGACCTCTGTGTTGGTCTAGAAAATGATTGGCTTGTCTATACAGCTTCACCACAACATACAGGTTTGATTGTGTTCTTCATCATGATTATAACACAAAGCTTTTCTTTCAGTCACACAGATTGATCTTTATCTTTTTTTTAAAAAAAAACTTGTCTTTCTCAAGTTTTCAGCTTGATATATTTTATTGAAATAATTTGATTATAATAATTTGATTTTATCTTTCTGATTATCTCCCAAGTAATTATAGGACAAATGGAGGAATTATTTTTCTCCAGCTTGGTATAGAACCGTTGATCAGAGGTTTAACAAGCCACTATTGTAAAAACGATGTTGTTAATGAAATGTAGACCTGATACAGAATGTGTAAATTAGCAGTAGATAGTAGTGATAGTTTTTTTGGCCCTAAAACAAACAACAACAAAAATAGGATTCTGGAATGTACGTACTATGGCCGCACCGACGAGAAATGCACAAATCGCGAGCGAGATGGATAGATACGATCTAGATATTTTAGGATTAAGCGAAATGCGCTGGCTTGGAACAGGTAGGAAATCTGTTGATAATAAAATAGTAGTTTTTTCTGGAAGGGAAGATGGAAAACACTGTGAAGGAGTAGGCATAATGATGACAGACAAAGCTGCAAGAAGTTTATTAAAATGGGAACCGGTAAATAGCCGTCTGATACGAACATGCTACAAAACAAAACATGGAAGACTCTCAATTATTCAATGCTATGTGCCTACAAATGAAGCTGATGATGAAGTTAAGGACGATTTTTATAACCAACTACAACAACTTATAAACAAAATACCCAAACACGATCTTTTAATTGTAATGGGAGATTTCAACGCCAAAGTGGGAAAAGACAACGCAAGAGTGGAACATGTAATAGGAAGAGAAAGCTGTGATACTACAAGTCAGAATGGAGAAAGATTAATAGAATTATGTTTAATAGAAAATTTAGTTATAGGTGGGACATTATTTCCACACAAAAATATTCACAAAACAACATGGATATCTCCTGATGATAGAACCTCAAATCAAATTGACCACCTATGTATTAAACAACAATTCAGATCATCATTAATAGATGTAAGAGCATACAGAGGTGCTGGTGTTAATAGTGATCACAACTTGTGCATTGGGAAAATAAGATTAAAATTTAAAAACCAACAGAAGAGGTCAACTACACATAAAATTGATATTCATAAACTGAAAGATGAAGCCATAAAGGAAAAGTTTAACATAGAGCTAAGTAATTGTTATACAGCACTCGGTGAAATAGACTTAGATATCAATGAAATGTGGGACTCACAGAGCAAAATACTAATAACAGCAGCAGAATCAAGTGCCGGACTGAAGAAAATGGAAAAATGAGCTTGGATTTCAGACACCACATGGAAATACATCAAAGAAAGAAGAGAAGCGAAGAGAGCCGTGACTAATGTAAAGACAGATCTTGGAAGGACCTGGCAAAAGCAGCATACAAAGAATTAGACAACAAAGTGAAAAGTTCACAAAAAAGAGATACAAGAGCTTATATAGACAATTTGGCAGAGAAAGCAGAGACAGCTGCAATTACAGGAGAGCAGAACTCTTTATACTGTACAAAAGATGCTGACAAGCACCTATACATCCAGTGGAACACCAATTTTAGACAAATCTGGATTAATTCTAACAACAAGCGCAGACATAAAAGCCCGTTGGGCGGAACACTTAAAAGAAATTCTTAACCGTCCACTACCCCACAGTTTAATAGATTTTGAAGCTGAAACACCAGCAGCAGAATTAGATGTAAATTTAGATGACTTCACCTTGATGAAATAGAAACCACCTTGAAGAATATGACCAATAACAAGGCTGCTGGAGAGGATAAGTTAACAGCTGAGATACTCAAGGCAATTGAAAGCCATAATTTAATACATTTCCAGAAAATGTTCAACATCATTTGGAAAGCAGAGAAGACGCCTCATAAATGGAAAAAAGGAATCATTGTTAAGATTCCAAAAAAGGGCAATCTTAGAGATTGTAACAACTGGAGAGGTGTGACACTTTTGTCAGTTGCCTCAAAGTTATTCTGCAAAATCATCCTAAATAGAATAAAGGATTCAATAGATATAGTAATGCGTGAAGAACAGGCAGGGTTTAGAAAAGGGAGAAGCTGCCTTGACCACATTTTCACTCTACGACTTATATTGGAGGAACACATTGAAAAGCAAAAACCTTTTGTACTTAACTTCATCGACTTCAAAAAAGCATTTGACAGTATTCACAGAGGTTCTTTGTAGAAAATTCTGAAGCAATATGGCTTACAATAAAAAATCATAAATATTATCACCCATGTATGATGGGTACACATGTGCAGTTCGAACAGAGGAAGGATTGAGTGAATATTTCCCAATAGAAACTGGGGTTAAACAAGGATGTATTTATCGCCCTTGTTATTTGGAATTGTTATGGACTTTATAATGAAGAAATGCTGCACTGGTAATAAAGGCATCGAATGGATAAAAGGAGACCATTTGGAGGACCTCGGCTTTGCTGATGACATAGTTCTCATCAGCAGTCAGATAAAAATGATGCAGGAAAACACAAATGAACTATCATCAATAGCCAGCAAAATTGGGCTTGAGATCAATCATGAAGAGACTAAAGTCATGAAAAGTTTAATTCCAACAGACGACAAAATATACATGGAAAACAAACCAGTAGAAGAGATCAATTACTTTACCTATCTTGGAAGTCACATTGATCGAGAAGGGGATACAAGCAAAGAAATTAGAATCAGAATAGCTAAAGCAGCAATGTCTTTCAGAAGCCTTGAAAAGTTGTGGAAATCAAAACTCATCAGCACAAACACAAAACTTAGACTATTCAAATCAAATGTACTATCAACCCTTACGAATGTGTGTGAAAGCTGGAAAACAACAAGAGATATAGAAACAAAGTTGAACGCATTCGAAAATAAATGTCTAAGGAAAATACTTGGTGTGGTGTGAAACGAATTCAAAACACACGAGGAAATTAGAGAAATCGCCAATCAACCATTAATATCTTCAGTAATAAAGAAAAGACGATGGTCATATGTTGGACATGTGATGAGAAGAGATAATAACCGAATAGCAATGCAAGCCCTCATATGGGAAACAACAGGTAAGAGGAAGACCCAGAGAGACATTGAGAAGAACATTGATGAGAGAGGCAAGAGCAGCAGGATTGGGCTCCCTCAATGAGATAGAGCTGCTTGCACAGAACAGAGACAGGTGGCGAGATTTGATAAAATATCTTTAAAAGAAAACTGCTAGAACAAAAATTCATATAGGAGAAGGTGTATCTTGGTCTACGCCCTATGGGCCGGTTACGGCTCGAAAAGTCAATAGATAGATAGATATAATTTTATTTCTTTTTTTTTTTCAATATTTATGCTTACCTAACTTTTCTTTTGGTGTATTGTTGTCTTTTCATTGTTATTATTTAGCTGCATATTCTTATTTCTCATAGCTTTAAATTTTACTTAGTTCTTGTAAATCTTTTCCTTTGTCTTTCTCTTGAGACGGAGCCACAGGAGAACTGGACTGGATGAACTGGACTAGTTTAGTTTAGTCTACAGGTCATCCTAGTTTCAAATTCGACAAATCCATAAGTGCTCAGATCTTCTCCCATGTACATCTCTACAGGTCATCCTAGTTTCAAATTCAACAAATCCATAAGTGCTCAGATCTTCTCCCATGTACATCTCTACAGGTCATCCTAGTTTCAAATTCAACAAATCCATAAGTGCTCGGATCTTCTCCCAAGTACATCCTTCAGTATGCAGTGTCTAACGACACAGGTGTTGTGTTGGTTTGCAAGCCTTATTTGACTTTATGCAGAGCACATCCATCTGGTATCTCTTACCTTGACATGATATTCATGCAGTCTGTTCATGGTTACAAATTCAGATGTAGTATTTAGCATGTAGATAAAACTATTGACCTGTATAAAGTAATAATAAAAAGTGTGAAAACGCTACCATCTTTCTTTACAGTTCTGCCTCCAACCTGAGCTGTGAAAGCCCCTGAGCTCTGTATGTGATGGATAATAGTCCCGTCTGGGTAAATGTGTCACTCTCATAAGGAAACTGGACTGCTCAGGGCAAGAGATCAGGTTCAATCCCAAGTTCGCCCAGTCTTAAATGGGTACTAAATTTTTCTGGGAAAGTCAGATGGCAATGGTAAAGTATGAGCCTTGAATCGGCATCTTAGCACGCAAGTTTTCACCAATATGTGCTCGGCCACTTATCCAGAAGTGTTCAGAAACTTCTGGATAGTGTCACATCAAGCATCGAATCTCATGATGCGACATGGTATTCCTCACCTTCCCAAAGTATGCACCCTGGTACCCATTTCTGCCAACAGCTGGGTCGTCTGTGAGGTATTTTTTTCCAACCATGAGTACAACTCACACAGCTTCCAGTTGGAATACAATGCCGGTTGTCTGAACGTCGGTAGCCCGTTGGGGTGATTTTCCCAACTAGACTACCGAGGCCCCCAATTGATCACAAACACTTGTCTGATTATGTTAATACTAAAATGTGAATACAAGTAGAATACAAGTTCATTTTTTAACTGGGAAATAAAATACATTTTTTTTGCAAGTGAATGATAGTCTTGGAATATAAAGTGATGTTCCAGTTGTCCAAGAGTCCATTGTGAAATTGTTGACTGTTGAGTCTATAATTAATAACCTTTTTTCTTTATCGTTTCAGAGCTATCTAGCAGGGTACTTATGTATGTCTCTGACCTCATCAACTTTAATGTAAACAAAATTTGGGGTAAGTAAACATAAAAATCCTCCATAATTTTGGGCTCATACACATGCACGCACAAGGTTATCCGTTATATTTACTTGTTATGACTATGTTTTATGTACCAGAATAACCAATGAGCCTCTGCTAAAATTAATCACTTACTTTATAATTATTAAAAGCCAATCTACAAGACCAAATCAAACAACTAAAAAAAAAGAAGAAACCAAATTCAGATTTACCACCTGAGAATAGAACCTGCCCATGTCATTCAACATTTAAACTCTTTGCATTGGTTACTATGAAGGATGATATCGTATGATGAAGGACAGTTCAGTTGCATTCACTGTCAGTGCTACTATACCTAATGTCTTTTGATGTGTGCTGTGTTTGCTATGATGGGAACTGCAGCTGCCTTTCTTTGTTTGGATATTTGATGAGATGTTAATTCGGATGAATCCACTGACATGGACAGTTGAGTAATTATGGATTTTCATTCGTTTGCAGTGATACCGGGGTCTTCGAATAACTATAACCATAACTCTTTGCTTAACAAAATTGCAGGTCATATGGAAACAGTGAGTTATTTGTTATTACACTGCTGATGTTGTATGGGAAACTCAGAGATGGGACACAACCTGTGCATAAAGAATGAGATACAAAGTGTCTGCAAGGTAACTTATCAGTGAATTCTCCATTAATGTAAAAGCCTGGGAAAATCCTGCAGATCATAACACATGGAGAAGATATAAGAGAAACGTAGTAATATTTAAAATTGAAATGATTTCATCAAGCTAAAAAAAAAGTGTGTGCAAGAAAAAAAAAGGCTAGTTCCCATGACATAAATCTGCTATATTTGTTCTTTTGGTGGAGCTGTCATTCCTGCATTGACAAAAGTAGCTAAAAGTGAACTATTCGGCAAAACATCAACTAACAGCTACTGTTGGAGTTTGACATCAGCCAATTAATGACCACATACTCAACTTACTATCATAACACACACACAAAATATTTTTTTCTTTTAAATTTAAATTGCATCTGCAATATAAGCACCATAATCATGTGCATATTTGGAACTCTTTCTCATAAAATTAAAGTTAATACCATTTTTCCTATTCCCATTTATATCACAGTCCACTGATGAGGCTTGTTCTTCAGACTAGAGCCATATCTTATAAAATAATTTTTTGCAGAAACAACCATTAGATGAGCTTTTTTTAAAATGCTTTACTTTAGTGCAATATATCTTCATTGATGTTACCTTTGAAGAGCAGAAACACACTGCTGCTGTATTTAATTTTTTTTTAAAATTAATTAAATAAGAATTAAATAAATTATTTAATATGTATGTTTTACAAGAATTTTATCATTAATATTAATTTTTAAAGTGGCTTTTTAATTCACTGATTTTCAGACTGGCTTTTCCCATGGGAGCAGTCTAAAAGTGATGACCCCTGGGTCTTGCTGGAGCTGACAAGATCTAGAAACTTTTGGATCAGACAAATGGGTGTTGCTTCCCTAGCAAACAAAGTTGATTGGGACAGTAAGTGTATAGTATTATGCATGTTCTTGTATATAGGATCATTACCATTGTACTCAGACAGTGGCCATTAGTGCTCCAATCTATTACTTGATTACATGGGTACATATCACCACTGAACACAACTGCATAGCACTAGTGAAGGTCCCAGGTTGTATTATGCATGTGAGGTTATAATAATGAGTACTGGAAAATTATCTGTGAAATGTTACATTTGTTTTTTTTTATATGATGCTGTTTTTTGTGTGTAAAAGAATGGCAAGTTATAGAAAAACATCATAGGAATTAAAGTATGTTTTCTTTTTGAGATTTATCATGATGTACTTAATCTATAGTTTTTTGTCATACAGTTGTCACAACATTTGTAGAAATTGAACATGTATGTCGATTTTTTACTTTTCAAGACTGGAAACCATGCAACTAGCTTCCTTATACAAATTGACTCTAGAAGTGTAAGAAGAAGATCAACTAAATTTTCCTTCATTTCTCATTAATTCTGGTCTCATGTATTCCCTTTCTTCTGATACTAGCATCATTCTAATTCAACTTATCAACAAGGTTTGTTACATCATGCTTGTATATTAAGTTCACTGCAAATGATAATATAATGCTTTCATAACATTTTGAATTATTTTTGTCAGATTATAAGTACAGACTTGTAGCTCAAGCTTGTGATCATCGTACAATTACTGCATTAGCACGATACCCTCATGCAAATGATGGTTACTTTCTGCCACAACCAAAACTTCACCCATCTAAGGTAGTAACATGTCCATGTGCTTAATATTACCAATATACTGCATTTATTACATTTTAAACTTAATCCTTTATTTACTGTTGTATTATTCTTGTTTTCATTTAAGCTAATCAGTGGGGTTTATGATAATTAAATTGTTGGTAGACTGGCATTTTGTGCTTATGTAATAGGGGTGGTTGATTGACATTGCCGAAGATGGTGTCTTGAAGACCCTCAACGATTGTGTGTTAAAAATTAATACGGCTATCATTAAGGATTCAGTCTTGAGAATGCCGAAATTTTAAGTATCACTTTGAACAAGAAGGAGCAAAACATTGAGGTTGAGCGATGGTGTACACAGCCAGTGAGCTACTGAAACTATCAATGCTTACTCACTTTGTCAACTGATCACCTATAACAGCATTGAACATTTATGTAATTTACTGTTGATTCCAAAGCTTTCCTTCTGCATTATTCATCCATTCACTCTTCTGAATCATCCACTCTTTAAAGAACTTTAAGTGGCTGTAATTGCATTATATTTTGGTTTATAATAAAATGTTATTTTCCCTTTTTTGACCCCTAATTGGTGTTTCAGCCCAAAACAGCTGGCTTCTGAGCATTTTCAATTTCATTCTAATTTCAGTTTTCAGTGTTTATCATTTTATTTTCAATGCTGGATTTAAAGACATAATTATATGTTTGCTCCATTGGCTAATGAACTGGACTACTAAGGACAAAAGGCTGGATCTCTTATGTTTACCCAGCCTTAAATGTGTACTGGATTTTTAAGAGAAAGTAATGCAGCCTGGCATGGTAACGACCATATCACCCATAAAAAATGTGCAGTTGGTCTTTGAAAAATATAGGCACTAGCACCATAACCCCCCAAATGCTTTAAGGCATGGTGGAAACCTGTTAATTTACATAACTTGTGGATCTTTTATAAAGCCACATTGATTTGTGCACTGGCATGCTGATCAGGTGATTCAGATTGAATTCCAAGAAGTGGTGAACTTTTTTCCCAAATAACATGACTTTGAGGCTTAAGTAGCTTCTGATTTTCCAAGGAACATGACCACATCACTGGTAAATGTGATAATGTTTGAAACAAATTTTTTACTTTGTTTACTATGAAAGTGAATGGAAATATGTGAAAGAAAATTGGTTTTATGTGAGACAAAGATAGACACAAATGTTTAATAAAGTGCATCATCATCAGCAGGTGCCATGCTGGTTGGTGTAGGCAATCTTCTCTCTCCACATCTCTTGCTCTTCATGCATATCACCATTTCTTTCGCTGATCTCCTTATATGCTATTTAGATAAGCTGTTCAATATTTTTTCTTGGTTTTCCTCTGGTCTTGTTTCTATTCATTCTGTCTCTTGTTATAGTATTTTCAATGTCTACTTTTCACATCACATGCCCAATAATGTAGATTGTCTTTTTTTATGATTCTGATATATCTAGTGTCTCCAGCTCTTTTGAAACATTCTTCATTATTAATCTCTGCTATCAATGTAATTTGTAGCATTATTTCTGATAAACCACATTTCTGCTGCCTCCAGTGTTCTTTGTGTTGATAATAATGAAGTGCAGGGTCACTATAAAACTGAATGAAACATTTACAAAAGGATATCAAATTGTTTAAAGCAGCTTTACTAAAATGAAGTCAATGCAAAATCATAAGCACTTCAGCCACAGGCCTTCATCAGTAAAGGTAAAGTACGAGACTTGAACCGGCGTCTCAGCACGCGAGTTTCCACCCATATGTGCTCGACCGCCTATCCAGAAATGTTAGGAGATTTCTGTATAGTGTCGCTTCAAGCATCTAAACTCAGATGCGAAGCAACAATCCTCACCTTCCCAGGGTAATATCCTGGTACCCATTTCTGCCAACGACTGGGTCAACCATGTGGGTAATTTTTTTCCCAACCATGAGTACAATTCACACTGCTCCCAGCGGGAATTGAACACGGGTTGTCTGAACGTCGTTAGTCCAGTCGGGCCTTCATCAGTATGACAAGACAGTTCTATGTGAGTGACAACAGAAGATAAATAAAAACTATACTACTGCTGTAAGTCCTTCTCTGAGAATAATGAGTAATGGCAAAAGAGTTATATTTTAAAAATTAAATGTGGAGAAAATGTAATTAATATGTCAAATATGATTCTGAGTTGAAAGAAGCAGAAAAAAATTCAAAACCATACAGAATTCACTTGGAGCAAATCAACTTTGTGTCTGCTTTAATTCCCTGACATTTATTTTTACTTCATTGCCAATGTTGTTTAATTATTGTTTTTTTAAAATAGAACACTGTTTTAGAAGACTTGAAAAGTCAATTGTCTAAACTGCCCACTCCCACCTCAGTCAACTGTTGCCTCATGTATTACCGGTTTATTGCCCTGGATCATGATTATCTATTTCAGGTAGGTTGATAAGTTCATTTTTTTGTGTTTTAATTTTACAACTACTCCTCTTTATTGTCAGTATTTCATTAATTACTGCAGTAAACACTTATCAGGTTTATTGTCAACCCTTAAAAGGACACTAAATAGGTGTAGATGTGTTGTTGTTTACTGCAAGATGTAATATTTTGTGCCCTTCAGTCTATTACATGCTTCAACTCCAACATGACATTTTTAGGTACCAAGTACTTGTCCTCTTTGATTCTTACTTACTTTGTCAGATTGGTTAGTCTGTTTTCAGGCTCACCATGGGAAGGTGATGTGGGATCTTGATCATTTCAGATTCACTGCTTCTGAAGCAAACAATCAGCTTTGAGTTGTTGATTTCATCCAGCCTGTCTGCTATTAGTTGGCTTCTATCTATCTATTGTCCTTTTGAGCCGAAGACGGCACATAGGGCAGAACCACATTCTCAAAAACAGAAACCTTGCGTGCCAAAGTGGCACATATTGCAGAGATCACTGCTCTAAAATATATGGCGCTGTTTCCATAACGATACTTTTTACAATGACAGCTTGTCAAGCCATCAATCAACCTCCTTAGTCGCCTCTTACGACATGTCTGGAAGATCACAGTGTCACTATTCTTTACTTCCCTCATAATGAGGCCCTGGTAACACACAGGAAATTGGTTGGCTTGGGCCTAGTTTAATTTTTAATTAGTCTACATGTACTTGGTGATAATCAGGTGTCTTATACATACACACTTTATTTTACAATGAAAAATAGAGCTAATATGGACCTTACTTTTTAATTCTTTTTCATCGCTCACTTTTAAAAGGCTGGTTTGCTGCACTGTGCCACATTTTACAGCTAAGATACAATATTCATTCTTTTTTTTTCCTACTCAACACTTCTGACTTTTATCACAACAAATTTCTGGAACATGTGAAACTACTGGTGCAGTGTCTGATTGTTGTCTTGTTACATAAATATTTTTGCATAATTATTTCAATATTTTTGTAATAATTCCAAATATTACTTGAAAGGAACATTCAAGATCTAGTCAAGGAGAACACAAGAATAACATGAACATAGTTTTTATTTCTGGCCACTGTGAAGGGAGAAAAATAATACCTCTCTGTCACTTGCAAAGAGCATGTGATAAGAGGTAACTAAGGAGGTTTTGGGGACAAGGTCTTTGCTAGTGCTATGAAGTTCATACATCTGAGCTAAAGCTGTCATCTTCAATGCTTTTGCTTGTGTGTGGCAGGTGTGCTTTATTCTGGGGAACGTGCTGAGAAGGGGATTTGAACACTGGGGAGTAGTCCACTGTGCAATGAAGATAATCTTTCGACTAAACTAAACTACTTTCCAAATATTAACCAACAGCAAGGTGCAGCACCATGGGAAATAATAAAGTTGTACATGTTAATTAATTTTAAGGATTTTTTACACGTTGGAGAAAAATTGGATTGGATGAAAAATGTGGAAAAGTACTAGTCAAATACTAGTGGATAAAGAGATACAATGAAGACAATGGCGCTGGATAGGACACACAATGCGGAAGCTAACTGAGAGTATTACACAACATGTCCTTTTTGGAATCCTCAAGGAAAAGACAAAGAGGAAGCTTAGATGAAAATGATGGGGAAGGCATGGAATGATCTTAAAAGAATGGCAAGAAACAGAACAACTTGGAAAGTGTTTGTTGAAGACCTATGTTCCACAGGCAGTTGAAATGAAGAAGAAGAAGAATTAAAAATTGTTACCCTATATAAAAATGAACAATGTTTTCTATGAGTATTATAAACCTTGATTGGAGATGTTCAGATTTCAGTCTTTCTGCATTATTTTGTTTTCACAGAAAGATCCTTTAGGAATGGAGTTCTTAGCACACAGTTACTCTTTTCCAGGAGAGGACGAAAAAAAGAAAGAACAAGCAATTGGTTTTTGTTTGAAGGGTATTGCATTATATACAGCTGTAAGTTGTGTAATTAATTTTGTGTACGTCTGTGTTGTGTGTAAACATGAATATCTATATACTTTTATATGAATACATTTTTTACATTTATAAAGTTAATATTTTAATACCTCAATTTGAAGTGTAGTAACATTTACATTAACAAATGAACAAAGGCAGAATATGTTTTTATGGCCTAAACATATTATGTAGTTCAGTCCAATATAATACAAAAACTTTCATCATCATCATCAAGTACTGGGCCTGCTGGCGCAGGTGATCATGTCTCTCCACAACTTTCAATTTCAACAGTTATTTATCATTTCTGTTGTTGACCTTCTGCCAAGCCATTCTCTTAAGCTGTCTGGTATTTTTTCTCTTTGTTTCCCTCTATCTCTTCGTCCTTCAATTTTTCCAGTTGTCACAATATATTTTAGTTGTTCTCTTCTCATTACATGGCCAAAATATGATGATTGTTTCTTCCTAATATTGGAAATTAGCTCTCTTTTGCTTTGACCTCTTTCAGAACATTTTCATTACTCTTCCTAGCTGTCCATGGTACTCTCAATATTCTTCTGTAAAACCACATTTCTACAGACTCCAGTGATTTTCTTGTCTGTTGTCCTATTGTCCATGATTCACATTCACAAAAACTTTACTAAAGATTAATGAGTTATGTTTCTTCACAGCAATGTCATATGCATATGATTGCTTTGGAGCAGTGAAAAAAACAATAAAATAAATAATCTCTTTTTGTCTCGTACAACCCAAGATAAAATAATTATCAGGAATAGAAACTTTTTATGCAGAGCTTTGCAACAGGAGCAAATCTGACCATCAGGAGAAGTCCCAGTTTAGTAAGTGTTTTGACACTTTAGCTACTTGACACTCTAAGGAAGGTGAGGCCGTCTGGGTGTAGACTTCCATGTGTCGACCTCCAGCTGTATTGAACTCTAAAGCTTACAATATATATATATATATATATATATATATTTGGCACAAAATAACTATATTTTCTCTAAAAGAGATCACCAGGATATTTTGGCCAAATAAAATTAGCAACCTAAAACTAAGAGATCCAAAACAAGTGCAGTGAAGCAAAGGAATGATGGTTAAAACAGAAATGTGATGAAATGGAATAACAACAAAAGAAAGACTCAAAATGTATGCACAATCAGTTAAATGAATTAACAGGAAGAAAAGAAGTCAAAGTTTCAGGATGTGTGAAATCAAAGGAAGGAAATATAATAATGGGACAGGAGAAAAAAATGGACAGAATATATCAGTCAACTCTATGATGATGAAAGACCAGAATTAAACAATTCAAATGAAGACACAGGACCACCAATAATGCAGAGTGAAGTGGAGGACGCAATTCAACACATTAAAAGAGGCAAAGCTCCAGGTCCTGACAATATAACAATCGAAGAGATAAATGCATCAGGAGAGCTGGGAGTACAAGTCATAACAAAACTACTCAATAACATATATAACACTGGACACATACCCGAAGATCTACTAAAATCTATCTTTGTAGCCATACCGAAGAAGTCAGGCGCCACTGATTGTGAAGACCATCGCACTATTAGTCTCATGAGCCATATGACTAAAATATTACTAAGAATAATCATGAGACGTGTAAGGAACAAAATAAAACCAGAAATAAGTGAGGAACAATGTGGATTTGTGGAAGGAAAGGGCACCAATAATGCAATATACATCTTAAGAACATTGATAGAAAGATCTATAGAGGTAAAGAAAGATCTATATATGTGCTTTATAGACTACATGAAAGCATTTGACAAAGTAAAGCATGTGGAAATAATCAATATTCTGGAGAAATTAAACATTGATGGCAAGGATCTGCGAATCATTAAAAACATGTACTGGCAACAGATAGCAGCTATACGAATCAACAACCAAACAGGACAATTCCAATATATAAAGCAAGGAGTCAGACAAGGCTGTGTTCTGTCGCCGGATTTGTTTTCACTTTACAGCGAATATATTATGAGATCAATAGTAGACAAAAAAGGAATTGAAGTCAGCGGTCACAACATAAATAATTTGTGATATGCGGATGACACAGTCTTAATAGCAGAGACAGAGAATGAACTACAAGAAATGATAGACATAATAGTAAAAGAAAGCAACAAGAAAGGTCTCAGTCTGAATAGTAAGAAAACAGAAGTAATGGTTATATCGAAGAAACAATCACCACCATCATGCAGCATAAAAATAAACGAGACAAATCTGAAACAAGTGCAACGTTTGAAATACTTGGGCACAATAATAACATCAGATGGGAGATGCACTACAGAAATAAAAAGCAGAATAGCTCAGGCCAAAATAACATTTCAGAAAATGGAAAATATCTTATGCAACAAATCTATGTCAATAAAAATGAGAAAGAGAGTTCATCGGTGCTATATAGAACCAATTCTGACCTATGGAAGCGAATCATGGACAGTAGACAAACAAATGAAAAGACGATTAGAGGCCACAGAGATGGGATTTCTCAGAAGAATGTTGAAAGTTCCCTGGACAGCTAAAAAGACCAATGAGGAAGTTCTCAAAGAGGCCAACACAAAAAGGGAACTCTTAAAAAACATCAGAAAGAAGCAATCAACATCTTTCGGGCACATCATGAGAAGAGGAAAGTTGGAATACTTGGTTACAACTGGCAAAATAAAAGGAAAGAGAGATCGCGGGCGACAAAGAGAGAAAATACTAGATAGCTTGGTGTCATGGCATGGAAAACAGTCAACAACAGAACTGATACGATGCACTGTAGATAGAAGATTGTGGAGGGACATGATCACCTACGCCAACCGGTATGGCACATGATAATGATGAACCTAGAACTGCTCAGTAGATTCAACCAAGAGAAAACTCACATTGTTGTAACATGCAAATGCTGGAAATAGGCCATTACCTTAAAAGTGATTTAAAATTTAGCACAAATTCTACTATACAGTAGACTGGAGAAAAGATTTTTGGGATCATCCAAGAGGTAGACAAAGATAACCTGAAAGAAAACAATAGAGACAAGCAAAAAAATGCATAACATGGGCTAGATAGCTAAGATTGGCCATACGCCTGACAAAAATAGGACGTTATTTTTGCTGTTTTGCAAGACACTGCAAGGCTTGTTGGATGAACCTTATAAAATATGTACTGGATACATCTTTTTCATATTTCTACATATTGTATTTTCCTGAGGCTGTTCTAGCTCTCTAGACTAGAAGAAAACCAAAAGAGAAGCAGACCAAGGACAGCCTGGTAGAGGACATGCACATGAGTTGCAAGCAGAGATGAGCAATGTGGGTCAGACATGGGCAACCTTGCTAAGTGGAGAAACTTTGTTATTGTCTTACATGAGGTCATACAATGTGTACCAGCCATTGACTGCTTTGTCAGTTTGTGGTCAAGGAAATGAAAAATACAAAAATATTTCTAGCTCTCTTGTTTGCTGTAAGACTATATTACTATTTTAAAGAACTGATCTCACTGCATTTAAGACAGTATGCACTCAGAGATTATAAACACATAACATGAAATATATGATCTGGTAATTCCTGTAGTGTGCTAGTTTTAATGTCTCTTGGTCTGTCCTTTTTCACTCACTTATTCTCTGGCATCTAGCTTGACTTCTCACTTTAAATTACATGCTCACAGGATATTAGAATCATTAATGAGACTGAATGCATAAACTTGTACTTATTTATTTTGATGCAATAATCTTTGGATTATGAAAGATATTGGATCCACAGGTGAAGTGCACATTCTAATCCCTTTTCTAAACCTTCCAAGGGAGCAGGACTGGGCTAATCAAAGCAGAGAAGTGCACTCTATAAACTTCCACTGTCTTGCGTGTAGACTCCTTGTCTGTAAAAACTTGGACAGGAAAACTCCATGAACTTTCCCCTTCATGGACAGAACATGTCAGCCTGATTTGTGAGAGTACCCATAAATAGAAATGAGACATTAATAAATATGCTCAACAGTATTACACAGAATGGAAGTGCCCCTGTTGATCATCTCTAGGCAGGTACAGTACTGGCACCAAGGTAGAATTTGCTAATTGTGGAGTACTTGTGATGACCTGCTAACGATCTAATTCATGGAGGTGGCTTGTCTTTCCATGTGATATGCTGAGCTTAGGTAACTGAATGCAAGAAAGAGAGAAGATGCACCTTGAACAGTCCATTCCACTGAAGTACATCAGAGTAGTAAAGAGAATTTGCTGTGCAAATTAAATAGAGAGAAATTAATAGAAAATATGAACAAGAAAGTGATATAAACAGTCTTAAGGTGACAAAAGTAGACCAAGTTCATTAGACTTGGAACAGGGCACCATGACATCACAATGTGAATCTAAGAAACTCTGTCACCTTTGACTGTGGAGCATTCAGGCAGACTCTCAAGCATGTTCTACAAGACTGCACTTCCCTCAACAACCACAGAATGAAAGTTTGGCTTTCAGAAGCAAACTGATAACCAAAGAAGGGCTTCACTCTGTTTGTGGCCCTTACAGATTTATAGTGAAAGGTGATCATTGAAGAAGAACAGAAGTACACTATGTCCTTATGCATTATGTATATGAATCCTTTTAAAAAAGGAGGAATCAGCACTGGCTGCCATTGAACTGGAGGATGCATACAATCGAGTGGACTACGACACACCCATACACCTACTTAGTGAGTCAGGCTATGACCCATGGCTCATGGGCTGTCAGTTCCGATGCAAATAAAAGTGATGATATGTTTCAGTGCCTGGACATCTGAGTTAAGATATGCATAGCCAGCATTGCCTCAAGGATGGCCGTTATCACCTGCTTTGTTCAATATATACATTGGCAGGGTAGTGCAACTGAATAGTGTCGGACTGGGTCGCACTTTCGCCTGTGCAGATGACATTATGACATATGTACACAGTTGCGATAGAGCAGAAATGTTTAGACAATTACAAGAAAGCATGAATCAGATAACTACCTAGTGCAATAACTACAAAGCACTAATTAACCCAAAAAAGGCTTCTCTAGTGCGGTGTTTGCTAAAAAAAAAACAGAATAGTTAAAGACACCCTCCCAGTAAAACTGTAATTGTGCAACCATCATGAGGAGTCTGACTATTAAGTATTTTGCAATAGCATTTGATAGGTCCCTTTCTTTCAATCAACACTTGTGCAATATCATTTAAAAGGCAAGGAGAGGTGTCAGCGTGATCAAGATCATGGCCAGGGTGAACATTCAGCAATCGTTACTATTCTCGTTCATGCAGGCTGTGGTGCTCTCAGTACTGGATTATGGTTTGGGTATGCTCATTCTTTCATCAACTCAGATCACTCATGCAGGCTGTGGTGTTCTCAGTACTGGATTATGGTTTGGGTATGCTCATTCTTTCATCAACTCAGATCACTCATGCAGGCTGTGGTGCTCTCAGTACTGGATTATGGTTTGGGTATGCTCATTCTTTCATCAACTCAGATCACTCATGCAGGCTGTGGTGTTCTCAGTACTGGATTATGGTTTGGGTATGCTCATTCTTTCATCAACTCAGATCGCTCATGCAGGCTGTGGTGCTCTCAGTACTGGATTATGGTTTGGGTATGCTCATTCTTTCATCAACTCAGATCATTCATGCAGGCTGTGGTGCTCTCAGTACTGGATTATGTTTTGGGTATGCTCATTCTTTCATCAACTCAGATCGCTCATGCAGGCTGTGGTGCTCTCAGTACTGGATTATGTTTTGGGTATGCTCATTCTTTCATCAACTCAGATCGCTCATGCAGGCTGTGGTGCTCTCAGTACTGGATTATGGTTTGGGTATGCTAATTCTTTCATCAACTCAGATCACTCATGCAGGCTGTGGTGTTCTCAGTACTGGATTATGGTTTGGGTATGCTCATTCTTTCATCAACTCAGATCACTCATGCAGGCTGTGGTGTTCTCAGTACTGGATTATGGTTTGGGTATGCTCATTCTTTCATCAACTCAGATCGCTCATGCAGGCTGTGGTGCTCTCAGTACTGGATTATGGTTTGGGTATGCTCATTCTTCCATCAACTCAGATCGCTTGGGCAGGCTGTGGTGCTCTCAGTACTGGATTATGGTTTGGGTATGCTCACTCTTTCATCAACTCAGATCGCTCATGTAGACTGTGGTGCTCTCAGTACTGGATTATGGTTTGGGTATGCTCATTCTCTCATCAACTCAGATCGCAAGGTTAGAAAGGGTTGAAAATGAGATCTACGGGCAGCTCTCAAATGCACTAGAGGTACAACTATTCGTTCAATGAGGTACTTATTTGAATTACCAAGCATTACAGTGCAAAATAGATCTGCTCAAGTATGGGCTTATTTGAACGGTGTGAGGAATATTAATCATCCCTTGCATTCAGAATTGGGTTCAACCATAGTTCAACCAGACTCCTCAAGCATGGAAAATCCTGGATGGCCAAGATGGTGGAGTCCATAAGGAGAGTATGTGTTCTGAATGAGATTTGGGCTGGAAAGGATTGGATAGAAGTAACAGCTGAGAAAAAGAAGCAAACCAAAGTAATCATTAAGTTCGACAGGTAATGTTGCAATTGGGCCTATGGAGCTCTTTTGTAATAAAGGAATCCATCAAAAAAGTGTCAGGATCCTACCATCTATGCAGAAGGTTCTCTATCCAGTGGACAACTCAGTGGTTGGTGTTTTGTGGCAAACCAACAAGGCAGAGAAGTGACTAGGGAATCTGGCAAGTGTAGCATTACAGTATCTAGCATGGTTGGTTACGTAGAACGTGCATTATGCACCATTTGTGACTGACTCACAAAGTGTGCTACAGAAGATTGACAGACAGTGTCTCTGGCAGGAGGGGATGCAGCTCTTGGATGGCTCTACAGTGAGTGCCTTAACCTGGGTGTATTGTCCAGAGCACGCTGGTGTATACAACAATGAAATAGCCACTAAGCTTGGCAGCTCTGGCCCTGAGGATGTCCCTTACTCTGGACAAAGTGAAAATCACCAATTTTGTTTTTCATTCATTAAGTGAAGAGGAGGAGAATGGGTGGGACAATGATGTATATATTGAGAGACTGAGGGGTCTAAAGATGGAAAAGGGATCTGGCCTATTCAGAGTGCTTAGTGAGAAAAGCAGATGTAGCTACAATCAACATCTTCCTGGAACAATCAGTCTGCATGCACTTCAAGAAATGCTGGGACAGGTGGTGGAGCAGATATGGGGATGTCCTGACTGCATTGAAACTGTTTCCATGAATAGAATAGAATCGAATAGGATAGCAAGTACCCTCATCAAACACAGTGTCGCTCCTCAATAAAACAGAATCATAGATTTTACTGTACATTTCATGTCAAGCTTGAAAGTTCTCATAACAGGTGCACATGTAACAAATTTTTTAGTTCTTTATTCTTGGTCTGAGTGACCAAGACATTATTGCACATTTTTGAAGACTGTTTAACCTCTAAATGTTCTGTGTGATGGAGACATCCATTCTGAAGAGACATGGACTAAGAATCTGACACAAAAACTAATTTAACTCTAGATTACGAGACCATAGTAAAATTTACAACATCAAAACATGAATTCCTCAAAATTTGACAGTTTTCCATGTTCAAACATTACCCTCCTCTATGTACCCTCCTCTATGTACCATCCTAATTACCACTTTCGGTGACCATTTAATGCGGGGAAAAAATTGCCAAGAAATTGGCCTTTTTGCCCTGTGACCAGGGAATTTCCTGGTCATTGGCAGCAAATAACGCTATGCAGTTGCCGAACATCTGACAGACTTAGGGTGACTGTACCGATAGACATGGTTGACTGTACCGACAGACATTGTAACATGTCCCGTCATATGAGGTGAAACTCAGGTTATACGTCAACCTGTGTCAGGAATTTTGAATCCTCATGTTTTGCTTAGTGTGAACACGTGGGACTGTGTCAAGAGTTCAGAGAAATAACTATTTTTAGAACAGCTAATTTTACATTTAAGTGGTAGTAATTTTTACTACAGTCTCGTAACTTGGGAGAGTTACAGAAAGGTATTGTAATCTACGGTTAATTGAAAGGCATTTTAGTATGTGAGAGCTGATCACTAGTAGCACATCTTAACCCCAATTATTATTCTGAGATCATTAATATATAAACTCAATTTTGTATTTTCTTCTCCCATTCTAGTAGAATACAATACAATCTTCATCCCAATGTTGTGCTACCAATGCCAAACCTGGACCCTAGATGCAAGAACAATAAGAAAAATAACCTCTACAGAGATGAAATGTGTTAGACGAATGACAGGAAACAGTCTGAGAGATAAGATCAGAAATGAAGAACTGAGACAAAAGCTAAGAATAGCACCCACCATAGAATATATAAAGAAACAACAGATAAAATGGTTTGGCCACATGACAAGGCAGAAAGATAAAAATACAACACAACGAGCCTTTAACAAACATTGTGAGAATACCAGACCCAAGGGTCGACCACGGAAAAGATGGATCGATGGAATATTAGAAGCACTAAGAAACAACAGCAGCAGAGGCGAACAGAAGAGCAAAAGACCGCAAATTATATCTCCCCTCGACGCTGAAAGGCAAATGAGGAAGAAAAGAAGAAGAATTCTGGTAGAAAATGCTCATTGTGTGCTCCTCCCTCTTCTCATAGACTCATTAATGATGCAACTACTTCACTCTTACCATCTTGGAAGTTAACCAGCTGACCAGTTTCTAAACCATTATTCACTCCCAAGAGTAAAGACAATTTAATGATAGCTTGTCATCATATCTTGACAATACTGTTGACTGACCTTTAGATTCATATAGTATATTTAAGGGCTTTTTACATTCTCAGAATCCAGAGTATGCATTAACATTTGTGGAAAACCATGGCCTTTCAGTGCTGCAGCGTTTGCTGGATGAAATGCCAGAGAGCTGGGTTCAAACATGTGTTGCTACCATCTTGTCAAATCTGTCACAAGTTCCAAGTTTGTTGGATGAGATTGTGAGCACAGGTAAGATTGATAAACAGCTGTTTGCTGTTTCAATTCATCTTTTTAAAAAACCATTCAGTGTTGAATTATCAGTTGCTAAATCATTGTTCAACTTTAAAATTAAAAAAAAAAGTAAAGTACCCCCGTCACGCCAAGTGGCGTATAGGGAATATGGTGTTAGTGACCATAAATTTTACAGACCTTCGGCACATGATTTTTGGGGTAATGTGGTCGATATTATGCCCATGCTGCTTTACTTTCCCAGAAAAAAAATCCGGTACCCATTAAAGGCAGGGTGAACCCGGAAGCCGTCGGTTGGGATCGAACCCTACTTCTTGTCCTTTGTAGTCCAGTTCACTAACCACTGAACTATCGCGGCTCCATTGTTCAACTTTGCCTAAATGTAATGTTTCATATAACAATCTCAGACATTTAAAGTACACAAGTGATTGTGATTGTTTTGTAAGACAATAAAGTTAAATCACTTTGCATGGTTTGTGGTCATAAGATCAGAGTGCCCAGGTCTGGTCTACACGATTTATCAATGTCTTCATTGTTCTTCACAATTTTTATCCTAGGTCTGTCTCTCTCTTATGCCTTTCATGTGTGTGTCAGTTCTTGTGTGTGGCAGTTCTTGTGATTATTTTTTAATCTCATCTACGTGAATCTTTACTAAATTGGCAGTAATATGTTTAGTTTGTTTGTGTTCTTCAGCTTTGAACCTTTGTAGGCCTCTGGGATTTTTTAGGGACTGAATTTTGCATGAACACTTGTTTTGTTCCTAGTACATGCCTGCATCTTCAGCTCACAGGTGAGAATGTCTTCAGTGTGATCAGGTTTCCCTTGACATAAGTACAGAAGTCCTCAGACTTTACAGCTAGTCATATTTTTATTGTTGAGTGAAAGTGGTAATATAGGCCTGTGAATAAATGAAAAGAAAGAAAATGAAAAATTGGCTTGGTTATAGCTTTACGCAGGTAAGGGACAACATAAAATCAAAATGATTGTGTTGCTCTGTAGACCTTCAGCTAAAACAAAAGACTCAACACAAATATATAAAAATGAACAAGCAAATAAAACTGTCTGAGAGGAAAAAATATGTGAAAGGGGCTTCCCTGAATGTTCTTGTCCAAGAAAAGATTACCAACCTGATAGTCTAGGATATTTTCACTATTGGTCATTTATATATATACACATATATATATATCTTCATCAAGTACCGGGCCTACTGGCGTAGGTGATCATGTCTCTCCACAACTTTCGATTTCGGCAGCTATTTATCATCTCTGTTGTTGACCTTCTGCCAAGCCATTCTCTTAAGCTGTCTGTTATTTTCTCTCTTTGCTTCCCTCTATCTCTTTGTCCCTCAATTTTATATATATATATAATATATATATGTATTTTATATATATATATATATTTATGTTGTGTCCTTTGTTCTAGTAGAAGGCCTACTGAGTGACAACACTGTTTTGATTTTGTGTTATCCATCACTTACATAAAGCTGTAACTGTACTATTCTTTCCTTATTTATTTTCATTCTTGTCATCACCTTTACAGCAGCTTTGCATATTATCCCTTTGGCCCTCATTCTAGACTTACTCTTTTAGACTTTTAACTGTCAATGGCTCTTTAATGTGTGCAGAGTAGACATAGGACCTTCAGTATTTCCCTTTTATCTGAGAAAACTAAACATCAGATCTCACAATCCAGATACTGAGGGAGGGTAAAGCCATGATTAAGCTATAGATTTAATTTTTTTATTCCCACTATCCATGGCAAGATTAGCTAACCCAAGGACCTTCTTCTCCTTCTCCAGAAGTCTATTTCTTACTTCTAGAACAAACACTTCCCACTCCACCCCCCAAAAAAAAACCACTTTGTAGCAGTCACACATCTTTAGATATTATGCGTGATGAATTTTGTGTTAATTGATATAGAAAAGCTAACCCTTATTTTTTTTTTCTATTTTTGTTGCTCAATTTATCTCTATTTTCTTGATTATTGCCATCATATATCTCACAAAGGGCTTACAATTTACTTCTTTTTGAGTGCCTGTTCTAGGTAAGCTTCTTGATTCAATAAAGAAGTTGATGCCAGCTGTTTATGTCTCTAATTAATCCTCTGTTTCTTTTATTGTTTTTTAGATGTTGTATTTTCAAGGGCAATTAATAGCTTGGGTTTGTAATACACCCTGTCATGCAAGATTTACATCTTTTCATAGTTTTCTTTATGCCTCTCTGCAAATGAACTGAACCGTCTCCTCAGAAATTTCTGTTTCATTGTTCTTAGTAAATTTGTAAATGTATTTCATATTCATTTCTGTCTATCTTTCGTTCGCCCAAAGTATTGTCTATATCTGCAATGTCGTTTCCTGTATAAATTTTACTGTCTTTTGTAATTCTTGCAGTGGCCCATATAGTTTTGTCTGTAGTGTTGTATCTATGGGCCAATGGATTTTCCTTAGTCTACTATATTCTGTGCAATCTTGAAGTATGTGTTCAGCAGTCTGGGGCGCCTGTCCACATGTGCAAGTAGTTGATGTGTCGATCTTGAATTTTGTATACATGTGACTATGGAGTCGATTGTGCCTCATCAAGGCCAGCTCCTTGTCGTGGGGATGAGGCTTAACAGTCACCAGGGACTGAAAACCAAGACTGGCCAGGCCTTCCTACACCCGAGCAAGACCACAGTCTGCTCTAGCAAGTTTAAGTGCTGAAGTTGGAGGCAACCAGCCAAAAGGCACACTACAACAATCAGGATGCCACACACTCACGCCAATGGGGGAAGTATGTCATATTCATTTAATTTGTTCCTAAATTTATAAAATGTTCTTAAGGGTTAATGTTGCTTCTAATTATTTTTATATCTCAATAAACTGTTGATGCGTTCTGGTATTTGCCAAGGTTGGATTAGTGTTTTACGTCTGTGGTCCAGGAACTCTGATGCAGCTTTATCTCTTCTTGCACTTACCACCCTAACTAACCTGGACAGAGACTGGATCTACCATGATTTGTACCAAGACATGGTTCTCTTACATCCTACTCAGAGAAACAGGTGAGAAACATATCATTTTGTATACCCCTGGTTTCATAAGCAACATCTCTACTACATCTGTACTAACTAGTTTCTTCTTCTTCTACCTTTCAGCTCCCTGTGAAGTATAGGTCTTCAACAAGCACTTTCCAAACTGTTCTGTTTTTTGCTAATCTTTTAAGATCATTCCATGTCTTCCCCATCATCTTCATCTCTGCTTCCATCTGTCTTCTCCAAGAATATTTTGGTCTTCCTCTTTGTCTTTTTCCTTTCAACTAACTTGTGTCACTTATGACATTATCCTGTTCCTAGTGTCTGTAAAAATATTACAGACTGAGAATAAAGGCTTCACATACCACTGCACTTGTCATTATTGGAAATCAGACCATATCCACCTGATTGGAAAACAAGACCATAAACACCCACTCCTTGGATTAACCCTTTATTGTTATTTTCATTCTATTGAAACATGAGTGATCTGTTGCTGTTTGCTTTTACTTACATGTGTAAGTTTTTGCTCTGTGCTTATTGCAAATCAACTCCTCCAATTAATTATTTTCTGAATTAATTTTTTTAGATAAAATAAATGAGGATATGCAGCAACCCTTACATGATATATCTATCTATCTATCTATCTATTGACATTTCGAGCCATAGCCGGCCCATAGGGTATAGACTCAGATACTCTTTCTCTTATCTAAATTTTAATTCTAGCAGTTTTCAATCCTTGTAAAGATCTTTTATCAAATCTCGCCATTTGTCTCTGTTCTGTGCAAGCAACTCTATCTCATTAAGGGAGCTGATTCCTTCTGCTCTTGCCTCTCTGATCAATGTTCTTCTCTGTGTCTCTCTGGGTCTGCCTCTTTTCTTCTTACCTGTTGTTTCTCACATGAGAACTTGCTTTGTTATTCTGTTATTATCTCTCCTCATCACATGTCCAACATATGACCATCGTCTTTTCTTGATTACTGAAGATATTAGTGGTTGATTGGCGATTTCTCTAATTTCTTCGTTTGTTTTGAATTCCTTCCACGCTATACCATTACATGATATATGTATGTATTTTAATTAATTTTTTAACATGATATATGGTAGAAAATAAATAATTAAATTAAATTAAATAATTAAAGAGCAGGAATATACATATATTTTAAATGACTAATCTCAGGGAGCCAGGTATGTTTAAAACACTCAAAAAAATTCACAAATCAACAACAGAAAACACAAAGAACAATAAATAGCCAGAAGTATGACCAAACCTGTTCTCCTCAAACAATGACTCACAGTGAGAGACCTTCATTACTACACACTGCCAGCTAAGCATCCAAAAAAGTAGCTTTCACCTGCAATGTCATTTTTTTAAATCTCTCATCGTCCGTTTTACTTCCACTGTGGTTTCATCTCCAACCAGCGTTTTCCTTATTTCAAGGATTACAGTGGTGTTTTTAATCCATTTGGGGGCTCTCTCACTCTCTCTCTCTTTCTCTCTCTCTCGCTCTTGCTGTGACTAATGTGTATAATAAAATGTTGCTTTCATTCATTCTGAATTGTATTTCTGATTAAGAAGTTACTCTATCTTCTTTTCTTTATTATTATTAAGTTTCATATTTCCACATCCCAGCCAACCATTTTATGCAGATGTTGTTTTCGTTCACGGGTTGAGAGGTGGGGCTGTAATGACATGGCGACAGCGAAATACAGATGGAGACAATAAACAAAATCCATGCAGCATTTCACCTTGCTGGCCACGGGTAAGTTTATCCAATTTTGTTTTTATTTTTGTAAAAAAATATGTTTTTAAAAGGTAAATTTTATATTTGAGTTTTGTAGCTTAAATTAAGGGTTATTAAGTAATAATAAATAGCAGTGATATGCTGCAGCTACCATCTCTCTTCTGTGCTCCCCTCACCCCACCCTTACCTCAAAATGTGATTTAATACAATGAAATTCACTCCCTAACATTATAAATGTTATGGTACATCTGTTATCTTCACATTAAATTGTAGGTACTTGCCAGTCTTGGGAACCGCAATGGCTCAATGGTTAGTGAACTGGACTACAAAGGACAAGGGGAAGGGTTCAATCCCAACCGACGGCTTCCGGGTTCACCCAACTTTAAATGGGTACCAGATTTTTTTCTGGGAAAGTAAAGCGGCACGGGCGTAATACCGACCACATTACACCAAAAATCATGTGCCGAAGGTCTGTAAAATTTATGGTCACTGACACCATATTCCCTATACGCCACCACTTGGCATGATGGGGGTACTTTACTTTTTTTTTACTACTTGCCAGTCTTAAAATTAATTTTGAGCTAAATCTATTTTGCCAGATTAAAAAAACATTTTTGTGAACAGTAATATTGTAGATAAGTCTTTAGCATAATAACATGTTGAGTTCTTCACAGTTGTTCTCTATTTTGGGCTAGTTGCTGGGTTTTTTTTTCAGAATTTTTCCTATTACATATTTTTTAATATCATCAGTTCATTTTCTCTGCTTTTTATCTCTTCTCTTCTTCAGTGTTCAAGTCTCATGATCATGTAAACTTGACTCTTGTCCTGGGTTCAACAACCTGGGCGTGAGGACAACATTATGACACACAATGAGCTGGTCACATAGTCAGTACTTGTAAATGAGTGTGTGTGTCCTGATTTTTCCCCAAAACCTACATCATGGCTGACACAAGTCTACCATTTCATCTTGTTCCTTTCACTTTTTCTTATAAGATGGGTTTGGCTTGGCCATTAGATCTTTGTATCATTTAGTATCAGCATAATATCTCGTCACTTACTGATGTAAGAAGCTCTTCATGTAGACCTGTGTTGGTGATCATTTTACTAACTTTTTTGTTTGTATGGTGGTATCTTTGTATGATACTAAGAATCTTTCATCCATCTTCATTTTCTTGACTTGTGATTGAAACAGAAAAGGATTTATTTGTCACATAACATATATGTCATCTATATCATATAGTAAGTAAAAGTAAAGAGCCCCGTCACGCCAATTGGCATAAAGGGAATATGTTGTTAGTGACCATATTTTTACAGTCCTTCGACACATGATTTTTGGGGTAATGTGGTCGGTTTTATGCCCGTGCCACTTTACTTTCCCAGAAAAAAATCCGGTACCCATTAAAGATTGGGTGAACCTAGAAGCCGTCAATCAGGGTCAAACCCGACCTCTTGTCCTCTGTAGTTTATCTTATATCATATAGGGACATCCGTTATTGATCGTCTTAGTGACTTGATGTTCATTTATCCTTCTCTGTCATGTCATCCTTGTGGTTGAGATCGAGCCATCCATAACTTTAGATTGTGGTTCGTAGTTAGCTTTACGTTTAGTGTTTATTTTATCCTTCATGCTGAAGTTAGCCTCGACCAGCTTAAGCACTGCTTGGCCTCATCTATGTGTGGTTTGACATGGTATGTACTTCTGCTCTTGAGCTGCTGCAAGACTTGCTAACTATTACATGTAAACAGGACGAAGTAAATTTCAAAACTCAAGAAGTCTACTCTGAATAACATTGCCACATGATATACTGTCATTAGGACTTTTAACTCTGATCACTAACGACAGTTTCTTCTTCTTCTACCTTTTTAGCTCCCTGTGGAGCATAGGTCTTCAACAAACACTTTCCAAGTCGTTCTGTTTTTTGCCATTCTTTTAAGATCATTCCATGTCTTCCCCATCATCTTCATCTCTGCTTCTATCTGTCTTCTCCAAGAATTCCTTGGTCTTCCTCTTTGTCTTTTCCCTAGGGATTCCAAAAAAGGGCCTGTTGTGTAATACTCTCAGTTGGCTTCCGTAGTGTGTGTCCTATCCAGCGCCATCGTCTTCGCTGTATCTCTTTATCCACTGGTGTTTGACTAGTACATTTCCATAATTCTATGTTAGTGATTTTTAACGACAGTTTAGTGGTAGTAAATACAATATGTTAAATATATTATTTACATCATCACAATTCTCAATAAACCACATTTTCCAGGACTTCAGTGTAATCACTAATAATATTTATCACAAGCATCATGTGTGATATTGTGTGTTTGTATTCTTGCAACACTTATTCATAACTGATTTTTTCCATCCATGATGTGCTTTTTTTTTTTAATTCTAGGACTGGCTAGCTTCAGACTGTCCTAACTTGCGTATAATTAGTATTGGTTATAACACCTCACTGCATCATTGGGGTGACACGTGTCCTTATGAGCAAGAGAAGTGAGTACTCAATGTACATCTCAAAATAGTTATTGTTTAAATTTATTGGGTTTTTTTTTTCAAACTAAGACAATTTTGTTCTTTGCTTATTAGTCAGTAAACCTAAATGAAATAGTTGTTTCTTAATACTTTTTTTTCATTTACATTGTTGCTGTTAAATGTTATATTTATGCTATATTGGGGGTCTCAGTAGCCTAGTTGGGAAAACCACCCGACTGGGCTACCAACGCTCTAACAACCCATGTTCGATTCCTGATGGAAGCAGTGTGAGTTTACTCATGGTTAGAAAAAAAAATACTCCTGCAGTCGACCCAGGACAGGGTACCAGGGTATTACTCTGGGAAGGTGAGAAATGCCTCCTCGCATTGTCAGTTTCGATGCTTGAAGCGACACTATCCTGAAGTCTCTGAGCATTTCTAGATAGGCGGCCAAGCACATATGGGTGAAAACTTGCGTGCTAAGATGCCGATTCAAGTCTTGTATTTATCTTTACCTTAAATGCTATATTTTTATTAGAAAGTGAAGTAGTGTGCTTTTGTAAGCCTGTTAACTATTTCATGACTTTAGTTAAATATATATTTTTTATTATTTATTTGTTGTAAATACTTTTCATTGTATACAAATCCCATTACAGTACTAGTAAAACAATTTTGTATTTGTGGCAGACGGACAATTGAAGGACGAAGCAGAGAATTATTGAAGAAACTTCAGATTGCTGGTATTGGTTCAAGGCCAATTATATGGATAGGTCATTCAATGGGAGGTAATTTTACATTTTGTTTTCTCTCTGTTATGGACACGATGAAATTAATTTTACCCTGTCATTGTACCCTATCTGGCTGCATGTTTCTTTATACCCCAATTTGACATTTCTCAGCTAAATTAAATCTATAATAATGTTAATATAGCCATTTTTGGTGGTCCGACACAAGGTATTGATATCAGTTTGAAGCTTCTTAGAAATGATTTAACATAATATATGAAGTATTTACAAAGGACAAAAGGTAGGGTTCGATCCCTACTGATGGCTTCCGGTTCACACAGCCTTTAATGGGTAACAGATTTTTTTCTGGGAAAGTAAAGTGGCACGGGTGTAATACCAACCACATTACCCCAAAAATCATGTGCCGAAGGTCTGTAAAATTTATGGTCACTAACACCATATTCCCTATACGCCGCCACTTGGCGTGATGGGGATACTTTACACTACTTACTTTATAGACAAATCTGTTGATCTTTAACAGACCCTTTTTTCATCCTTTGATGTTTGATCCTAGCAGTGCTTTCTTGGAATAGATTGAAACATAATATCAGTTTTCTTGCTGTAGATAGTTTGTTGTTAACAGTTGTTGAAAATCTAATCATGTTGGTTTGCATACCTATTTCAGAGTTAGAACTGAGGACTCACTTGTCAGCAGAAATGTTTAATTGTATCAAAAAACTGTATTTATGGATGAAAACAACATATAATGTGACAATTTTTGTGCAACATATATAACTTTATATTTAAATTAAAACTATTTACAGAGTATATCAACAATAAATCTGATTTATAAATTTAAAATGTTGTTTTACATTCTATGAATTTGCTTAAAACTATTTTTAATGCATATACAAATTTTGATCTGTTCATACTCTTTACCATACTCTACAGCTAACATTTCTATTGTAGCATACTATGTGCAAAGTGTACTATTTTCATATAGGTCTGTTGATCAAGAAAATTCTATCTTTGGGTCAACAAGAAAATGAGTTTGCCCGGTTCCCTTCTCAGACAAAAGGTGTCATCTTCTATAGTGTTCCTCATCATGGTTCCTCTGTGGTGGATGTGCTTATGTATGCAAAGTACCTACTGTTTCCTTCAGTGGAAGTACAGGAGATGCATACAAGTAAGGCATTCAATTTCATTTTTAGTATATTGTAAACTAGCTGTGTATCCATGCTTCACTACGAGATTTAAGTACTTTAAATCCATTTATGATATATATATATTATGAAGTGAATATATAAAATCAAATGAAGAAATAAAATAACAAACAAAATACATCTAAAAACATAATCTATGAGTTTTTAATGTGCTGACCAACTTATAAAAATTACTAAGTTTAAGAAAGACACAATAAGCTCAGAGAAATACTACAATTCTCTCATTAAGGGAATAAGATTATGTAAGCTTGAAAGAATAGGTAACATGAAAAAATGATTCAGTTTCAGACAAGGTACTCAAATCTAATATATTTAGAGTTTTCTCCCTCTATATCATTTATAAAAGAAACCATTTCTTTTCCTTCCTTCCTCATTTGCTTTTCAGCGTCATGGGTAGCACATTTCTAATTATACAAATTTTACAGTATTAATTATTGTTGAGCACTTAATTCAAATAAATAGGATACAACGATTGCCTTTAAAAACTTTTGTAGTATCTGAATAATATAATGTAAGAAAAAGGTAATGAATTTTGGCAGTGTCCAAAATTTATTTAATGGAATGAACAGTAAATTTATCTAAACATAGAAGCAGCACCACCAGATCATTAAGAACTTGTTGGAAATATCATCCATTTACTTAAATGTTTTTAGTAAATATTTTTCTATCAGTTTGTGTGTTCTAATTTAGTCCTTTTTAAGGTAATCAAAAAGAGAACATCAATACTCACTTGAGATATGACAAATTGTCAGAAAGTTATTGTTGATCTTTAGAGAACATTCAAATTTGGTGTTATTGAAGAACATGTCTCAATCTCGTGTTAATGTTTGTGCTGGTGAGAATGATGCACTTCTTTACACTGACAGATCAACGAAAACTGTATTTAAATGAGGGTGAAAATATCCATCTAGAACAAGAAGTAAAATTATTGTGGAACAAAATGAAGTTTTGTAGTTATCTAGTATAGGGACCTCTGTTGCCTTGTTGGGAAAACCACCCAACTCTGCTACCGACGTTTGGGCAACCCGTGTTTGATTCCCACTGGAAGCAGTATGAATTGTACTCATGGTTGGAAAAAAAATACCCCCGCGGTTTACCCAGCTGCTGGCAGAAATGGGTACCAGGGTATTACTCTGGGAAGTTGAGGAATGCCGCCTCGCATCGTGAGTTTCGATGCTTGAATCATCATCATCATGTGCCATACCGGTTGGTGTTGGCGATCATGTCCTTCCACAATCGTCTATCCACAGTGCATCGTATGAGTTCTGTTGTTGACTGTTTTCCAGGCCATGACACCAAGCTATCCAGTATTTTCTCTTTTTGTCGTCCGCGATCTCTCTTTCCGTTTATTTTGCCAGTTGTAACCAAGTATTCCAACTTTAGCTTCTTTCAGTATGAGAAATAAAATGGAATCTTTGTGGAACAAATGAATTTATTAATTAATGAAAAATGAAATGTTAAATTAATGAAGTTTAGATGCTAATTATCTTCAGCATGAGAAATGAGGTGGAGATCATACTGTTGTTCTGTGCTTATTTTTGTAAAAATCCCGTTGATGATTGTATTTGTTGTGCCAGCTTGAAGTTTATGTCTCATATCATCTTGGTGTAATAAATAATAAGGCTGTTTGTCAATAATAGTAAAGCTTCATTTCTTTGTAAATATTTTTTTATAATAATTGTGTTCTATCCCAAGACTCTCCAAAGCTGAGCACTTTGCATCAAGAGTTCATAAACTTCATGACTGAAAATTCAATTCCTTGTCTCAGTTTTGGAGAGAATGAAAAGACATCATTTGGACGTACATTGCCTAAAATTCTAGTTGTGCCCTTAGAATCAAGTGGTAAGCATTTAATAATTGTTACAGTTAAGTTCCTTTATCTGTTTATTACTTTAAACATTTGCTTTTATTGTTGATTTTTTTTTTTATAAATAAATAATACAGTAACTGTAGCTGTGGTTATTGTTGAGACAGCAGCTCTCTATAGAGAGTCCGTATGTAATTGACGGTGGGCTGTGCTGCGACTCTGAGTCTGGCTCTGTACTTGTGTCTTGGAGACAAGCACTAGTATGAGAATTATTCCACAGTGGATTCCTTATGCAGCAGGGGTTTCATAATGCTGTGCTGCCCGGTGCAGGTTCTGGTTTTAAGGTTGGTGAGGGAGGGAAGGAGGGAACAATCACATTAACAAAAGTTGAGATTATGAAACAATATGGCTAGAACAATTCTACCTCACTATACCTTATTTTGGAAGCTATGATAGCTCAGTGGTTAATGAACTGGACTACAAAGGACAAGAGGTAGGGTTCAATACTAATCGATGGTTTCCAGGGTTGCTCAGCCGTAAATGGGTACCACATTTTTTTCTGGGAAAGCAAAATGGCATGGGTGTAATATCGACCACTTTACCCCAGAAAATCATGTGCCAAAGGTCTATAAAAATTATGGTTACTAACACCACATTTCCTGTACAAAACTCTTGTTTTGGTACCCTCTTTACTTTTTTTTACTTACTATACCTTATTTTACACTTGTGATTGTTTTTAACAAATTGACATATTAACTTAAAACAAACCTCTTCTGGGATGATCTGAATAGCTTGGCTCGGTCTACTCCTTCTTTTTTCCTTCCTCATTTGCCTTTCAGCATCAAGGCAAGATATAATTTGCAGTTTTTTGCTCCTCTGTTGGCCTCTGCTGCTGTTATTTCCTAGTGTTTCAAATATTCCACTAATACATCTTGTGTTCAGCTCTTAAATCTTGTGTTCCATGTTCTGTAGTGTCTTTGAGCTAAAATATTGACCCCATACCGACCTCCTAAGTCTGCCTTAAGCTAAGGGCTTAATTTAAAAACACACGTGTGTGTGTGTGTGGGGGGGGGGGGGCAGCAGCTTGATCAATGTTTCCACATCCACACAGGTGTAGTTGTTAGGTGTCACACACAATCTTTTTTATGGTCTAAATGTCACTTTCTAGGTGTTTACATTTTAAATATTTATCTGATCTTGTCCTTCTTGCATTGAACACTTAATACAACTTAAAAATCCTAAATATAAGTTAGAAACACTTTTATTGTCACTTTTGTCACAAAATCTTCATGCTCTGAAATTAAACACATCGCCATAAGAAATATTATTAGACTCCCTGTTGAAAATAATCATTTTGCATAAGTCTTGCATAGGTAAGGTAACACTGGTGGTATCGTTGATTATGGTAGAGGTTACAGCCTTTCTATGAGAGCGGGCTAAAAGAATGATTCAACTATTATAAAACTGTCTTAATGTTTAATCTTGTTTAATAGAATAATAAAAAACATGGTGTTTAGAGACGCAAAAACGTATATTTTTCTTTTTTGCAATTGCCAGCTTTCATCATTGGCGAAGTCCCTAGAGACTAGAAACTGAATTTTGCGAGGGGATCTGTTTTTTCCTGGTAGCCGTTTGCATAGGGGTCCCTCACCACGCAGGCAGACAACTCCGACTTTGGAGGTACTCATATTTTTCCCATCAATGTGTAATTGACGTTTCAAGCCGGGCCTCACTGATGAGACTAGGGATGGTTGTCACAGAGTAGAGAGAAATCACAAATAAAAATCCCAACTGGTGCAGCCGGGATTTAAACTCACAACCTCTCTGTCTCAAGACCCTATCTTGCCTTGAGACCAACCAGTCCCCAAAAATGTAGATATAGAAATAATTCTAACATTTGTCTCTTACCTAACAATAGAACTATAATTGTTAGTGAGATATTTTCAAATAAGTTTGTATTAATTTTGTTCAGTAAAATATTAATTACTAAAATCAATTAATTAATATTTAAATTTATATATTTATTAAATTAATATAAGACGGGCTGCACAGATTAGCTTATTAATATAAGAGACATCTTGGTCATTTGGACAAAGTTATCTGACCTGAAAGGAATGATTTCAGCACAGTGTACAATACGACAAGTCTACAATAAGAAGATAAGAATAACAATACAAAACTATAACGTTTCGGCCTACATGCAAATTATTTGCCTATTCTTTAATTGACTTGAAACTGTGGACTACCTAGTGATGTGACCTAATATTGTCAAGTTAATTTTTCTGCATAAATGTTGTTTCTAATTATAATTTGTTTCAGTACAAATCAAATTAGAGATAGAACTAAACATGTAATGAAAATATTGTTAATAATTGTTCTGGGGTTAAACCATTAAACCTGCAGGCCAGGTATAGCCTTTGGACCTTATGTTACTATCCCCTTGACTCATAGTATTTGTAATACACAGGAAAACATGATTCATCATCATTAAGTGCTGTCTCAGAATCAAAGATTGGCTTCCATAGAGTGCCATTCCACTCTCTCTCTTACTTTTATACTGCAAGTTGTCATAGGCTGACTTGTCCATCTTTTTATGTTACTCATCCTTGATAATCTTGGTCTGCCTCTTTTGCCTTGTATTTTCCCTTCAAAGATTACTTTTAGTAGATTGCTTTGTCTTTTAACATACCCCAAAAATCTAATTTGTCATGTTTGAATTGTGTTTAGTAGTTCTATTTTAATTTTTAGTTCTTTTAAGACTTCATCGTTTGTTTGTTTTCTTTTCTTTCTATCCATTTCTTCCTATTCTTCTATAAATCCACATTTCACAGGAAGCCATATGGCCACAATAATGGCAATTCAGGTAGTAGAATTTGTCTCTATTTTCCAGGATGATTATGACTGAAGGGTGACTGTTTGCCTTCATGATTAATTTTATAAAGTTTTTTAGTTAATATTTTTTTAAATAACTTTTTTTTTTTAATTTTCAGATCCAGGAATTGGCAAGTTTGTCAGTTTGCCTGATAATCACATCAACACATGCAAGCCTTGCAGCGCAAATGATATTATTTATCAGCTTACATGCTCTTTCGTAAAAAATATCCTTGACCAAATAAAAAGATAGCACCAGTCTTGTCCAATATCCAAGTTTCTGTTGAAATAATTTATAACTAGAATACATTCTTCAATTGTAGTTTATTAAGTTCATTAATTTCTGATTTAGATGTGACTATGGCAGAATTAACAATAATAAATTAACATTTGAAGTGACAGTTAGTACAGGATGTAGTATTGGCTGTTGTGTGCTAAGCTAGAAATTTGCTTTAATATTATCTTGAGAAATCACATACAAACTTAATTAATCTTCACTTAATCCTAGATTATGATACCTATCTGTGGGTGATGTTTTCACAATACCATCGTAAAAATTACTACCACTTAAATATTACATTTGAGTTGTAAAATTAGTATTTTTTTTTAACTTTTGCTACACAGCTGTGTGTTAACCCAATCAGACAAACAGGAATCAGATGCTGTAATAATAAACTGGGTTATGTTTGATTTTGATAGGCCTGAAATTCAAACGCATCACGCTGTGGCTACCGGAGGTGTTACATTGACTGCCGCTGTAAGTCCAGCCATATTTTCAGTTCCCTCAAAGCAATGCCCGCTGTCTATCCTGTATTACAAAGGTTTGTTTGATGTTTTGCCGGCGTCCGAGAAGATTTCCCCCATCTTGAGAGAAAAAATAAAGAATTTTCATGAAAATTGGCTACGTTTATAAATAACAAAAACAGCCCCCTTTTCTATCTATGCTACTGTTGTACCTTTATGACGAACTTGAAAAAAAAAATCTTACATCCAAGGAAACAAATCTAATACTCTGCGGTTACCGGTAGTAGTAATTAGGAAGGTGTAGGGAGAGGGGAATGTTTGACCCCAGTAAACTATCAAATTTCAAGAATTTGTGTTTTAAGGCAGCAATTTTTCCGGTGGTATTGTAATATAGGGTTAACCAAAGATTAAGAGGTCAAACAATAAATCACCACACAATATTTGTTGTCCTTTTTGTTTTACTTCAATCCATAGTTTGATCTATCCTGTCTTTAGTCCTGCCATTTAAAGTTCCCCCAGAGATCTGCATCTTAGATACTAGATCTCAAGCACATTCTTCATTTTTCATTAATCAGTTTTCTTTATTATATAAATGACATGTAAATGTAAAACCATCACTTCAGCTTATTAAAAAGCAAGGGAAAATAACATATTCTGTCAAAAAAACAAAAAAACAAAGAAGAAATAAAGGTAAGGAGAAAATATTTATTTAATATGAAGTCAAATTCAACTGGTTTTTTTTTTCAAATGTATTTGTTTGCATAGTGAATCCTGAATCTTGTTTTGTGAAAAAAATATACTGAGATTTTTTTGAATTCATTCATTCATTGCTGAAGGCTATGGTCTGTGAGATAAAAAAATACAATTCTTTTCATATGTTTAGAAAGAAAATCTTATCTCAATTATGGTGTCTTTTTTATCACAATTTCCTTTAAAATAATGTACCTTATTACAATTTAATTTGTAATTTCAACACGGGTATGAAATCATGTGGAAAAGAATTAGCTCTTTGAAACAAGTTTTTTTTTAATTTGTATTGAGTAATGCAATGTCAGAGCTGAAAAACAACTAAATAAATAGAAAATAAGCTGGATGCTGATGAAAACAAACGCCTCAGGAAAATACTTGGTATATCATAGAATGAATTTAAGACCAGTGCAGAAATAAGAGAAATGACAAAACATCATAAAATATCAACTCTAATCCAGAGAAAAAGGTAGTCATATATCGGCCATGTGATGAGAAGAGACAGCAAGAAAATTTTTTTTTAAAAACCCTCAGATGAGAACCAGAGGATAAAAGAAAAAGTGGCTTACTTGAGAAACACTAAAAATAAACATTTACGCTAGTGGCAACAACAGCAGGCATCAGCTGCCTCACCGAGATTGAGCAACTCGCCCAGAACAGTCATGTGGTGAGATACATGCAGTTCCTGTACAAGGTCTGATGCTTGAGTGTTGGACACAAAGAGTCTAGAATTGAGCAACTCGCCCTGAACAGTCATGTGGTGAGATACATGCAGTTCCTGTACAAGGTCTGATGTTTAAGTGCTGGACACAAAGAGTCTAGAATTGAGCAACTCGCCCAGAACAGTCATGTGGTGAGATACATGGAGTTCCTGTGCAAGGTCTGATGCTTGAGCGCTGGACACAAAGAGTCTAGAATTGAGCAACTCGCCCAGAACAGTCATGTGGTGAGATACCTGCAGTTCCTGTGCAAGGTCTGATGCTTGAGCGCTGGACACAAAGAGTCTAGAATTTCTGCGGCTTGAAAGGACAATAGACAGAAAGATATAACTTAAGTACCAATAGCACATTTTGTGCATAGAGTATTGTTTATAGAAATTATGTTACAAAAATATTTTATTTGTGTTTCATGGTGTTTTATTTTATATACTATATATATATATATATATATATATATTGGAGTTTTTTTTTATTAAAAACAAATTCAGAATTTAATTTATTGAGGCTAGCGACCAAGTAATTAAATATTTTACTGCATTTCTTCATTCAGCGCAGTTATATTTACATTCTGTGAAGTTAGTGGTCTTATTTATGGTAAGATTTTAAGTTGCTGCATCTTGTCTTGCCCGCAGTGAAGCATTTTAAAGAGCTGTGGTATCTGTCTGTGCCAGATGTGTTGTTGTGGCAGTTCTTGGTCTTTGTCGGTGTCAGATGTGTTGCTGTGACAGTTCTTGGTCTCTGTCTGTGCCAGATGTGTTGCTGTGGCAGTTCTTGGTCTGTGTCTGTGCCAAATGTGTTGCTGTGGCAGTTCTTGGTCTCTGTCTGTGCCAGATGTGTTGCTGTGGCAGTTCTTGGTCTCTGTCTGTGCCAAATGTGTTGCTGTGGCAGTTCTTGGTCTCTGTCTGTGCCAGATGAGTTGCTGTGGCAGTTCTTGGTCTCTGTCTGTGCCAGATGTGTTGTTGTGGCAGTTCTTGGTCTCTGTCTGTGCCAGATGTGTTGCTGTGGCAGTTCTTGGTCTCTGTCTGTGCCAGATGTGTTGCTGTGGCAGTTCTTGGTCTCTGTCTGTGCCAGATGTGTTGCTGTGGCAGTTCTTGGTCTCTGTCTGTGCCAGATGTGTTGCTGTGGCAGTTCTTGGTCTCTGTCTGTGCCAGATGTGTTGTTGTGGCAGTTCTTGGTCTCTGTCTGTGCCAGATGTGTTGCTGTGGCAGTTCTTGGTCTCTGTCTGTGCCAGATGTGTTGTTGTGGCAGTTCTTGGTCTCTGTCTGTGCCAGATGTGTTGTTGTGGCAGTTCTTGGTCTCTGTCTGTGCCAGATGTGTTGCTGTGGCAGTTCTTGGTCTCTGTCTGTGCCAGATGTGTTGCTGTGGCAGTTCTTGGTCTCTGTCTGTGCCAGATGTGTTGCTGTGGCAGTTCTTGGTCTCTGTCTGTGCCAGATGTGTTGTTGTGGCAGTTCTTGGTCTCTGTCTGTGCCAGATGTGTTGTTGTGGCAGTTCTTGGTCTCTGTCTGTGCCAGATGTGTTGTTGTGGCAGTTCTTGGTCTCTGTCTGTGCCAGATGTGTTGTTGTGGCAGTTCTTGGTCTCTGTCGATGCAAGATTTCTGTGATGTTGTCAGCCAGTCTACTTTATATTTCTTGGGCCTTGAATCTTAATTCTGTGCTATTGCAGACATTTTATGGTATTTGGCTGGGGTCTGTTCTAATTAGATGGCAGAAACATGTTAATTTCAGGCTTATGGCTATATAATGAAAGGTGTGACTCCAACAATTTGTCTTAAGTCATCAATGCTCAGTCTCACTCCTGGTGTCATTAATGGTTTTCTCAATCATCTCATACAACTTGTTGTAAAGTTCATAACTTTTAACATGTTTAGCATTAACAACAGAGACATGGCATGGTTAAACTGTTTACTATTTCTTGTTTTGTTATTATTGTCATATTTCTGTGTTTGAGTAATGGTATACCACTTGGAATATCATAGCATTAGACTGTTTCTTTCATTTGCTTTCTTGGAATCTTCCACCTTCAATGAAAAATACTACCCAGGTGTGTGAGTGCAAGAAGCAGATTAGTCTTTGTTGTTGTTTGTTCAATGATGATGATAGGGGGCACATTAACCCTTTGAGGAATATAATATTGTATTGGAGTTTGGCTTGTAGATTAATTGCTTCTGAGTAATGTGTTCAACATTCTTTTCTCTTCTTCATCTTTTGCATTCACCTAATGACTACTGCTATTCCTCATCTACCCTTAATATAGTGTTAAATTAATCACATTTCTTAATGATGTCAATGGTGTTATAATCACTGAGTCATCACACATCCTTAGCATCTGGAATTCTCAGTAAGGTTCTTGTACATTTTTTGAGTGTCACAGAGAACAGTTTCTCGTTTTATAGAATGTTTGGGACAGCTTATGTATGTCTCAGTAATGTGTTATATTGTAGTTTATAGCAAACTGATTTTTGTACTGTTTGGCCATGATATATGTATTAAGCAGGTTATTTTTTAGTATCGTGTTGCCTTCCTTCTTGATCTTTACTCACATGTCTAGACTACTAGCTAGTCTGTTACTAGAGTTACCAAGAGGAGGTATATGGCCCTTTTTGTCTTGTCAGATGGTTTAGTGGAAGCTATTGTATTTTTTTTTTTTGAGGTTTTGTTATTGTCAAACAACTTCTCTCATGGTTGATTCTTCTACCAATGTTTGACAAACCTATTTGGTCATAGAATGAACAAGTCAGGCCCACTGATTCACAGGGTTTTCCATCTTTTTTCATGAGTCTTTTCTCTTCCATGCTTTGCCATAGTACAGCTTGAAATGATGTCATGCCATTATTTGTACAGGCTATCAATGATGTGCGAACTCTTGCCAGATACAATAATCCCTCAGTTATCGCGGTTAATAGAGACCATAACCGGCTGCGATAAGTGAAAAACCACGAAGTAGTGTCACCCTCTCATTTTTAACATACGTACATTTTTTGTGTATGTATAATATCAATAAGTGTATATGAAACCATATAAGTGCATATATTATCTTTAGAACATTAAAGAATAGTTTCAAACATGTAAATAAAATATTAATAGTATAAATAACATACATAAAATAATGGGTTTTTTTTAATAATAATTCCTCAATTTTGAATTTTTCAACAATCTGCGATGTACTGAGGCTGCGATAAATGAACCACGAAGTAGTGAGGGTTGACTGTATTCCCAGTATTTTCACAGAGAAATCATTCAGAGATAATTCACAAATATCTCTCTATCGTAGTTTGAGTCTGCCGATTTTCTTTTTCCATGTATTAGTTCACAATATATTATTTGCATAGAAATGCAGTTTTCTTCCATTTGCTGGACATGCCCCAGCCATCATGATGTTCGGGTTCTGAGCATTGACATGATTGTTAGAGTCTTAACACCTTTGAGGACTGTTAAGTTGGTTAGTTTGTCCTGCCATTTGATGTGCAATATTCTGCAGAGACATCACATGTGGAAGATATTTAGTCTTTTTTTCATAATTTGAGTAAGTAAAGTAGAACTTTGACCAGCTTTTGATGCTGATCCCGGTACAGTCACTACTAACCACTTTCAAGCCAAGTGCCGTGCAGCATTTCTTAACCTTTAACTTGCAGTACCCTCACCATTTTGTTCTGACATGTCAACATCACTCACCCAATTGTCAGGATTGATATAACAATGATTTAGAGACAATTATTGTGCATTCTTTAAGCTTTTATTTTGCCACTTTGTGTCTGTACTTTTGCAGTATGTATGTATATATATATATATATCTGATCCATTATAGGGACCATTTGTCTCATAGGCGTTAGCTATGTTATGCATGGCATTTTTACTGCCAGGTGGTTTACCTATCTTCATAATCTCTGTGTTAGATGTGCTAACTTTCACAACAGTTATGGTTACTGTGACAATTTATATTCATTTTCATATATTTAATTTTAATCATTTGTGAAAAGTAGTTCATTCAGTGAGTCATACTTTATATATGTTTACATAATAGGAGTTGACTCCATTTCTTAACCAGTGCTCATCTGCTCAATTTGTGTCTGATGTTGTATGATTCAAAAACATTGTTATTGTGTAAAAACTCCAGTTATATAGGCAATTTTTTTTAAACAGTTTCTTCTTTTTCTTCATTTGTTCATGAAATAGCATTTTATCAATTGTACCAGATTTAAAGCATGACTGAAAAGTGTGCATTTTTTCATTTGACACATTTAAATATGACAATCCGTTTGAACACGACAACCGCTTAAAAAGATTTTTTTTTATAACATGGATTCATTGAGTTAATATATTCTATCTGAGACTCGCAGTGGGATGTATCTGAAGCATGTTTTAAATTGTTTTATCCTTCTGCGGATTTTAACCTCTATTTTCAAATTATATATCCTGTTTTTATTGTGATTTTTCAATTTTTAAAAATACTGAATATAATTTTTAAATAATTATATGATAGCATGTCACAAGAAATATTGGACATTATAGTGAAAGAAAGCAAAAATAAAGGACTCAGTCTTAATAGCAAAAAGACAGAAGTAATGGTAACAACAAAGAAAAAGACATCACCTTAGTGCAAAATAAAGACAAGTGGAACAATATTAAAACAGGTAAATGAATTTCAATATTCGGGAACTTTGTTAATCTCAGACGGAAGATTTTCAAAAGAGGCTCAGGCAAAAGCAGCTTTCCAAAAAATGAGGAAGATACTATGCAATCCATTTTTGACAACAGAAACAAGAAAAAGAGTTCTTAAGTGTTATGTAGGGCCAGTCTTAACATATGAATATGAATCATGGACAAAAGGACAACATACAAGAAAATCACTGGAGTCTGTAGAAATGTGGTTTTACAGAAGAATGTTGAGAATACCAGGGACAGCTAAGAAGAGTAATGAAAACGTTCTGAAAGAGGCCAAAGCAAAAAGAGAGCTAATTTCCAATATTAGGAAGAAACAATCATCATTTTTTGGCCATGTAATGAGAAGAGAACAACTGGAATATATTGTAACAACCGGAAAAATTGAGAGACGAAGAGAAAGAGAGAAGCAAAGAGAAAAAATAACAGACAGCTTAAGAGAATGGCTTGGCAGAAGGTCAACAACAGAAATGATAAATAACTGTCGAGATAGAAAGTTATGGAGAGACATGATCACCTACGCCAGCAGGCCCGGTACTTGATGATGATAGCATCAACCTTCTTTAGAAGAAGTGATGAAAATAACAATTCCCAGATTATGTATTTTTTATTGTTCTTGTACTGTACTTTAGAGCAATCAGAGTTGTGCATGTTCATAGTCCATTAGCATTCCTGTTATGTTTTCATAACCACTAATCACAACGCACACACAGTGCCAACTTTGTACCCAACGTTATAAAACTGCCTTGTCTATTCTGCAACCGGACCCACCATTCCAATGTTGGCAAGATCAGTCACATTTATATGCATGCGTGCGTGACAAACTGTTTGGAGATACCTGCAAATGACACATTTGGTTTTTCTCCAAACAAGAACAAACTTGAATTCTTTGAAGCATGTTTTTTGGGTGCCTTGCTTCATGGATATTTGGCATCTTTGTTTGTTTCTATTGATCATACCTCTATAGTTTTACACCCAGTATTTTTGTCCATTTTAAGATAGTATTTAACTCATTTTGACATTTCAAATATTAGTTTGATGATCATGACAGGGATAAGTATTATTTTTTTTTTACTATAATGACAATAAAGATACTGTTTTGTTTGTGATAACAAGATTTTTAAAGAAATATAATATTGAGAATATAGTTTTGTTTAATATAACAATGAAGATTTTAAAGGATTATGAAAAGAAATGTATATTTGTGTTTTTTTAAATATATCAAATAAAAGTCTGATTTTTAAAGATTAAATGGTTGTGTAATAACTTTTAATTATTTCATCATCATCTTCTTCTGCATCCATATTCTTCCAGTGACAACTAGTGATGTTTAAGATCTAGTTAATGTTACAGCACACACATATTTCTTATTATATTTTTCTTGTTCATTATTAAATGCTGACATTGATCTATTTTTTGTTTAAAAATGCAGCAGTCAGCCTAAGAGACAAATCTAAACAAGTATATGTGTTGAGCTTTATAATAAGAAGGCTTCGGTCATGTGCTGAGACTGAATGAAGAAAGACTTCCCCACCAGGTATTCATGTGGAAACCATCTGGTAAAAGGAAGACCAAGAGAATTACTGAACAGAACAATTACTCGGGAAGGCTCAATCAAGGGCTAAGAACCAACCAAGACCTATAAGAACTAACCGCAAATCGTCAGTCATGGAGAACTATGACATTTGCCCTACCTGCCATCTTTGACATTCATTTTGGCCTGAGCTATTCTGCTTTTTATTTCTGTGATGCATCTCCCATCTGATGTTATTATTGTGCCCAAGTATTTGAAACGTTGCAGATGTTTCAGATTTGTCTCGTTTATTTTTATGCTGCATGATGGTGATGATTGTTTCTTCGATATAACCATTACTTCTGTTTTCTTACTATTCAGACTGAGACCTTTCTTGTTGCTTTCTTTTACTATTATGTCTATCATTTCTTGTAGTTCATTCTCTGTCTCTGCTATTAAGACTGTGTCATCCGCATATCGCAAATTATTTATGTTGTGATCATTGACTTCAATTCCTTTTTTGTCTACTCATCATCAAGTACCGGGCCTAGTGGCGTAGGTGATCATGTCTCTCCACAACTTTCGATCTCGGCAGCTATTTATCATTTCTGTTGTTGACCTTCTGCCAAGCCATTCTCTTAAGCTGTCTGTTATTTTTTCTCTTTGCTTCCCTCTATCTCTTCGTCCCTCAATTTTTCCTGTTACAATATATTCCAGTTGTTCTCTTCTCATTACATGGCCAAAAAATGATGATTGTCTCTTCCTAACATTGGAAATTAGCTCTCTTTTTGCTTTGACCTTTCTCAGAACCTCTTCATTACTCCTCTTAGCTGTCCATGGTAGCGATTCATGATTATACAAAGAAATTAGGACGGTGGTTTTCTGTTGCCTTCCGTCGGTTTGTTTACAGTTGACTCCGCTAGCCTTTGACTAAAAAGTCTCACCCACAATGCAATGGGGTTGTTTTACGTCGGGGTACCCTCCCTTAGCCTTTTACTCTCCCAAGCTTACCTGCAAGGCAGCAGGGCAGCCACAGGTTGTACTGTTTACTGCATACTGTAGCAGGTAAAATTACCCGACCTGACCGGATTTTGTCTACTATTGATCTCATAATAAGTTCACTGTAAAGTGACCTTAGAGGAAGATAAATTAAAGTTAGCTTAAGTTACCAATATCTCCGTATACATTTTAGTGTACAGTAACTAAGTACTGCCAAAGGATTGGACATTTTGTAACAAGTGCTCTTTGGTAACGGGGCTGGTGCCACAGGCACATTCATGAGTTTCACAAATTCTGAACATGTTATATATGTGCTATTTCAGTCTGTTATATTAAATTATTGTTTTGCTCAGAGTATCTGGTTGACATAACTTCAGCTCCACTTTTTCATAATTTTAATTTCTTCACTTCAGCTCCACTTTTTTTATAATTTCAATTTCTTCACATCAACTCCGCTTTTTTATAATTTTAATTTCTTCGCTTCAGCTCCACTTTTTTTTTATAATTTAGATTTCTTCACGTCAACTCCACTTTTTTAAAATTTCAATTTCTTCATTTTAGCTATACTTTTTTGCAATTTCAATTTCTTCACTTCAACTCCACTTATTTTATAACTTCAATTTCTTCACTTCAACTCCACTTATTTTATAACTTCAATTTCTTCACTCAGCTCCACTTTTTTATAATTTCAATTTCTTCACTTCAACTCTACTTATTTTATAACTTTAATTTCTTCACTCAGCTCCACTTTTTTATAATTTCAATTTCTTCACTTCAACTCTACTTATTTTATAACTTCAATTTCTTCACTCAGCTCCACTTTTTTATAATTTCAATTTCTTCACTTCAACTCTACTTATTTTATAACTTCAATTTCTTCACTCAGCTCCACTTTTTTATAATTTCAATTTCTTCACTTCAACTCCACTTTTTTTTATAATTTCAATTTCTTCACTTCAACTCCACTTTTTTTATAACTTCAGTTTCTTCACTCAACTCCAGTTATTTATAATTCCAATTTCTTCACCCAATTCCACTCTTTTAAACTTCCCAACTCTCACCAATAACAACCAGATGCAGCAACAAAGCCAGTTCAAGAAAAACTTCGGGAACGAAGGATTAGCGATCATCACATGCCACTCAAAGATTCATCATCATCGTGTGCCATACCGGTTGACATAGGCGATCATGTCCCTCCACAATCTTCTATCTACAGTACATCGTATTAGTTCTGTTGTTGACTGTTTTCCATGCCATTACACCAAGATATCCAGGATTTTCTCTCTTTATCGTCCGCGATCTCTTTTTCTTTTTATTTTGCCAGTTGTAACCAAATATCGCAACTTTCCCCTTCTCATGATGTGCCCGAAAAATGTTGATTGTTTCTTTCTGATATTTTTAGGAGTTCCCTTTTTGTGTTGGCCTCTGAGAATTTCTTCATTCGTCTTTATAGCTGTCCAGGGAACTTTCAACATTCTTCTGAGAAATGCCATCTCTACGGCCTTTAATCGTCTTTTCATTTGTTTGTCTACTGTCCATGATTCACTTCCATAGGTCAGAACTGGTTCTATATAGCACCGATGAACTCTCTTTCTCATTTCTATTGACATAGATTTGTTGCATAAGATATTTTTCATGTTCTGAAATGCTATTTTGGCCTAAGCTATTCTGCTTTTAATTTCTGTTGTACATCTTCCATATGATGTTATTATTGTGCCCAAGTATTTGACGCGTTGCACTTGTTTCAGATTTGTCCTGTTTATTTTTATGCTGCATGATGGTAATGATTGTTTCTTTGATATGACCAGTATTTCTGTTTTCTTACTATTCAGAATTTGACCTTTTTTGTTGCTACTCAAAGCTTAATATATAAATTAAACTATACAGCTCTGTTAAGAGTAGTTTCTCGAATGTGTAAGGCTTAAAGAAAAAAACCAGAAAGGAAAGAGAGGGACATACACAGTTTAGTTCCGATTTCCGGCCCAAATATTTGTGTAGATTTCAAGGAAATGTACGCCCGATGCAGGATAACATCTCTCATTTGAAGGGAGAAAAAAATATTCAAAGTGGAAATAACAGGGCCTAAGTTTTAATTAAAACCTGCGTTTAGGTTAACTTCCTGTTTGTGGTGTTGCCGCTTACATAGTCAAACGAACGAATAAGTAAAGTAGTCAAGAGTCCCCGTCACGCCAAGTGGCGTATAGGGAATATGGTGTTAGTGACCATAAATTTTACAGATATTCAGCACATGATTTATGGGGTAATGTGGTCGGTATTACGCCCGTGCCGCTTTTCTTTCCCAGAAAAATTCAGGAAACCCATTTAAGGCTGGGTGAACCCGGAACCCGTCGGTTGGGATCGAACTCTACCTCTTGTCCATTGTAGTCCAGTTCACTAACCACTGATCTATCGCGGCTCCCCAAGCTTTGCTGTACCAGTATGAAATCTATTTGGTTTCTGGTGTTGCTATCTGAAGAAGTCCAAGTGTGTACCTTTCCAGCGTGTTGTTTAAATAAAATGTTGGTAATAGCCAGGTTGCTTTCGTAGCAGAATTCTACGAGTTTTCCCCACTCTGTCGTTTTTGCGTACAATGTTCCAATGTTAAATCCCCCCCCCACCCCGATCTGTTTTCTCTTCTTCTGTTCTTTCCATGCCAATTATCGCATTGAAATTGCCTATGATTAATACAATATCTTGTTTATGATAAACAACCGTAGAGACAGCAAATTGTTGTGATACATGATTACCTACGTCAACAAGCACGACACTTGATGGTAATAATGATCGAATCAATTCAGAGGAAGAGGTATGTTTATAGCACTCGGAAAAAAATGACAAATAATCAACAACAGAAGAAATATGGACAAAAGCAGGATCGAGACAAGACTTCCGGTCAATATGGCGGACAGGCGACAGAAACCATTCAGGCTCTGTTTGAAAAGTGTTCCTTGTTGCAGTTTCCTCAAGTTATTTCAAGTCCGACTTGTTGCTGGAGCTAATGAGTTTAGTACTCCGTGCACACCGTGAGCTGCGTTTTTCATCCGGATCGTGTTTTCCTATTCCGATTGCTTACGATGAATGATGATATCATATGACAAAAGACAGTTTGTTGCGTTCACTTTCGGTGTCGCTATGCCTTATGTCTTTTGGCGTGTGCTGTGGCTGCTGTGATAGGGACTGCATCTGCCTTTCTTTGTTTGGATCCTTCAATGTGATGAGATCTTAATTCGTATGATTTCACTGGCACGAGGAGTTAAGCAATTATAGATGTTTAATTTATTTGCAGTGATGCCGGGACCTTCGACTAACTAGAACTACAATGATGATAGTTATTCGGTCACACGGTCCACGCAATCTGCAGCTTTTTATTCTCGGTTATCAAAGGTTATTTTACCTTCTCAACGTCAACACGAGTCTTACGGTTTATCTCCCCTTTCTGTTACGATTAGACTAGACTTTTGATCTCAATTACCAAGCAATCAGAAGTTACTGGAAAGGAAAATCTGATTACGCCATATACTAATCAAACCGGGTACTTTTGTGAATAAGCGGGTAAAGCTATAAATTCAATGTTACGGAACCACCTATGAATAGAGCCTAAGTTAAGATTTCTTTCCTGTAGAAAATAAAAAAATTCCTTTGAGCTATTTATACATGATGGAAGCAGGGTTTAAATAAGCTTTTCCCCCGTCATTTCATCAAATAAATATAATAATATCAGACTGACCTAGGCAAACTCTAATGGAATATACTATTTTATACAGGAAGTAATGAAAAAGAGCAGTGAAGACATATTATTAAAAGATTTAAACATTAAAAAGACCTGGCTTATAAACCCCATTCTACAAAGAAAATTAGAATACTGTGGCCACGTTAAAAGACACAACAGACTGTTGTGGAAAGAACAACAATGGAAGCCTTGGTCCCTGTGCAACACGTAAGGAGCACCAAGACGATGGTGGTTTCAAGACATCAAGAAGACGTTGAAAATGACAACAGAAGAAGTGGATAATCTGGCTGGAGACACAGAGATTATTTCAGGCGGGATTGTTGTGAATGTAGCATTCTGTGTTGAACACGCCACCTGATGATAATGCAAAATATATGGGTGCCTCGGTAGCCTAGTTGGGAAAACCACCATACTGGGCTACCGACGTTCGGAAAACTCGTGTTTGATTCCCGCTGGAAGCAGTGTGAGTTTTACTCGAGGTTAAGGAAAAAAAACCGCAGTCGCTGGCAGAAATGGGTACAAGGGTAGTACTCTTGGAAGGTGAGGAATGCCGCCTTGCATTGTGAGTTTCGATGCTTGAAGCGGCACTATCCAGAAATCTCCGATCACTTCTAGATAGGAGGCCGGGCATATGTGGGTGAAAACTCGCATAATAAGACGCCGATTCAAGCCTCATACTTTACCTTTACGGAAGTGTATCATAACTTAAGGACATGGGACCTGATGATGATACAGAAAGTATATCTTAACCTAAGGATATGCTGCCTGATAATGATACAGAAAGTGTATCATAATTTAAAGGCATACGACCTGATGATGATACAGAAAGTTTATAGTTATAATTATTCCATAAATATATGTGTATATATAAATCCATAATTGCTCATCCGTCCTTGTCAGTGGAACAATCCGAATTAACATCTCATCGAATACCCAAACAAGGAAAAACAGCTGCAGTCCCCATCATAGCAATCACAGCACACGTCAAAAGACATACATAAGACGTGTCATCCCCGAAAGTGAACGCAGCTGAACTGTTCTTTGTCATACGATATCATAATTCATCGTAAACAATCGAAATAGAGAAACACCATTCGGATGAAAAGCACAGCTCACGGTGTGCACAGAACACTAAACTCAGTAATTCCTGCAACAAACCGGACTTGGTTTATGAGGAACCTGCACAAATGAACTCCTTTTCATGACTATTCACTTCTCAGACGGTGCCTCAACGGTTCCTGCCGCCTATCCGCCATATTGATCGGAAGTCCGCACAGAAAGTTTATCCTAACTTACAGACATGCGACCTGATGATGATACAAAAATTGTATCCAAACTTAAGGACATGCGACCTGATGATGATACAAAAATTGTATCCAAACTTAAGGACATGCGACCTGATGATGATACAAAAATTGTATCCAAACTTAAGGACATGCTACCTGATGATAATACAAAAATTGTATCCAAACTTAAAGACATGCGATCTGATGATGATACAAAAATTGTATCCAAACTTAAAGACATGCGACCTGATGATGATACAAAAATTGTATCCAAACTTAAAGACATGCGATCTGATGATGATACAAAAATTGTATCCAAACTTAAAGACATGCGACCTGATGATGATACAAAAATTGTATCCAAACTTAAGGATATGCGACCTGATGATGATACAAAAATTGTATCCAAACTTAAAGACATGCGACCTGATGATGATACAAAAATTGTATCCAAACTTAAGGACATGCGACCTGATGATAATACAAAAATTGTATCCAAACTTAAAGACATGCGACCTGATGATGATACAAAAGTTTATCCAAACTTAAAGACATGCGACCTGATGATAATACAAAAAGTTTACCCAAACTTAAAGACATGCGATCTGATGATGATACAAAAGTTTATCCAAACTTAAAAACATGCTCCTGATGATGATACAAAAAGTTTATCCAAACTTAAAGGCATGCGACCTGATGATGATACAAAAGTTTATCCAAACTTAAAGACATGCGACCTGACGATGATAAAAAAAAGTTTATCCAAACTTAAAGACATGCGACCTGATGATGATACAAAAGTTTATCCAAACTTAAAGACATGCGACCTGACGATGATAAAAAAAGTTTATCCAAACTTAAAGACATGCGACCTGACGATGATACAAAAAGTCTATCCAAACTTTAAGACATGCGACCTGATGATGATACAAAAAGTTTGTCCAAACTTAAAGACATGCGACCTGATGATGATACAAAAAGTTTGTCCAAACTTAAAGACATGCGACCTGATGATGATACAAAAGTTTATCCAAACTTAAAGACATGCGACCTGATGATAATACAAAAAGTTTATCCAAACTTAACGACATGCGACCTGATGATGATACAAAAAGTTTGTCCAAACTTAAAGACATGCGACCTGATGATGATACAAAAGTTTATCCAAACTTAAAGACATGCGACCTGATGATGATACAAAAAGTTTACCCAAACTTAAAGACATGCGAACTGATGATGATACAAAAGTTTATCCAAACTTAAAGACATGCGACCTGATGATAATACAAAAAGTTTGTCCAAACGTAAAAAGACATGCGACCTGATGATGATACAAAAGTTTATCCAAACTTAAAGACATGCGACCTGATGATAATATAAAAGTTTATCCAAACTTAAAGACATGCGACCTGATGATGATACAAAAGTTTATCCAAACTTAAAGACATGCGACCTGATGATGATACAAAAAGTTTATCCAAACTTAAAGACATGCGAACTGATGATGATACAAAAGTTTATCCAAACTTAAAGACATGCGACCTGATGATGATACAAAAAGTTTACCCAAACTTAAAGACATGCGAACTGATGATGATACAAAAGTTTATCCAAACTTAAAGACATGCGACCTGATGATGATACAAAAAGTTTATCCAAACTTAAAGACATGCGACCTGATGATGATACAGACAATGCACCCTAACTAGAGGGTTTAATATGAAACAGGGATTCGGGTCAACACTGGTACCTTATATAGTAGTCGGCACAACAGTATCTAGAGTGTATTTACTGGATAGTTTATAGTTTCGTAGTGTTGTGATATGAAAGTCAAACATGGACCCTTTCTAGATCACATTTAAGAAAGATCAACACATGTGAGATGCGATGCTTGAGAAAAGTAACAAACAACACAAGAAGAGATAAAATACCAAATGAAGCCATAAGAAAAAGGGTAGGAACAAAACCCTGCCAAGAATATATAGAACAACAACAACTTACATGGTTTGGCCACCTGGTCAGAATGAATCCTCACCAATCACCATCAAGGGCGTTCTTAAGAATGCATGGAAAAAGACCAAGAGGAAGACTCAGAAGAAGATGGATAGATGCAGTGACAGAAACATGTAACAACAAAGGAAAATCACTAATTCAGAGAGTTCGAGCAGCGCAAGAACAACAAATGATATAACCACGACACCTTTTCGGTACCAGTGAGAAAGAGAAAAGAAGAAAGAAGAAAATGTGTACTATAAAGGAGATCATTTTTTTCCTAATTCTTCTTGTGTAAATGTTGTAGAGAACTGATTAACTCTTTCTTGGGGCTCTTTCTTGGGGCTCTTTGTTGGGGCTCTTTCTTGGGGCTCTTTGTTGGGGCTCTTTGTTGGGGCTCTTTGTTGGGGCTCTTTCTTGGGGCTCTTTCTTGGGGCTCTTTCTTGGGGCTCTTTGTTGTGAGCTCATTGTGTTTCAATATCACCTTCGTCGCTATTATCACCACTGGTTCAAAAATAACAATTATCCAATTATGAATACTGGTTACTTCATTGGACTCAGAGCAGATCCATAGATATTTGGGCTTTCTCAACAGTACGCAAGTATTTTTTGTGTGTTCTTTTCAATACGTTTACATTACCCTACTAGTCAGCCAACAATCAAGTACCGCTACCCGGTTTGTTTAAACCAGCTTGATTAATAACAATCGGATTTGCTATTTCAATCGTGCCAGAGACTAAACAATCGTCGATATATTTACCGAGCCATCATTTATGTGTCTGAACCTGGCTTTTTTCACAACAAGAATCCCAATATGTTTGCTCTTCACAGCCTTTTAAACATGTTACCTTGAGCTAGTCATTAAATATTAGCGCCGAGTCCTCTTTTCTAAATGAACAGTGTTCGTTGCGCCATAGGCGTAGTCACAGGTTATTGAGTTATTGAGTTATTTGCGGGTCATCATCATTGCACTCCGAACATGTCCATAGGTGCTCAGATCCCCTCCTCAGCAATTCCCTCTGTTCAGCGACTGACGACTCCAGTTCTATATTGGTTGATAAGTACTCTTACACGGCCACTAAGTTTCTCATTTCTGGCTGTGCCCAACTTAACTCCCATTTTCCATCATCCGAAGAAGTGACGTGGATCTGTGTTTGTCTAAGTCCTGTGCTCTTCCCACATCTCGGAGGGCATTGATGATGTCCGCCCGATCCATTCACAGTTCCAATCATAGTCACAGGTCCAATATCACGACATTTATTCTCTCCTGAAATGCAGTAACCAATTGTCCAGTTGGGAAACAAAGGATTCGAGTAAATTATCCTTTAAAAAATGTAATGCAGCTAGAAATGATATAGGCTCTCGATATTGTGGATTATGTTTCCTACACGGATTATCTTTTCGATTAGGATTGTATTTTCGGTTTCTAAGAGAGACACCCAACGTTGAAAACATTTTGTTTTGGCATCGATTAGCATGAGCAAGGTTAATTATTATTTCAGGCAATATTTTAAATCATTAGTGGGATTATAAAGTGAGGTCGGGGGGTCATCATCATCATCATCATCAGCAGCATGTACTATACCGGTTAGTTAGGCGATAATACAACCTTCCACAATCTTCTATCCACCATGCATCTTATCAATTCTGTTGTTGACTGTCTTACATGCCATGACACCAAGTTATCTAGTATTTTCTCTCTTTGTCGTAAGCGATCTCTCTTTCCTTGTATTTTTTCCAGTATTCCAAATATTCAAATTTCCTTTTCTCATGATGTGCTCGAAAAATATTGATTATTTCTTTCTGATGTTTTTTAGGAGCTCCCTTTTTGTGTTGGCCTCTTTGAGAACTTCCTCATTGGTCTTATTTAGCTGTCCAGGAAACTTTCAACATTCTTCTGAGAAATCCCATCTCTGCAGTCTCTAATCGTCTTTCCATCTGTGTGTCTACTGTCCATGATTCGCTTCCATAGGTCAGAATTGGCTCTATATAGTAGGACCTCTTTCTCACTTCTATTGACATTGATTTGTTGCATAAGATGTTTTTCATTTTCTGAAATGCTATTTTGTCCTGAGCTATTCTGCTTTCTATTTTTATCTTTTTTTAATATAAACTTTTGTTTTAAAATGCGTTTTATGTTTTTGTTCACTTTGCTTTATACACAAACTACCGATTGTTGCTGATTAATATAATTGGACCTACACTTAACATATCCACATATCTCCAGTCGCATTCAACAGATCACGTAATGTACGTTGGCTGATAATTCTTGTATCTTGAGGACCAATGGTCATGTTTATTAAAAGCGATCTATACTATACAAGCAGCTTTCGAAAAAATTAGGAAGATACTATGCAATCCATTTTTGACAATAGAAACAAGAAAAAGAGTTCTTAAATGTTATGTAGATCCAGTCTCAACATATGGATGTGAATCATGGGCAATATGACAATAGACTAGAAAATCACTGGAGAATGTAGAAATGTGGTTTTACAGAAGAATGTTGAGAATACCATGGACAGCTTAGAAGAGTAATGAAAACGTTCTGAAAGAGGCCAAAGCTAAAAGAGAGCTAATTTTCAATATTAGGAAGAAACAAACAAACAATTTTGGCCATGTAATGAGAAGGGAACAGCTGGAATATATTGTAACAACTGGGAAAATTAAGGGACAAAGAGATAGAGGGAAGCAAAGAGAAAAGGTACCAGACAGCTTAAGAGAATGGCTTGGCAGAAGGTCAACAACAGAAATGATAAATAACTGTCGTGATCGAAAGTTGTGGAGAGACATGATCACCTACGCTGGCAGGCCCGGTATTTGATGATGATGATGATACTACACGTAGCAATTTTACTTCAGATTTGATAAGTCTCCTTACACCAGTTATGTTCTCATTCTTCAACAAACAATCATAGACGTCTATACTTCGTTTGTGTCTATGAAATGTTCACTATGGGCGTTGGCGAAAGATAATTGTTAACTATTTCATCGCCGTTGACTCCTGGTTGACCAGGATAATGACTCCTGGTTGACCAGGATAATGACTCCTGGTTGACCAGGATAATGACTCCTGGTTGACCAGGATAATGACTCCTGGTTGACCAGGATAATAGAACATTGAATATCTTTAAAGATCCAAAGCCTCTAGATATTCACTTGACAGACACCGATTTTGGGCCCTATGAAGGGCAGCGGATGCAACAACTTCTCTCTTAAAAGGTATCTCAGAAAAAGCCTGATACAGACGGGAGAAATCTCCCTTCTCTCATTTTGGAGATAGTTATAAGCTTCACTTTACTAGGAGTTAACCCCTCATGCTAACATACACTCCCAAAACGATTTTAATTCTCTTCATCGCTGAAATTTCAAAATACACAAGTTCATAATTCTCATCAGCACGTTCTTGACGATCATATAGGTTGCTATCACTAGCACCTTTCTCATATGCTTATTACTTCTAAGAATAATTATATGCTTATTACTTCTAAGAGTAATTATATGCGTATTACTTCTAAGAATAATTATATGCGTATTGCTTCTAAGAGTAATTATATGCGTATTACTTCTAAGAGTAATTATATGCGTATTACTTCTAGAGTAATTATATGGTTATAACTTTTAAGAGTAATAATTTGCTGATTCTTTATCACAGATTCTCGAATATGTAGTCGTATTTGATCATTTGTTTGAACACTTCACTTCTAAAGACGCAATTATGTTTATGTTAAATATAGCGTATGGCAAACTGTAATCGTAGTAGCATGTGATGTAGGTTCATTAGACAACAAAACGATTCAAATTTCTTAAAAGGAAGTATTTACAATTATTTTTTGTTTGTAATCTAGATAACATCTACTTCTCTTTCATTATCCTTTCGCAATTCACACGAAAGACCATTCTGCAAGGAACTGTGAAAGGAGGATAAGTAGACTAAGAAATAGATGGGAAGATACTATCAAAGACTGGACAGACGTCTACTTCGCAGAGTAACAATAATTGACTGAAGATAGAGATCAATGGAGACCGGTTCATGAAGTCTATCAGAAGTGCTTTAACGACCCGCAAGATGGTGTGATGAAGAAGAAATAGAAGGTCACATTTGGAGACCAATTGTTTTCTTTTTAATATTATTAAGATACAAGAAATAGCAAAAAGAAACAGAAAATAAGCAAAAAGAAAAATAACAGACAGCTTAAGAGAATGGGCTGGCAGAAGGTCAACAACAGAAATTATAAATAGCTGCCGAGATCGAAAGTTGTGGAGAGACATGATCACCTACGCCAGTAGGCCCGGTACTTGATGATGATGATTATTAGGATTGCCATCTAAAAGTGTACGCGGACGAAAAGTAGAAGAAAAGAGAGAAGAAGAACATAACCTTAGACGAAATAGAAAAAAAGAAAGTTCTCTTTAACTCTCATCCCATTGTCCTGTTTTCTTGAAATCCCCCCGAATGGAATCGCTGCCGACGCCTTTGCATCGTTACAGCATGCGCGCGAACAAGCAAGACAATTCGCAGATGCATGTGCCTGTATTTTTACCTATACCAGAATTCATTGAAAGCTGAACAGCAAGACAACTAAACTATTCGTTGGCTTCACGTAAAAAAAAAAAAGGTGAATATAATCGTGTACGATTTCGGAAGAAAAAAATGAGTAAGTATTTTTCTACAATATGTTTAATTTTCCCCTATCAATAGCTTCTTATATTTTGTATATGCTTTATAATGTCACTATGAAACTAATGCAACTTCTAGTACAGCGTTTCTTAACTGAGCTTTCCAGAATCTCAGAGTTAATCGAGATGTTGTTAATGGTTTCGCGATTGGTTTGTATGTATGTATGTATGTATGTATGTATGTATGTATGTATGTATGTATGTATGTATGTATGTATGTATGTATGTATGTATGTATGTATGTATGTATGTATGTATGTATGTATGTATGTATGTATGTATGTATGTATGTATGTATGTATGTATGTATGTATGTATGTATGTATGTATGTATGTATGTATGTATGTATGTATAGTTTAAAGTGCATCATTTTTTGGTCGACCTCTACTTTCAGACGCTTCAAGAGCTCAGGTTGTGTTCTACCATACCTTCTGGCTTTCTGCCATGTCTTGACCGTTTGTCTCTTGCTCCGCCAAGCTTCCTCGACATCTACGTTCCACCAGGGTGGCTGCGTCCATCTCTCCTGCCTCCTACGAGGGGCGCTCTGTTTTCTATGTCTGATTTTGCTAATGACGTCCTGGTCTGTTTTCTCGTAGTTGAATGTGTGGAGCTTTCTTCTCTGGCTTTTATTTCCGCCTTTCTCAATTAGGAGGACACATGGATAGTGATCACTTCCGTGGAACCCCAGTGCACTCCACCTGCAAACCGGTGCGAAGGTGGAAGACACCAGTGCCAGGTCTATGACACTATCAGAGTCCCCTGTTCGAGTGGCCATTCTTGTTGCCCTTCCATCATTCAAGCACACTAAATCGGCCGATACCAGTGCGTTCTCTAGGTCTTCTCCTTGCTTGTTGGTTATGACGTTGCCCCACTGGTCTCCTCTAGCATTAAAGTCTCCGCAGAAAATGACGTTCTCTTCATCGAACTCGAAGAGATTCTGCCATTGTTGTGTGTTCACCTTCCCATTACAGGCGTACACATTAACAATCACGAAATGAACTGGGTCTGCACCCTAACCGCATGTACCTGCAATTCTGCATTGTACCACACAGACATATCAACCTCAGCTGCCACCATATTGTTGCGCACAAGGATGGCCTGCCCAAGGTGTCGTCTATTGTAAAACAATGAAAGCCAGGAGTACTTACTGTTCTGTCACCAAGAAGAGTTTCTTGCAAAACCATTATATCGGCGCCGCACAGTAGCTTATCAAGAATGGGCCGTCGTTGATTAATGGACCCACAATTCCAATAAGTAACGCGCACATACTTTAGGCCTAGCCTCTCACACTTTGACAGTTTAGTGCCACCCCTCTTGCCCCGTCGTGTTTTCCTTCTTCGATGATGTAGTTTGGGCTGCATCTGAAAACCTACACTTCTTACCGTCGTCTTTGATGAACGTCGCTGAACGTTGTTGCTTTGGATGGCCTAGACTCACGTGCACTTGCTCAGTCGCACGGCCTAGAACCCGTTCCACGTTATAAACTGGCCAACTCCAGTAACTTGCTCAGCAGCACGCGGAAACACTGAGAGCTTTCTACAAATTAATGACTTACGCGTCCTTGACAACAGAAGATGCACTTTAAACTATGCGCTAAGCAGGCTAAGGATGCCAAATGGGATGACTTCTGTAGAAAAGTGTGCTCAGAAAAATCGCTAGCAACATTCTGGCACCTTCATCAGTGCATGAATGGCACACCACGACACAGAGGTATACCAGACTTTCAGAGCACAGACCAGATATGGCACAAATCTGATGAGAGCAAAGGGAAGGCCCTGCTTGCCCGCTACATTGAGCAGACGGACCAAAGAAATGAGGCTGTAAGAATGAGGATACGGGAATCTTTGTCAAATTTGTGTAAGGATGTAGGGCTGGAAGAAGATCTCACAATCACAACCGATACCATTCGCGCGACACTTAAAAGGTCACACAACACTGCTCCTGGTCCAGATGGTGTTCGGTATGATGACATAGGCGATTTAGCTGATGACGACTTGTCAACACTGGCCAATGAGTTTAATGCCAGTATTCGGAGTGGCCAGATTAAGGAGGAGTGGCTACACAGCTACTTACTACCGCTACCGAAGCCAAACAAGGACCATTCTCAGATCAGTGCCTACAGAATCATCACAATGCAGAACACTGTGGGCAAGCTGCTGGAGAAAATATTTGCCCGTGTCATCACGTGTCGCCTTGAACAGAAACGCGTATTCCCATCCACACTCGGAGGTTATAGATATAACAAAGAGACATGGCTCAATGCGGCAGTATTTGCATATGACGTCTTCGAAGGCTTCCACAGACGAGAGGAGACATGTGCTGCTGCTATAGATCTGGAGGATGCATACAACAGGGTACCATTTGAATATCTCATGCATATGCTTCTCAAACTGGCGGTGAACCCCTTCCTCATAAGATGGATCGCCGCGGCACTGTTTCAGAGGAAGGTGATACTCAGATGTGGAAGTTGGTCTTCCGAGCCAACATCCATTTGTCCTGGGCTGCCACAAGGCTCACCATTGTCACCAGTTCTATTTAATGTGTACACAATAACGATCACGTCCCAACAGCTGGATGGGAGGGGAAGAACTATGACTTTTGCTGATGATATTCTGGTATATCGACAGGGAAGAGACAGACGGGGAATCGCCTCCACAATGCAAGACGAACTCGATCGCATTTCTTCCTGGTGTGGGGTTTCAGGTGCCTTGGTTAATCCTAATAAAGCATCAGTTTCATGGTTCTCCCTTAACAATCATATCGTTAATACGACCACACCGGTAGTACGAATGGGAGCTGATGAGGTGACCAGGGACAAGTTGATGACATACCTCGGAGTTAAGTTTGATCGCAGCCTGTGTTTTCGGGACCACGTCGACCATGTGATAACAAAATCCCGCAAAGGATTAGCCGCCTTGAAGGTCATGGCAGCTGCCAACATCGAGCAGAGGCTACTTACTCTTCTGTTCCAGGGATTAGTCCTCGCACCAATCGAGTATGCCCTGGCCATTCTTACTGTTAGTACGACTCAAATTGATAGGCTGGAGAAAATACAAAATGAAGCCATGCGCATTATCCTGGATGTACGAGGACACTCCCTGTGTGGCAATGAGGTATCTTCTTGACTTTCCAACCATGGATGACAGAATCAAGATCTGGAGAGCACGAGCATACCTGAAGATTAGTACAGATACAGAGCATCCATTGCACCACGTGCTCAACACAGTGAAGGCACCAGGCTAAAAAGAGGCAAATCATGGTTGGCCGAGCAGAAGATGTCATCAAACAGGTCTGTGGGCTTACCAATCTCAGCGTTGGTGAGGAGTGGATACCGGTGCCTACGACATTCAAGGGGACTTTCTCATGTATTGTCACACTCGACAGGAAAAGTAGGGAACAGAACCCGGTCGTGGTTAATGCTGAGGTCAACGGTCTCATCTGCGATAACACCGATGAGAAAGATGCAGTCATCTATACAGACGGATCTGTAAGACGACACGAAAGAAGTGCATGGGCCTTTACAGCACGTTCGGCAGGCAGAATGGCCAAGAAGACAGTGGTGCATACGCCATGACCACGAGTAGCATGACAATGGAGGTGATGGCAGT